>CM039667.1:17903851-18319794 GCA_022405105.1 Aristolochia contorta
TTTTGATAACCTCTACGCTTTATAATTCTCCCTCTCATTACTGTATGTCAGCCTAACAACTTCCATGCTTTTGATAACTCACAACCAATAATAAAACAGTAGATATAAAATAACAATTCACACCTTCTTCACCCCTATTATATAATCCTTCGCCCATGTGGGGTTTTTCTCACCTGCTGAGATGCTCTTGCTGCTTCCTTTTCTGTCTGACTCGGTCCCCGGTTGCTGAGTCTCGGGCTCCTGTAGCGTAATGGGCCACGGTGTATCACTCTTCCTTCTCGAACGTGCTTAGATTTGCTGCTGCATTGGCAACAGTAATTTATTTTTTTTTTCAGGATTTTCCACGGACCAGACTAATAACCCACGTGGTGTATAGGAGGATGTGGCCCACGGAGGACGTGGGCCATTTAGTCCATGTAGGAATATCCGTCTTTCTGCTAAACAGGCAGCCGTGAGATACGAGGCCCACCGTAGTTCGGTCGTCAGTGGGACCACTTCCGGGTCGCTCAAACTTCGTCTTGCGCAGTGTGCACCTGCCGCTGAACCGCAATCAGCTTTTCTCCCACACTCGGAAGCTGCGCAAGCAAGGATTTCGTCGCCTTGTATTCTGATTCAGTTCTATTTCCTCTGTTAATCGACAGCTCCTTCAAATTCAAGCCAGATCGGTGAAGCATCCGGATCCGGAAGGATCAATTAGGGTTTTCTTCCGCAGTTGGAGCTTTAGTCTGATTGCTTGCATCCAAAATCTGTTTCGCTTTGCCCTTGGAGGGGCGGGAGTTTGAAGACCCAATTTCAACCTGGAGCAGCTAAAAACAATCGGCCGGGAGCTCGCCATGGGTTCCCAGGGCGGGTGGGGACAGTCTAAGGAATTCCTAGACCTTGTCAAGTCAATTGGCGAGGCTCGATCCAAGGCCGAAGAAGAACGCATTGTCCTCCACGAGATCGAAACCCTGAAGCGCCGAATCGCTGATCCCGACGTCCCCAAAAGGAAGATGAAGGAGTATATAATTAGACTCATTTATGTGGAAATGTTGGGCCATGACGCGTCGTTTGGCTACATTCATGCTGTCAAGATGACTCATGATGATTCCTTCTTCTGAAACGAACTGGGTACTTGGCGGTTACGCTTTTTCTTAACGAGGACCATGATCTGATAATTCTAATTGTTAATACTATTCAGAAAGATTTGAAATCGGATAATTATTTGGTGGTCGGCGCTGCACTGACTGCAGTCTGCAAGTTGATAAATGAGGAGACTATCCCGGCTGTCCTCCCACAGGTGGTCGAATTGTTAGGTCATCCCAAAGAGGCAGTGAGGAAGAAGGCGATTATGGCGTTACATAGATTTTACCAGAAGGCTCCTGGTTCCGTGACTCACCTAATCTCTAATTTCAGAAAGGTACTTTTATGGGTGCGGGTAGAATCCTTGCAGTGACATTTTGGTGTAATTTACGGTAGCGTGTTGGTGCAAATTCCACAATGATGTCTGCAGGAATGATCTTTGTCCAGCTAGTCGTTAAGAATTAAGTTGTTTACTTGAGAAGCATGTCATATAATGAACAGTTTTGAAGTGTTGACGAGGTGAAGCTAATTGCATTACAAGTTATCTTTTAAATTCTATTGGAGCTATTTATGGATATGGCGACTGCACTACTGTTATGAACAGGAACAAAAATACTGATCAACCAATTTTAGGTGTATGATGATTTTTTCTCAAGTATAAAAAACATTCATCTTTGTTGTCCCGATTCAACCTGGTTGGGACTATACTTTGCAGTAAAAGAGTATTTTAAACTACATTTTGCTGAGTGAAAGCTAATTCCAATGCAACAAATTGAATGAATAAAAGCTTCTCACCTAGTAGTAGGACAACAGATCGAGGTGTTAACTGCGGGCTAGACTGCCCTGGCAGTGTAGGCAGTGTGAAAGTTATAGATTGTAAAATAGTGTAACCTACTTTGTACTTTAATTATGAATGAACAAAAAATTGCCGTTTTCCAAAAAAAAAAGGAGCTAATTCCAATGCTAGCAAAGTCAGGTACCTTTAGGGAGTAAACAGCTTGCTTTTCATGTCTGTCTTCGTGTTGGTTTGGTAGACTCTCCGAATGCAAACATACGAAATACTCCACGAATTTGTTGAAGAAAACAAATACGCATAGTCCTCATAATCAATCTGTGTATGGCTATACTTGTGGTGTTCTCATCTCTATAGCGTCCATTCTCGTGGTTTTATTGATATTTTGTTATAGACATTCTTTTGTTTTGGAAGGGTACAAGCTTGTATTATGTTCTTAGATGTTCCCTTTTTAAGCTAAAGTGCATGTTTGGCTAAAAAATTAGATGGCTTTTTGAAAGAGGCATATAGACCTGTTGTCTAGGGTTGTTCCAACTAAATATGCCAATACATCTGTAATCTTTCCCAGTGTACTTAATGATATAACCCATTAAAAGAGGAGAAATTTGTTGCCCAAAAGCAAGAGAAATGCGAAAGTCATTTACATGTTGCCTCTATCATTCTCTTCATTAATTTCAGCATGCAAATCTTCCCAAAGACAACAATATGATGCTCCTGTAATTTTTTCACTCACTGGATTCTTTGTTGCAGAGGCTTTGTGATAATGATCCTGGTGTGATGGGAGCAACACTTTGTCCTCTTTTTGATCTTATTACAACTGATGTAAACTCTTTCAAAGATTTGGTGGTTAGCTTTGTTAGCATTTTGAAACAAGTAGCAGAGCGAAGACTCCCGAAGAGCTATGATTACCATCAAATGCCAGCTCCATTTATTCAGGTTGGTTCACTCAGCTCCATTTTCCATTTATAGGAGTTATGATCACAAAATTTTGGTGTTTACATATGATCCGAACTCTGTGCTTCAAAGGTTGGTTGGGGTTGGGTTTTTTGTGAACATGATCAAGTGTGCACCCCTAGTAGTGGGAGGTAAATAGTTCTCATTATGTAGAATTATGGTCTAATTTGGGGTCCTGATTTCCTGAGTCTGGTTAACCTGAGGGATCTGGCTGCTCAACATGCAAAACCTTGAGGGGTCAGGCTTGCAAGGGTAGACTTGACCAAGTAAAATTCAAAATATAATACCAAATCAGCGTGATGAATGTATTTTGGAAAAAAAGAATTATGTACTTAAGTCCATTTAAGCTTAAGCTCAGGTGCACTTCCACGCATTTTCTAGTTTTTAGTATCAAACTTGAGTTGAATAATTTAGAAAGAAATTTATCCTTTTTTGTATTTGTTTATCATTTTATGTATTTCATGTTGTTGTCATTTTGAGAATTTTCTCATTCTTATCTTTTTTTTTTCTTTTTTTTAAATAAACTTGTGACGATAGCATTGCTATAAGTACAATCCACTGGATGATATCTTGGAAACAGAGCTTTTTCAAGGAAGGGCGGATGTAGAGACCTTAGCTGGACTCTAGTTCAGCGTCCTTTCCCTCATTTATGTATAATTTATGTTTGTCTATTTTTGATTATTAGTTAGTATGGACTAATTGATACACTAAGTAATTCTTAAAATTGATTTGTAAATGAACTTTACATTTACTAACTAATTATTCATGGGGCAATTCTATTTATCAACTATATATGGTTCATAAAAAAATTCTTATTTGTTTCTTGGTAATTATTAGTAATAAAGTGAGTAATTGATGACATTGATTTGTAAAAATCTATTTACTAATGTTAACTCTAATTTATAAATAGAAATTAATCAATATTTTTGTAAATGGAAAATTAATAAATATTCCTCGTTATTTACCATTAATTTGTGAGTGATTCTACTTATTGACAAAATAAAGAATTAAATCCTTCATCCCCGCCTTATGATATCACCATTCATATGGTCTTCTCGAGGCAAACTAGCAGCATTTGCTTTAGATAACTCATTTATGACGTCATTAATGATTTACTAACTAAATATTTAATTAATGTATAAGGTTTAGCTTAGGTACATATTCTGATTTTTAACTTGATTGGGAGGAAGAAGAAGAAGAGAGATAAAAGCGAGGTTTTAATGACTCTGGAAATACAAGTATGATTGGAAACATGCCCAAATATTGTTGAACAGTCAAATAGCGAGGCGAGCAGGGGTTTCTGTGCAGAAGGGATTCAATGCCGTCCATTTTAGATCATCCCAGAAAATTATGGAATGGCCAATTCAGGTTCTCTATGCGAGATGAGTCGCTGAATGTACCAACCTGATTTTTCTTGCATGGCCCTAATAACCTGCTTCTGGCATCAGAGCCCAGGTTGCCTCAAGAACTACCATCAGACATTCATGCAGGGCCCACATTACCTCCAGATCTACCATCAAACATTTGTATGTGGCGCACATTGGTTGCTTTTTTTTTTTTTTTTTTGTGTGTGCATGTGTGTGTGTGTGGGTGGGGGGGGATTGGTTCTTCTCTGTTCTCTAAACTGTGAAGCAGCCGTAGTCGTCCTGTAGCGTCTGATTTGTTCAATTGAAAAATGACGAAGATCAAGTAATTTCCCTTTGAATAAGGAGTTTCATCCTGTTATTTCATGAAAGAATGGAAAAGGTCTTGATCAGAAATAAAGCTGGCATTATATATGTGATTGCCATCTCATTTTTTTTTATCAGAAAGTTGTAATGGCATGAGCTTTTTTAAGCACGAATATCCTAGCACCACTTCCTTTAAGCTATGAGATCAATATTATGTTATCTGGAGAAAGAAAAACGACTTATGTACACAACCATAAGCCATTCAAAAGAATATGCTTCTGTCACTGAGAGTTGTTGGATGAATATTGTCTTTTTAATATAGGTTGCTTTACTAACTCAAAAGAAGAAAACCTTTTTCTTTTTCTTTTTCTTTTTTTGTTGAAAAGAGTCATTGATGAAGGCCCATGTGTTGAAGGATGGTCATGGAAGAGCCTCTAGTACAACAAGACGTTGAAGAGAAGCACTTTCCTTAGCTAATGAGTCTGTGAGACTGTTTGAAGATTTGCTTATATGACTCCGAGAAATTACAAAACTCCTTGAAGAAAGAATAGAAATTGTAATACCCGGCTTATCTCCTTAAGGGAGATTTCACAGCTGAGCACCAGCTATTAAGATTAAGAGAATCTCCTTCAACATGAAGGAAAGGAATTCCTCTCTTCACATAAGTGAAAAGCAATAACGACAGCAAAAGTTTTTAGCTTTTGAAGCATACTAAAAAGAAGAAAAATCTCCTTGTTTTGCTTTCCCTACCATATGGAAATCATACAAATATTAAATTTTGTATTGTGTCCATGCAAGTTTATAACATCTTTCAGGAAGATAGCTAAGTGTAACAAATGTCTACTTTTACTTTTTGAATTCATCATTTGCTGCGGATTCGTTATGTTTTCTTATCTTTGTATCTACTGTTTCATAATGGATATAATATCACATTTTATTTATACTTGCAGATAAGATTGCTCAAAATTCTGGCTTTATTGGGTGCTGGTGATAAGCAATCAAGTGAGCATATGTATACTGTTCTTGGTGATATTTTCAGAAAATGCGAATCTTCAAGTAATATAGGAAATGCTATATTATACCAGTGCATATGCTGTGTCTCATCTATATATCCCAATTCTAAATTACTTGATGCTGCTGCTGAAGTAACATCCAAGTTTCTGAAGGTTTGTCTTCTACCCGTTTCCTGTTGCTGATGTCTGGTATTCATAGAATAATATTCATTCTTAAGTTTTTGTTTAAAATAAAGCCAAACTGTGGAAGTTGTGAGTCATGGCATGCATTATTGGATTCTGCCAAACTGTGGAATTACATGAGGCTGCTGCAACTTGAGGAAAAGCTCTCATAGAGATAAACATGCATTGCCTGAAGTAGTTGAGAAAGGAGAAAAATCTGAAGTGCTCTACAGAGAAGAAGTGTTGCTTATGTGGTGGTTAGCATTTTGTGGTTCAATCAGTTTCCCTTGCTAAAATATTTATTGCAAATTTTAGGGCCAAAAGCTGTCCTATGATCTGATCATAGGTGAGAATTCTGCCTTATACAACACTCCAGTGAAACACCCTTTGGGTTAGGGGGAGTGGCCTACAAAGGTGGAGAAACCTAATCATCCTGTGTTGGCTGTCTTTTTTCTGTTCAATTCATATTGTAGGTCCTTTTGAGCCTGTATTGTGAATCCTGCGGATTATCATAAATTTGGGACTTTGATAGGGAACCTAAGAAATTTATCAATTTCTCTCTTAGTTATTGTAGATTGTTTATTATTGTTTCCTTTTGCGTATTGGTGTCTTATTGTTTCTCACCAGCATTTTATGTTTCTTTTTTTTTTTTATGGTTTTTACTACTTTCTTTTAATGGCAGAGTGACAGCCATAATCTTAAATATATGGGAATTGATGCTCTTGGTCGATTAATAAAGATAAACCCTGACATAGCTGAAGAGCACCAGCTGGCTGTGATTGACTGCTTGGAGGTTAGGATTTTTTAGAATGTGATCTCTTATTCTTTGAGGTTAAAGTTTATTTTCTTTTCTGGATTATATGTTCTTGATGATTGTCTTGGTGTCTTGGGTTATGAACTATGATGTGGTTTTTCCCTTCTTTTCAGATTATTGTTAGAGATGTAGAAGAATTGTTGTTTGCCATATTTATCATACAAGTAAAAGTCTTAGTCTATTCATGAAAAGTAGTTTTATGAGTTTGTTGTGTAAGAAGTTAAAATGCTGGAATCTTCTTATTCTGTGCTAGTTTCAAGTTTAAATCTTACAGTAGGAATGCTGACACATATAGAGACAAAAGCTTTACAAGTTCTATCTATCTTCTTCCTTTGGAAGACTTTCTCTCATTCTATCATATTTTTGTTTCTTTATAATTATATCATTATGGTTTGAAGAAGACCTCATTGCTGTAGTTGTTTTTATACCTTCTCTTTTTTAGGAATGTTTTGGCATTTTCAGAAAAATTCTCCAACATACCTGTGCCTCAATGATATTCATGACTTGAGAGGGTTTTCTTTGTATGACGTTTGCAATTTTATGATGCTATATCTTATCATTTTCACCACCTAAAATTTTAAAGGGCTAATGGATGGCATGAGGAAGGATTAGCAGATTGACCCAAATTGTAGGAAGCACCTCCATTTATTTCCCCAGCCATTGGCTTGAAGCCCCTCTCGATACTATTAAAAATGCTGACATGCAGGATCCAGATGATACTTTAAAGAGGAAGACTTTTGAACTACTTTATAAGATGACAAAATCCACAAATGTGGAAGTTATTGTTGATCGCATGATTGATTACATGATTAGCATCAGTGATAATCATTATAAGGCGGAAATAGCATCTCGATGTGTAGAACTTGCCGAACAATTTGCACCAAGCAACCAGTGGTTTATCCAGGTAAATGAAGTTACCTGTTATTCATGCACCAAGCAACCAGTGTTACAAAGTTTTATTTACTCATGCATTAGTATGACTTCTAACTAGTTCACTCTTCAGACCATGAACAAGGTCTTTGAACATGCAGGTGATCTTGTCAATGCTAAAGTTGCTCATAATTTGATGCGTCTCATTGCTGAGGGGTTTGGAGAGGAGGATGAAACTGCAGATAGTCAGCTTAGATCATCTGCTGTACGCCCTATTCTATTCATTGTGCTGAAATTTCTATTTCCTGACTTGCTTGTCTCATCTGAATCTGCCTGATATCAATAGCAACTAATTGAGCATTTCAGAAAAGAAACAAGATTTCAAAGAGACCAGTTTAAATGCCTAGTCAAACCCTTTTTTTTTTATCTTGTTTAATAAATTTCTACACCGACTACCATAAGTTTGGTGAAGTTTTCTTTTAAATTTAGGACAAATAGTTTTATGAAAATAGTCTTGTCTATGGGGGGGGCGGGGCGAGCGAGCGAGAGAGAGAGAGAGAGAGAGAGAGAGAGAGAGAGAGAGAGAGAGAGAGAGAGAGAGAGAGAGAGAGAGAGAGAGCGAGCGAGCGCAGAGCGCGAGAGAGCAGAGCGGAGCGCAGAGAGAGCGAGAGCTTGAGCTTGAGCAGAGAGCGCAGAGCGCAGAGCAGCAGAGCGCAGCGCGGCGAGCGCGAGCGAAGCGCAGAGCGCAGAGCGCAGAAGAGCGCGAGAGCGGGCAGCGTGAGAGCGCAGAAGCGGAGAGCGCGGCGCAGAGCGAGCGCGAGCGAGAGCGCGAGCGTAGAGCGCAGAGCGCAGAGCGCAGAGCGAGCGCAGAGGCGCAGGCGCAGAGCGCGAGCGAGCGCAGAGCGAGCGCGAGAGCGAAGCGTGAGAGAGCGAGAGCGAGCAGGCGAGCGAGCGAGAGCGAGAGCAGGAGCAGAGCGCAGCGAGAGCGAGAGCGAGCAGCGAGCAGCGAAGCGAAGGCGAGCAGCGAGCAGCGAAGCGCAGAGCGAGAGCAGAGAGAGCGAAGCGAAGCGGCGAAGAGCAGCGAAAGCGGCGCAGAGAGCAGAGCGAGGCGCGAGCGAAAGCGAAGCGCGAGAAGCAGGCGAAGAGAGCGAGCAGAGAAAGCGCAGAGAGAAGCAGAGAGAGCAGAGAGAGTAGAGAGAGAGCGAGCAGAGAAAGCGAAGCGGAGAAGCAGAGGAGAGAGAGCAGAGAGAGAGAGAAAGCAGAGAGCAGAGAGAGAGAGAGAGAGAGCAGAGAGAGCAGAGAGAGCAGAGAGCAGACTGAGCAGAGAGAGCAGAGAGAGAGAGCAGAGAGAGAGAGAGCAGAGAGGAGAAGGAACTATCTGCCACAGAGTTGGCAGACCGTGGAAGAGGAAAACTATAGTTTTTTTGAAATGGAGAGGAAAACTATAGTGACTATCAAAATTTTATCAACTTTTCTCAAACTAATGATATCAGCGAAAACACTTGAATTCCTATTTATTTTCTGGATTAGGTCATGCACAAACAGAAGAGTGAGATGTTGGAGAATGACTTTCTATTGAAGGCTTTGGAAGTAACATTTGAGACTTTGCCGTATTCTGATCACAAATATGATTAATCCTTGAGTATGCCTCAATAAAACTAGAACTTAGAGTATATTCCCAAGAAAGAAGATAAGAAAAGAAGCAAGCAAAACAGCTGCTACTGGCAGTTACTGGAGAAAAAGTCATCAAGTTTGAATTTGGACCTACTGTCAGAAAGAGAAACCAGAAGTTTATCCAAGAGAGAGCAAAAACCGTCGAGAAAACAGAGAAAGAAAGTAGTGTTCTTGTGCTTCTTAAGAAAACAGCAAATGGTGAAGAAAACAAAGAGGCAGTTTATACAAGAGATAGCAGAAATGATAACCTTATTCAATAGCAAAAAAGTAATTCGTATGCTCTCCATATTTGGTATTTGGACTCATCGAGGAGATTCTAAATCTAGTTCTACTTGCTGGAGAAGAAATTTAAAAGCAGGAATGAATTTCTAGTCTGTTAGGTTGCTAAATTTACTTCTCCTTTCCAGAAGCAAAGACATTCTCCTAAAACAGGAAATAACTACTCCAGAAAAGATCCTATTTTAAGGTTGTTACCTGAATGACAAGTTTCTATTTGAGTGATGTTTCCCGTGAAAAAAGTAGCATTACTTATCCAGTTAAACTAATAATCTAGCATGCTTGAAGTTGAAAATTGCAACTTAGAGAAATTATTTGATCGTGGAATTTTTATTCTTGGAAGTCGATCTGCAGTTGACTGCCGAACTTTGTTAATAACATCTCATTATCCAAAAAAAGGAATTGGAAGTTGCTTCTTTGTTTGTTTCTTTTTAGCCTTAATTTTTTTCTCAGCAATTTATACGTCTAGATTGTGGCATAACGAAGAGCCCCTTGGCATGTTGTTTTGGTTGCTTTTGTCCAGATATCTGTCAAATATCGCAAACAATTCATTTCTTCTCTTAATTTGGAGAATTACTTGTTGTGCAGGTAGAATCTTATTTAAAGATTGTTGGGGAGCCAAAGTTGCCATCCTTGTTTCTCCAAGTACTCTCATTCTCCTGGTTTAGGTTTTCATGGTTGCTTTCAAAATTAGATAGCATGCTTATAATACAAACTGTTGTTCTGATTAAAATGACAAATATTAAAGTCAAGCTATCCAACTGCAGGTCATTTGCTGGGTTCTAGGGGAATATGGAACTGCTGATGGAAAGTATTCAGCTTCTTACATCTCTGGAAAGTTGTGTGATGTTGCAGAAGCCCATTCAAATGATGACACTGTTAAGGTAAGTGCTCTTAATTATGTTTCTTTTGGTCCTTCAGGACCATCAGATGATTTAGTGGAAAAGTAGATAATGTCTCATTTTGAAGAAGGGAATGTCCTATGGCATGTCATAAATTTGCTGATGTTGTTTAGAAGATTCTTTGCATGTGTTGCACACACATGCACGAACACACATGCACGAACACACATGCTCACACACATGCACATATACACATGCATGCACAAAGTCGCACACATGCACACAGTCGCACACATGCACACAGTCGCACACATGCACACAGTCGCACACATGCACACAGTCGCACACATGCACACAGTCACACACATGCACACAGTGTAACGAGGTCCATTCTGACCCCCTTTACATGTAGCCCAATGGGGCAAAATGGTACATATCAGACTCCAAGGGTAGTATGGGATACCCTTGTAGAGGCAAGGAGAGAAGATGCAAATCGTGCTCCTAGGGTAGTATGGGATACCCTAAGCGGAGCCAAAGAGAGATGACGCAGTTCGAGCTCCTAGGGTGGTATGGGGACGCCCTAGTGGAGCTAAGGGAGATGGCCACAAGGCCAATAGACAGGACTGTTTGGCGCAGGGACGCTGAAGACCCGCCATCAGCAGCGCATGTGCGGAGGTTCGCGGGTTGCCGCCGACGCGCCCGGACGAAATTGTTTCGGGGTTGCACACGAGCACGGGCGCGGCACAGACTTACGCGCGCGCAAGACAACAGACCCGGCGGCGGCGCAGAGGCATCCAGCGCGGCGCAGCATGGGCCAACCCGACTAAGTCGGGAAACGGGGTTTCGACCCCGACCTGTTCGGTGGGCCCCAATGGGACCCACATTGTGCCTAATATAGGCATGTTATATACCGTTGGAAAGCTAACTTAAAAAGCTACGGCGGTATATAAGTTGACCTTAAATCATGAATAGAATTTCGGAGTTCTCCTAATTCAAAGAGGACTCACGTGCAAGGCAAGGCCAGGGAAGGAAAGTCCTATTCGGGAAGGAGATAAATGAGATCTTTGGGGACTCCAGGATGGGGTGGACTCTCAGAAGGATCAGGGCGATGTCTCCAGCAGATAAAGAAGGACCAGCTGGCCGGCACACTCATCAATCCGGATAAGGAAGGTAGATCACGAAGGATTCTAGCGGGAAATAGGATCCCTGAGATCTAGGAAGATCTTCCGGGATTGATTCAAATCAGGAGGAAGTTGCACGAGATATGCAACCTTCCTAATCTGCCTCACACGCCCATAGTCCCACATGGAGGCGTGCATAGGGTTTTTGTACTTGAGTTACCTATAAATACCCAAGGGAGGGCGAGCTTGTAAGATATAGAGTTCCACCCTGAATTCCTAGTCTTAAGTCTTTCGTTTACAAGTTGTAAGCTGCCATGAGTCGGAGCTGCTGAGGGGTTGAGCTAGGAAGCTCCATTGTGTATTCAGTACTTGAGGAAATTTTCCTAATACATATTTGTGCATAGTTTTATGTTCATTTCGTGTTCGCCCTTCTCCCATTCTTCTCTTCACTTCGTTTGTATTTCATCTACGATTCCTCTTCCTCTCCTCTTACCTTGAATTCAGACTTGGGTCTGCTAGCTTGCCTGACCGAACGATCCAAAGGGATTTGGCTGATCTCGGTTACCCCTCGCCTTGAGAGCTTGAAATGGGCAAGAACCGGGAGCAATCACGGTGTTAAGTTGGCATTGAATCCATCCCCGTGACACACAGTCACACACATGCACACAGTCACACATGGACACAGTCACACATGCACACAGTCACACATGCACACACATCACACACACACACACACACACACACACACACAGTCACACACATGCACACAATCACACACAATCAATCACACATGCACACAATCACACACATGCACACAATCACACACATGCACACAATCACACACACACACACAATCACACACATGCACACATCATCACACATCACACACAATGCACACACACATGCACACAATCACACACATGCACACAATCACACACATGCACACAATCACACACATGCACACAATCACACACATGCACACAATCACACACATGCACACAATCACACAGTCACACGCATGCACACAATCACACACATGCACACAGTAACCCACAATCACACATGCACACACACAATCACACGTGCACATACGCTATGTGCTTGCATACACATGTACACACACATGTGCATAGATACACAAACACAAACACCTATGCAAACACTTGGACACACACCCACATTCACACGCTTTTCGCATGTACACATGCAGTTGTACACATACGATCGCATATACATGCACTTACATGAACACACAGTCGCATATACATGCACTTGCATGCACACACTCGCATGTACATGCACTTACATGCACACACTCGCATGTACATGCACTTACATGCACACACACTCACATGTATATGCCATTACATGCATAGACACGTGCATGTACGTGCACTTACATGCACACACACATTCACATGCACACATGCACCTTACATGAACACACTCGCATGTACATGCACTTACATGCAAAAACACTCGCGTGTACATGCACACACTCGCGTGTACATGCACACACACTCACGTGTACATTCGCACACACTCGTGTGTACATGCGCACACACTCGCGTGTGCATGCGCACACACGCATGTACATGCACGCACACTGGCATGTACATGCGCGCACACTCGCGTGTACATGCGCGCACCCTCGCGTGTACATGCGCGCACAGTGGCGTGTACATGCGCGCGCGACAAAGCGCGTACATGCGCGCCGCGATGGCATGTACATGCGCGCCGCGATGGCGTGTACTTGTGCGCACAGTGGCGTGTACTTGCGCGCACAGTGGCGTGTACATGCGCGCACAGTGGCGTGTACATGCGCACGATGGCGCAGGCGCGAGAAGCGCACGCGCGCACACGCACATACATGAGTGCGCGCGCAGCACGCGTACATGAGTGCGCGCGCGCAGCGCCGCGTACATGAGTGTGCGCACGCGCCGCGTACATATGAGTGCAAGACGCGCGCGACGTACATACATGAGTGATGCGCGCACGCGCGCACGCATACATGAGTGCGCGCTGCGCGCGGCGCTGCGCGTGCGTACATGAGTGCGCGCACGCGCGCTGCGTCACGATACATGAGTGCGCACGCGCACACGTACGTACATGAGTGTGCACGCGCCCGCGCACGTACCTGAGTGCACACGCGCGTACGTACCTGAGTGCACACGCGCGCATGTACCTGAGTGCACACGCGCGCATGTACCTGAGTGCACATGCGCGCACGTACATGAGTGCACACGCGCGCACGTACATGAGTGCACGCACGCGCACGTACATGGTGCACACGCGTGCATGTACATGGGTGCACTCGCGCGCACGTACATGGGTTGCATTGGTGCATGCTCAATTGCTAATATAATGGATATGAGCCTGGTCATGATGATGAGTCTTTTTATGGAGGATGAAACTATGTACATACGATTGGCTAGCTGATTTGTTTTACTTTTATTTTCCTAGACATCTCATTTGCTGTTGTGGTTATCAGTTTATGGATAACCCGATGAGTGTACACCATGATTTTGTAAACAAAATTCCAAAGTATCTCAGAGGTGGTCCTGGTCAAGATCTTCCAATTGATCAACATGACCTCTTGATAATTGTGGGATATTCTCATGCTAACTATGGAGTGCTCAGGGTTGATCAGAAATCCGATATAGCTTGCCGTATATTTGTTTGTGAAAGTCTTGTGAGGGTGGACAAGCAATAAATAAATGTAGTGGCCAGATCCAGAGTTAAAAGCTGAATAGAGGGCTAGGACACATACTGAGCTCTTGTAGGTCCATTCTGTCATGCCTAAGTTTGGATTCGTTTATCATCAGTGTATGAAACTCAGTTGTGATATTCAGCTAGTAAAATTCATTTTCATTCATGGACTAAGCATGTTGAGGTTGACTGCCACTATTCATGAGAAAACTTTGACCGAGCTGTTGTCACCCTTCAAGTTCGTATGGATTGGATGACTGACATCTTGGCTAAAGCACTTGAGTGATGAGAATTTGATCAGTTATATTCCCACTTTAGGCCTTGCTGTGCCTTGAGGGTAATGTTGACGAACATGGACCTTAGTTATCAGGACACATGGCATGTTGGACATGCCTCAGTTTGTCGCTTATGTTTTTTGGATTACTGTGATGTAATTTTATTTCTTAGGGTACTGTTTCAGTCCCTTTCGTCGTAGTTCATTATTTTAGCTAATGCATGTAATTTTTAATTGATTACTTGTGAATATAAGAAGAATTAGAGGTTGGACTGGTGGTCTGAACACGATCTTCTCTTCTTCTTTCTCTTTCTCTCTCTCTCTCTCTCTCTCTCGTATTTTCTCCTTCTCAACTCTATTTTCTTTCAATTATCTTATTTTCTCTCTATGCAGGCGTATGCTATTACAGCAATTATGAAGATTTATGCATTTGAAATTGCCGAGGGAAGGAAGGTGGAGTTACTACCTGAGGTAGGCCTTGCTATTTATTAACAACTAGAGCTACTTTCTCCTGAACCCTAGCTGGAGTTATGTTGATACACCTTGTTAAGTGTATTGGTGCTTGTACGTATGGACACGGCAAATCCTTATTTATTCAAAATTGCCAAAATTTTCCTTTTTTTTGTGTGTAAATTAAACTTGTAAAATAGTTGAAATAATGATACAAATTTATTTTACATTCACACAAAAGTTCCACCCTTGGTTGTAATCATATTTTTCTTCATCAAACAACTTTGCCAAGAATATCATTTACTGGGCTATATTCACAACAATATCATTGCCTTCCTTTTATCACTAAAATAGTTAAAAGTAAGAGAAATTAAATCAAGAATTAGCTTGAATACTCCGTATATTATAACAATCATATTTTAGTCATTTAATTCAACTTGATGGGAAGTTGAAAATTGGTGGTACCTAATCTTTTATGGCGTTGTGTAAATAATTTTTATTTTTTGTCCTTTTTTTTACTTATTAGATCAACAAAATCGGAGTATATTTTTTTTTTTTTTTTTTATAATTAAACATCCAAAAAGTTGCAGAGATGCTCCAAAATGTCCACCTGGTCCTTGGCGTACAGACACATTATTGTGTCTTTTGATATGATTCAGTGTTTGAGACTTAATAATGGTTTGCCATTGATATAATCAATCATGGTGAAAGGAGAAGAAATAACAGCATTGGGAATTTTTTGTTTTTTTTTTTTGAGGGAAGTGAGAATGTATTACAGATAAAGGGAAAAACACAAGAAGAGAGGAGTTTGAAGTTGGTTTGCTTGCCTGTTTGGCATTATGTGCTGCTTGCTAGCCTCCCTGGTGGCGTTCTTATGGAGGTTCCTGCAAGCTTCTCGTCGTAGGGTCACATGATATGGAGTGCTTGTCGTGCATTCATTCCTTGGGCTATTTGGTCAGAGAAGAACTTCAACAGTCAGAGGTGCTGAAAAATGCTCTCTGTAGAGTGTAATGCCCTGTAGAGGTGCTCTGAACTCAGCAATAGTGGAGGCAGCAGATCCCAAAAGAACCAGAGTAAACAAGAATCGCTGTTCCTGTTTGATTTCTTCCTACTCCACCGCCTGGTAGTCCCTGATCCCAGAAAACTACTGTTAAAGTTAAGTTTGAGCCTATCCATTGGAGGAGGGGTGTACTCGGAATACTGAGCACTCTTTTGTGGGGTGTAGCAGACTAGAGTGGAAATATTTTCCTGAATACCGCAGTATGGATGTGCGTTGTGTTTTCAAGCTTGATAGCCCAAGAAAAGACTATGCATATTTTCTCAATGATTCCTACCAAAGATGTTGACTTACCTTTAAATATTCTGTGGTTGCGCTCAGTCTAAATGTTCCAAATGACTGCAGCTAGTGTTAAACCCCAAAAGATTTTGCCGCTCTACTCCACAGGGTGGTTTGAGAAAATAGGAGAGGGAGGGAGGCTGGAAGACTGGTGTGAAGCCTAAATTTTCTGAGAGAGAAAGCTTAGATTTGGTGTCTGAATTGGCAGTGTAATAACAAGCTGGCAACAAGCTTGGGCTGATCTGTACACTGCTGATAGGAAGTCTTTTCTACTAGTTGTCCTCTTCTGGAGAGTTGGTCATCTTTTAAGATTCGGCCTTTGGATGCAGACCAGATAAAGTGAAGGACTTTTGGAGGGGAAGGTAAATGTCAGAAAC
This sequence comes from Aristolochia contorta, assembly GCA_022405105.1. Taxonomy (NCBI): domain Eukaryota; kingdom Viridiplantae; phylum Streptophyta; class Magnoliopsida; order Piperales; family Aristolochiaceae; genus Aristolochia; species Aristolochia contorta. The sequence goes on from CM039667.1 coordinate 17,920,249, forward strand.
TTGCTCAGGAGGTGGATCAATCTGGTCTGACCACATAGAGATGCATACTGGGATGATACAATAAATGTTCCTGAGGGTTCTCCAAACCATATGGCTTATGCCTCTGCCACTGATGTATTTTGAGTCAAGAAGGGATAGGAGTTCAAAGTCATCAATGGCCTCCTCATCAGAGAGGCTGCAACACAAGTGAAGATTGCAAGTGCGGGGGGAAGGAGGGACATATTTTCATCATAATGATATTTGATATTAACAATTCCCGCCACATACTATCTTTTCTCAGTACCATACTTCTAAAGCCACTAGGAGAGAACTGAGCTTAGCCCCATAATTCATCTTATTCCAAGACCTCCCAGGTTTTTTGGCAAACATACCATCTCCCAGTTCATTTAATGGTAGTTGAATTGGTGGGAGGTAGCTTTGGAAAATATTACTGTTTAAAAGGATTCTACATAGGAGATCTGTTTGGGAAAGGGATCTCTTTCTCCCCTACGAGGATGTGATTATCATCTTCTGAAAATCCAGGATATCTTTTATTTTTTGAAACAGTGAATTCCGTTAAATCAATGCAACAGGTTGTTTACATCTGAAATACATGTCTTTCAAATCTGAAAAGTATTACAGGAGAACATGAGTACACTTAATTGAGTGGTAGGCTGTTGCCAAATACGAGTGTGGGTCTGTTGGCTCCTGCTTTTGCTAGCCGATCAGCAAGAGAGTTTGCTGAACGCGACACAACTTTCCAAATTATGCTCCATTCTTTGCTGATTTCTGAGATCTCATCAAAGACGTGTTTGAGCTTCTATGGGATATTAATGGATTGCTTGGCCCAATCGATGGTTAGAGTTGATTCCCCTTCAATTGTGATGCGATTAAAGTTTAGAGTTGCCAAAAATCTGACCCCCTTGAGTGAACCAGCGGCCTCTGCTTCATTTGAAGTAGCAATCCCATGTGGCCCTAAATAGACATGCATGATTTGTCCATTGTTTCCCTTTATCACACCTCCAAAACCTGCTGGCCCAGGATTGCCTTTAGAGGACCCATCAAAGTTTAATTTCCACCATCCTAAAGGGGGAGCTGTCCACTCACTCATAAACGGTGGCTTGGGTTGCTTGAAGTATATAATCTTGCGCCAAAATTTCCGTTAACAACACTTACGAAAGGCGGCATACCTTCAAAAGTAGATGCCCATAGGAAGATATTTTGTATGGCTTTGACAATAAGACCCCCAATAGAGGTTCATTTTTTGTTGAAAGTTCTATCATTTCTTTCCAACCATAGGATCCATGGTATGGTAGCAATAGAAGCCATCCATAAAATCCTTCCCACTTTAGGAAGGGGCAAGCTGAGATTGATTGGAGGAGTTTTTCATAAGTGCAAGGCATTATATAGGAAACTCCAAACTTGGATAGAATGGTATCCCAAACCTTCATTCTGAAATAATTGCAATGCAGCAACATATGATTAACTGTCTCTTCCTCTTGTCCACATAACTTACATAAAGAATTGATCACAATCTGTCCCCTCTTTGCTAATTCATCACATGTGAGGATTCGACCGTGGGCAGCTGTCCATACGAATTGCTTAACCGTTGCTGTGGTAGGCAATCTCCAAACAAGATGAAATGAATGGCAAGAAAAACATGAGAAAGTCCCAGATTTCAAACAGTAGTAAGAGGCAACTGTGCAGAGACCAGAGGAGGAGGGACTCCACACGATTTCATCTTCCCCGATTCCTGCAATATATTTAGGTCTTAGTTGGTCCTAGCAAAGCAGAGACTTCCAAAGCCTGAGTACTTCGTATTCTTCTTCTTAGACTTAGATTCATGTGTTATTTTCATTTTTCACTTGGCAAATCTTAGCACATTTGTTTCTTGCCATGGCATAGATTCTAGGATAGTCTTCTTTAAGAGGAGAAAGGGTTCCACCAAGAGTCTTCCTAAAAAAGAATTTCTGTACCCCTCCTGACACAAAACCTTATATGCTGCTCAAAAAAAGGTTTTTCTTTTAAGATGGCCTTCCACCAATGTGAAGTGTTAGGGTTGGGTTTTGGGAGCCAGCAATGTGAACTAGGCCCATATTTGATATTCATAATCATTCTCCTCATAACACTTTTTTCTGTGGCATAACGCCATGGCCATTTTGCTAACATAGCTGAATTCATCTCATTTAATCTCTTAATGCCTAGACCTCCCATCTCTTTTGACTTACACAAACTTTTTCCCAACTTATCAAGGGTATCTAAACTTTTCTTGATTACCATTCCATAGGTATAGTGTTTCAAGCCTTTTTGAGACTATTTTGGGACAACAGTGGAGTGATAAAAAATAATTGGGGATTCCTGCCAAAGTGAATCTTCCAGCTTGGGAGAGGAGCTGACCTTTCCAAGAGTCTAATCTGGTTTGACATTTTTCTATGATGGGATGCCATAGTATTTTTGAAGATCTGCCAATGTGAAGAGGAAGTCCAAGGTATGGAGATGGAAGTGTGAGTAGAGTGCAGCCCAGCATTACCTTTATTACTTTGTGATCACTTTCCCCAATGTTGATAGGTAGGATCCCAGATTTGGCCCAATTGATGTTTTGCCCAGAAAAAAGTTCAAATAGCCTCAAGAGTGCTTTTTTTGGTATGATCTGATCATGTGAGCCTTCACAAAGTATAATAGTGTCATACGTGAACTGGAGGAGTGGGATTTGAATTTAGTCTTTAACCTTGAAACTCGAGATCCATCCATATTGTTGACTTTTGTACATTAGAGCACACAAAGCTTCACCCACTAAAAGAAAAAGTAGGGGGGAGAGAGGATTACCCTGTCAAGCCTCTATGACTCGAGAAAAAACCTTTTACTGTCCCATTGATCAATAAAGAAAATTTGGTTGATGATATGCAACTATATATCCACTTTCTCCATTTTAACGGGAAATTCATTTTTTCCATTAACACTTCAAGAAAGTGCCAGTTAACCTTGTCAAAAGCTTTCTCAAAGTCTAGCTTCAACATAAAACCATGTAAGCCTTTTTGCGTATATAGATGAATTAGTTCATGCACCATCAAAGCTGAGTCTAGAATCTGATGTCCCTTTATAAAAGCTGATTGGTTACCACTTATGATTTCAGGTAAAGCATCATTGAGTTTATTGGCCAGCACTTTGGCAATTAGCTTGTACTGACTTGAAACTAAGCTAATCGTCCTGAAGTGAGATGCTTCACTTGCACCCTTTTTTTTCGGGAGTAAGGATATGAAAGTGGAGCCCATACTGTGTGCAGTTAAGCCTTGCTCATAAAATTCTTCGAACATGTTTAGAATATCCTCTTTCATAAAATCCCACCCCTCTTTGTATAATGCTGCAATAAAACCATCTGGGCCCGGTGCCTTGTCTGAGGGTAGGGCCTTAATATTACTTTCAATTTCTTCAAGAGTGAAAGGTTCTTCAAGCTTTCTAGCTGAGTTTTCAGAGAGTAGCTTTAGAAGCAGATTAGCTGGAAAAGGTCTTTTAGAAGCTTCTTCTTTATATAATGAGGCATAAAAGCCAATAAACTCATTGATGATTTTTTCTTTCTTCAGTGACTGCCCCATCTATATCGAATTGCCATCCCCTTCTCTAAGCCATTTGTATCTAGCCCTTTGGTTCCAAAATATCCTTTCTTGTGCTACTGTGTTTTCATACTCCTCTTTTAGGGTGTACCTTATCATATGATCAACTGTTGTCAAATTGCCATGTGATTCCTCCATATCATCATAACTTTGGATTTTTTCTAAAAATTGAGTCTTCACTTTTTCATGATTGAGTTTATTCTGTTTTGCCCAGTCCTTGGTCTTGGCTTTTAAGTGCTTTAATTTTGCACTAAATCTGAAACATGCTGTGCCATTTATCGTTAAGTCATTCCACCAATCTTTCAATTGCTCTTTAAGTTCTTTTCAAGTAGTAGACTTTCTTCGAATCTGAAAGGTGGAGGGCCCCATGAATCAACATTAAGCTCTATAAGTATTGGGGCATGGTCTGATGTGGGCCTAGGAAGAATTCGACCCACTGCATTGCATTAGATGTCTAACCAAGCTTGGTTGGTTAAGTACCTGTCTATTTTAGCTAGGAAAGGATTGATTCTTCCATTTGTCCAAGTGTATTCTGCTCCCGATAGAGGTGGTTCAATCAAAGAGAGGTCAGAGATGAGCTCTTCAAATTTTCTCATTGGTAGTATGATTCTGCCATTATTTCTATCTTTTTGCACAACACCTTTTGATGACATTAAAAATCCCCCCAATCAGCCGCGGTAAGGACCAGAGGTTGATAAAGAGGTTAATTCTGCCCAAAAATCAGGTCCTAAAGTTCTGTTTGTTGGACCATCTACTAATAGCGCTGCCCAAATTTTACCATCTTTTTTGCTTCAAAACTGGGCAGCTAGACAAAAATCCCTTTTTGCAGAGTCAATCAGCTCAGTCTCTATCATCCCAAAATCAACATTCCACCGGATGATCCAGCTTCTAATTCGACCCATTTTGTTTTGTTTTTTTTTTTTTTTTGAAACCGGATATCTCTTGCTATTGTTTCATCAACCGAGCAGAGCTTTGTTTCCTGTAGAAAAACCATTTTAGTTTTGTACTCTTTCAGAGTCTCTTGGATGACTGCCCTTTTTCTTGTGGAGCCCAGTCCCCCTTACATTCCATGATAATATGCTCATTGATTTAGGTCACTGTCGTCCCCTTCAGATTGAGTTTCTGTTCCCTTTTCAATGTTTTTGGTTCGGCCAGCCATAATGTTTTCGAGGTCGATATTAAATCTTTTGCCAATCTCCTTTAATTTCTGTTCGATTGCTTCTTCAATCTTCTTCTCTATTTCATCGATCTCATTTAGTCTTCTCTGGTGGCCGGTGTCTTGAATAGGTGAATTTCAGAATGCTTGGGTGTTGCTCCATTGGGATTTTGGTGCCTGTAGAAGAGAGGAGAGAGTTGTTTGGGGGCGTACCTGGGAGTCACTTCATCACATGAAGAAGAGCAGCGTTCCTGCTCTTCATCTTGAGGCACGGTAACTTCCTCTGAGTTGACTCGGTCAAGTTGAGGTGAGTCTACAGCCGGCAGCGAGTCATTGAGTTTGTCTGAGTCAAGTAAGTTCGACTCGCCTTGGATACCTTCTCGACCTTCGATATATCCAAACGTCTCTAGAGGAGACGTCGCGTCTATCACCGGATTTGGGCTAGTATCTTCGTCAGGCGAAGGGGCTTTGCCAGTTTCCATCTCTGGTAGCCTCGGGAGAGCCACCGTCATTCTCGTTTCCGGTAAGTTTTCGGCGAAATGTGGCGAAAGAATCCGGCCAGTTCTTCTCCAAACCATCCTCTTTTGATTTTTCCTCTTCTTTTTTCGCGGAGGAGACCTTTTCTCTGCTACGATTCTCTCCTTTCTTCTCTTTCTTTTTTTCTTCTCTAATCGTGACCAGATATGTGAGAGTTCCAATTGTAATCGGAACTTCTAGCTCCCCTGAGAAAGATCTAAACGATTTGATCTTGGCCCGCAGAACATCCATGCGATCTCCTGTAAAAATGCAAGCTTCATCAATTTTTGTAACAAAGCCTGCCGATCCTGCAATAGTTTGGAAGAAATTTTCGCACCACAAATGGGCGGGATGCCTTTCATGGAGACCCATTTTTCCTCTTCCGAGATCCCCAGAGAAGGGCTCCATTCGAAAATATCAGTAAAGGTGTCCCCGATTAAAGTTTCTCTCAATGTGAGAATTCTTTTGACTTCTTCAACTGAAACCAGAGAGACGAGCCATTGTTTTCTACCAATTTTGTGCAATCCAGGTCGGATGGCCAGCATCCATGAGTAAGGTACTGTTTCTTGCAGATCTTCCTTTGTGCAAAGATTTTTCGTACACCCCACTAGAGACTTTTCCAGCACTTTTATTTGCAGGAGTGTATAGCTTGGATCAATCTTCAGGGCTAGGCCTCCGTTGCAATATTCAATTGATATGGTTGGAGGTTTAAAGGAAGAGTTTTCCTGCTGTTTCGATGTCAAAACATCCTTGTACGGGGATCTGGGATTTGGAATGTCTGGAGTCGATTTCACCCTGTGGCTCACCAGATTAGAGGAAAACTTCTTCGAAATCTCGTTAAGCTGCTGTAGCAGCCAGTTCCAGCCAGAACCATTTCTGAAAGTCTTCGATATTTCTATGGAGCCGATATTGTCTGCCCTGTCTTCTCTGTTAGCTGACAGATTAACAGGTCTTTCTCGAGGTATGTCCCAACTTGGAATTTTCCTTTGCATAAGATACTTAGTTTTCCAGGAAAGCTACTCGTCATGACTTTCTTCATTCCCTCTATTACTTCTTCCATTTCTTTAGGGAAAATCCGTATGAAGGATCTTCTGATCTTTGATTTAATCACAAGTTTTGCAGCACATCCTCTCTTCCATGCTATTGTATTGATATAAAATCGATTTTCCCCTTCACCGCATAAGAGGCTTTGATGCCTTCCGGCACTAGTGTCTTCTGGTTTTCTGGCCATGGAGTCGCCAGCGATGGTCGCCGGAGCTCAGGCGTAGGCTGCTGTTCACTTTCGGTCATGCCCTTTGGACACAAGCTCCATGTTGAGAATTTCTCTTTCCCTTCAAAATCCAGGATATCTCAACCTTGCTCTTTATTTGCTGTGCCCATGTTTCTGTATGAGCAAACTCATTTGTGAATTCTGTTGCAAGAGAAAGGGGTTCACTCTATCTTGTTTGTGGACAGCTTTCTCTCTTCTTTGTTGCTTTGCTTGCAGAGGTTGCTTATTTGCATTTTTCTTTTCCTTTTCCATTACCTCCTGCCTATACCAGGCAAGCAGTGATCCTTTTACTTGAAGAAAAAACGAGTTGAAGACTATCTTCTCTTTTCGTGGTAAAAAATGCAGTTCCTCTTGACTGCCACTCTGCATCTTACATCTCCATTGATATATGTTAGTTCTGAAATTAAATGCACAAGATTTGTATTGGCATGCTTGGATTCTGCAGATGATGATTTTACCACCCGCTCAGCATATTTTCTGATAGAAATATGTTGTTCAGCTATGTCACAAAACATAATATATATAGTATATACTTAGAACGTTTCTACAAAAAAAGATATTTTGTGTGAATTACAGTGGATGATGATGAATCCCAAAGCAGCATGTCCTTTGTCCACAATTTATGTAATTATTAATATTTTTTGTTATATATTTAGGATGCCATTTCTTATTTAACTCGTGAGCCGTTGCCTAGTAGTTCGTTTTGTATGTTGTAAGGGTGATGTTTTATGTCAGGCACTAAGCTAAACAATGCAAAATAGATGTTTTCAATTCATAGGTTTGGTATTAAATTTCTCATTCAGTTTTTTCACCATCTGCTTATTTACTTGCGCATGCAGAAGGAAAGAATATGTTCTCTAGATACATTTCTTCTGGAGTTTTTTATGTTACTGCAATTAGTTTTCTTTTTTTTCCCCCAAGATTCCATGTAATTGTTCTTACTTTCTTCTATTTCTTTCAAAATGATTAAGCTTTTATTTAATTTGTTCGAGAAGATTGCTGGATTTTTTTGCAGTTGACTAGGGTACTAGCAATAAAGAAAACACAAGACTTTTATTTATGAGGGATGTGATGTCACTTCCTCTTTTAAATTATGTTACTTTACCCAGTATATGACTAATAATGTCTTCTCTCAGTGTCAATCCTTGATCGATGAACTATCTGCATCTCATTCAACCGACTTGCAACAACGTGCATATGAATTTCAAGCTCTTTTAGGCTTGGATTCTCATGCTATGGAGTGTATCATGCCCTCTGATGCAAGTTGTGAAGATATCGAGGTCAGCCTTTAATTGCTTTTTCTAAGCTGTTTAATGTTGTTTGCTTTTTTTCTTTTTTCTCTCTTTTTGTATAGAAAAAGGTCTTTTCTTGAGTGAATTCTGCCGATGACTTATGGGCAATGTCAGTTAGAAAATTTGTTGAAATTTGTTGCTTTGTGAAACTGTGTAGAATCATTTGTTGAAAGGCAATGGTCAACGTGTTTAGCTACTGTAGCATTTTGGGCGAGAATCAATTTCTGTTGGTTATCTGCAGTTCATGTGGCCATAAATTGTCAATTTTTTTTCTATTCTTCCTCGTGATACTGAGGTGGAGTATTTTGCCGTGGTTGATTTTTAAGTGGAAAGTGTTGTGTCAATGATACTACCTTGTCGTTACCATTCAAGCCAAAGCTATATCCTTATGAATTTAGATTCCTTTCACCATATATACAACTCAGTGCTCTATGTCACCATTTATATTCAGCAGAAAAGTAAAATTAATTATGTAATCAGTCAAGCTTCCAAAATTTGATTGAACCATATATACGAGGTGGATTTTCTTAGTTGACTGCCTTACCTGCATTTATATTTTGCTTCCAAGCCTTCTGTCAAATGTACCATAGGGTTCTTTGCTTTATGCTCTTTTTTGTAGGACAACTTGTTTGCAGGACAACTAAAAGGGAGCATGTATGACAGAGATGACCATATCAAGACTGTTGTGACCTTTAAAATAAATCTTCTACTAAATTCTTGTTAAGTTGTGAAGCTGAGCATAGCTCAGTGGTAACACCGAGGGTTGTGTTGCGGGAGGTCTTGAGTCCGAGTCTCTTGGAGTATGAAGTATTAGGCTACTGTAGTTACTGTATCAATCCCACATGTAATGGAATCAATCTCTTCAAAAAAAAAAAAAAAAAAAATTTGTTAAGTCATTTCCTGTGAACCTGGAATAAGCGTTGCTGTGAGTCATATGACAAAATTTTGCTTAAGCAAGTCTATTGTCAGCTTCATCCAGACCACTAAAGAAAATTCTCCTGCTGCACTTTATCATAATGTTTTTCCCTAAACATAATTTGCTGGAAATTTACAGAAGACTCAATAATTTGCTAGAATTTTGCAGAAGACAATGTTCTTTCATCTTGTTTAGATTTACCTAATTTGTTGTCTATGAGAGTATATAATGCTCTCTCAGATTTTCATTTTGATCAAAGATATTATATCTTTCAATACGTGGATAATATTTTTATTATATTGTAGAATTTTGATTTTGTCTCAAGTAACCTGGTGAATTTTTATTTTTCTTACTGCAGGTGGATAAAAGTTTGTCATTCCTTAATGGTTTTGTTCAGAAATCTTTAGAGAAAGGAGCTCGACCATACATTCCAGAGAATGAACGATCTGGAATGGTGGCTATGAACACTTTTAGAAATCATGGTCAGATTGAATCATCTAGTCATGCTCTAAGGTTTGAGGCATATGATCTTCCAAAGCCTGCTGTTCCAGCAAATCCCCCTGTTTTACTCACGTCTTCAGCAGATCCAATTAGCGTACAAGAATCCAGTCAACCAAAAGTATTTCATCAAACTTCTCTAGTGCTATCTAGCTTTGATTCTATACCGGAGATTCGAGATTGAAGCTTCGACTTGATGGTGTTCAAAAGAAGTGGGAAGACCCACATATTCCTCTCCTGCACCTTCTTCATCTGCATCCTACATCCAGAGAACAGCCAATGGGGCCACAGATTCTAGTGGAGCAGATACAGTGGGTTTCCAGGCCAGAGATACATCATACGACTCTAGGAAACAACAGGTGGAAGTTTCTGCTGAAAAGCAGAAACTTGCCGCTTCATTATTTGGTGGTGGCTCATCAAAGAATGAGAAGAGCAGATCATTGTCAAGCCAGAAATCAAAGGTAACCACTCCAAATCCTGAAAAACCCACGCCTCCTGCATCAACTCAGCATACCATTGAGCAATCTGCTCCGCAGCCACCTCCAGACTTGCTTGATTTGGGGGAACCAACTATAACTGTTAGAAGCGCTCCACCAGTAGATCCTTTTCAGCAATTGGAAGGACTCTTGGAGTCTACCTTAGTCTCGTCATCTGATACCCCTGTGGCAGCTAAGGCACCAAAGACTAATGATCTTATGGGGCTTCTTGATGCACCTTCTGTTGGACCAAGTGCGAGTGTATTGAATTCCACTTTGGCCGATTTACATTCGACCACTGTGCAATCTGAACCTCCTGCCGCTACAAATATAAATTCTTACCCTGGAGGGAATTCTGTAGTGATGAAGAAGGGTCCAAATCCTCAAGATTCAGTGGAAAAAGATGCGGTTGCTCGACAAGTGGGTGTTACACCTTCGGGCAGGAACCCAAACCTATTTAGGGATTTGCTTGGGTGAAAAGTGAAATAAATTTGGTTAGCAAATCTGTTATGAGTAATTGGTTTGTCATGTAAATGAGGTTTCTCATTCTTGAGTCACTTTCATGGGCTGGTTTTTGTGAATGATGGGGACAGAGAGCAGGCTCTGAAAGCATGGAAACAATAACCAGGTGTTCCTCATTTTGTGAAGGTAGTATTCGAGGGAATGTATGGGGGTGCATATGGTTAGCCTCTTCTGTAATTGGTATTCGGGTGCTTCTAATGGACCAAATGTTCAGGCAGTTGTGGATGAGGGTTTTGGAGGACTAGCTGTGATTTTTAGTCTTGATGGCGTAAAAAAGAAAAAGAAAAAAAACAGTTACTGAGATGTGTCCTCATTTGTCTTCACTAGGTTTTCTTTTTCCCCTGCATTTGGTGGATGTTGTAATAAGCCTTCAGATTGGTCGGATCCAATTATTTTTCTCTATTGTACAGTAGTGTTAAAAATTTGAGGGATACTTGTCAAGGTCGGATAGTTTTCGCGTTGTTGCATCGAGTTCGCTTTAGACAATTCTGGATGATCCATGAAAAGGATATTCGCCATTTTTTTTTTACCATGTTTGGTGTTCGTTTATATATTTCTTCAAAAGAATTTAGTGTGCTCATGTTACATAAATTAGGTGGAAGTATTTCTTATTTTCCATACGAGAGCTACATAGCTCTTTAGTAATAGAGGCTTCGAGCCGAAAAGTTGCTGGTCAAACAGAACAAGGTGTCGATGCTAGACGTCAAGGACACTATCAAACTCCGATAAACTATGTTTGAACAGAAACAACCAGAAATAGAAGAAAAAAAAGAAGGAAAAATTCATCAAGATGTATCTGGAAATGACTGGGGATCGGTGATCTCTGGGAAATCGGGAACTTATTCTTCAGAGGCGCTTTGATACAGGAATAAAAGATGGCACAGGTTGTAAAACACTTGTAAAAGCCTGGCATTCCGTGGATCGAGTTCAGAATCCTCAATTGCAACGATCTTACATATTATAGTCTTAGATAAACTCCGGTTTCTGTGTCAGCAGAATCGAACTTTCTTTCAAAATATTGCTAAGTTCTTTCTTCTGGTGTCATGGGTATTGATGATTGTTGTAAAAGCTATCCAGCATAATACAGATAAAGCTGTCACCGTCTGGGTTTCTACTATGATTTTTATTTTCGAATGAGCGACGTATGGAGGGAACGTTGATATCAAAGATGAAGAAGACGCCATGAATAAACCACCTCGAGAACTCGTGTTTGTTCTTAAAGAATAAGAATATCCAAAGCGGTGCAAAGCTAAAGACAGATTCGATTTCTCGATAGGAACGGTTGTGAGTCTATAATTTATCACCTACTTCCTGTTACGGATGGCTTGATCAAGCACTGAGCTTGATCGACAATGAAGTTGATAACAGTTTGGAAGCTTCCTTTCCCCTTCTTCGTGGGCTTCGTTGCGGTAATGACTTCATGGGTTTCAGCTCAAAGTTCGTCAGGTTTCTTCCTCTCAAACATTTCTCTTCTGCCTTTGATAACTGTCACACTGGGTCTAACGGTCTTCCTTCATTACAGGTTGTACTCTGAGCTTCAACGAGTACCCATACAGACCCACTGGTGAGTGCATTAGCGACACAGAGACGATAATCGCGTGGGGCAGCATCCCCACCACTCGCTGCTGCAGAAGTGCTCTCAACACCATCACCCAGGCACTCGCTCAGCGAGCTCATCTCAACAATACCCTGTTTCTCAAGAGAGAGGAGTGGAAAAGCTGCAGAATACCAGGCCCTGATGCTAATCTCACAGACTCTTGCCGTTTTGACGATCTGTACCAAGGAAGCAGCAAGTGTGCTGATATCAGACTAACGGATTTTATTGTAGGATACCAACAGCGTTATCAGGACCTTCTGGGTAGTTGCTCGCAGTTTGATACTCCCTCCTTCATTGATCAATGCAAGAGATGCTCTAATTCAATTAGAGACAACAGAGATTATTTCCTGGGTCTGCTCGATGTGGGATCCAACAAGACCGAGGCACAATTATGCACCATTTCACTTGTTATCGCTATTGCGGTTGATAAGATTGAAAATGCTTCATGGGTGGGAGATTTCTACAGGTGCCTGCCGCTACTGGACGCGAAAGGTGAATGCAGACCAAGAGGTCTTGCAGTAAATCTTGCAAAATTTTGCTCAATTGCCCATTAGTTGGCTAATATTTTGTAATTTCTTGTACATAATGCAATGCAGGAGAAGAGAAAAAGGGGAAGAGTTACATCAGAATCCCGAGTAAGTCCAGCTGTCTAGCTGAAATCATGTTACTTGTTCATTTGGCAAGAAAGGCTTATCAGAGATAGGTCTTAGATAGTTATTTATAAGAGATTCAATAGAGATGGCCCTATGGAGCCATCCAATGAAGAATAGTTATATGCACTGTAGTGTTTTTCTTACTATTCTAATTTTTCGGCTGTCCTAGATTATAAAACTCTAATCTCTGCGTCAGCATCCATACCAAACTCACCCATATCTTAAGTTGCCACATCTTAAGAACTGCTTTTGTTTCATTTTGATCGTTTAGAGAATGAGTGCCTATATTTTTTGTTTTGATTCAACATGATACTTAACAACAAAAGTAATTGGAGTTCCAGGTTCAATTGCGAAGGCCTTGCTGGCAGTACTTATTGCCACTACAGGGTTGATCCTAATTGTGGTGCTTGTTAAGTATGTAAACAAGAAGGACGATTCCCCCAAACTCTTAGAAGGTACTAATGGTGGTTGTTGAAATGCTGCGAATATTATGAGTAGGAAAATGTTAAAATGCTACAAATATTTTTTGAGTACTAAAATGGCTTACTGACACGTTGCCTCTTAATCTTCCCATTGTGAAAACTCGTAAGGCAAGGAGATATCCACATGGTCTGGCTTGTACCGGTTTTCCAAGGCAGAGATTGAGAATGCTATAAACCACGGGAACCAACGGATGTTCTTGGGGTCTGGAAGTGCTGGAAGGGTCTACAGAGGCACTCTTCCCAGTGGACAGCTTGTTGCGATAAAACACATATACAAGAGCAGCATGTCTGATTCCTTTACAAGGGAAGTTGAAGGCCTCTCAAGGATTCGACACCCGAATCTAGTTTGCCTCTTTGGTTGCTGTGTGGAGGGGGGCCAGAAATTCTTGGTCTATGAATTCTGTTCAAATGGAAATCTTGCCCAACATCTTCTAAGTAATTTGTTGCCTTTGCTAATGCTTATCTCATGCGTCTCACTTATTCGCACTTATATGACTAGTTCGTGAATATGGATCTTCATTCAGGAAGTGATGGCGTCCTCTCCTGGGAAAATAGAGTGAAGATCTTGAGAGACTGTGCTCTTGCTCTGAGGTTCCTTCATACACATCCAGATGGATGCATCGTTCACAGAGACATCAAGGCAAGTATAGATAGATAGTTTCTGCAATGAATTGCAGGGATGGGACTAAAATAGTTAAATTATAGACTGCTCAAAATAATTGAGTTATTCAACATAAAACTGTACTGACACTTGTTAAAGGTTGAGCAATCAAGTTTGGGCACTGGCCCTGTTTTCATATAACAGGTAAATGAACAGTTTCTCCTACTACAAGAGAGTTGCAAATGGTAAGCTTTTCTAATCTGACTAGGTGGCCTTGCATCTGATTCTGTGTTCACATAAAACTGATATTGCAGCTTACCAACATTCTCCTAACTACGAACATGGAATCAAAGCTTTCTGATTTTGGACTAGCGAGGATGATAGGGATGGAAGAAAGTAAAGTGTTTACAGATGTGAGAGGAACAATAGGCTACATGGATCCTGAGTATATGAGCAATGCCAAGCTTACATGTGCAAGTGATGTGTATAGCTTTGGTATTGTTTCTCTACAAATTCTATCAGGAAGGCGAGTCATAGAGTTGGATATTGATGCTCGGGATTCTTTGACAAGAAAAGTAAGTTGGGGTCCTTGAATTGCATGTAGTATTAATTATTATGATGCTGCTTAAAATGCATATGATTTGCACAAAGCTGGTGACGTCCTGTCAGGCTGTGCCACATGGACCGGATAATCCATCCTAAAATTGGCGTCTGCTCTCAGATGTTCTTGTAGTGTCACTGGACTTGATCTCTTCAGCAATCTTTGCTGCTGAAGCCTCTAATCTAGCTTTACTCGTCAAAAAAAAAAAAAACAAAGTCCCAAATGATGGCTAATGTGGTTGATTTTTGTTTAGGCAAAGGATGTGGCAACTGGGAAACGGCCACTATCAGATTTTGAGGATCCACGGCTCTGCGGCCAATTTGTTTTAGAAGATTTTGTGTCTATTTTAAAGGTTGCAGTACTGTGTGTCTCTAAATCAAGCAAAGGACGACCACCAATTGAAGAGGTCTTTGAGGAGATGGACAAAGCTTGGAAAAACACAGCGGCCACCATGGTTGTTGAATAAGCTAGCCCTTCAGTTAATTCTTTCAAGAAGACTGGGACGATTTTAACAATTCTCATGCTTCTTTGGTGCAGGGAAATAAATCAAGGATTGGATGGACCTCAGTTGCTACACCATCAAGGTCATTGGAGCTGGTCGAAGTCTAGCATTTGATGTAGTATTTCAATTAGCTACTTACCAAACAGTAATATAGCCCATGTATTATGGAGTTGCATACCGTATGTATATTACTCATCTATTTTTGGATTCAAGAGATTTCAGGGGAGACTGCTTCATGTTGAAACCGCAGCTGGCACTCACTTCGAGTTCTTGCTGGTAGTTTGTCAAGTTTTGTCTGTAAAAATCTGTTCTTTAAACGAGGATGCTGAAAAGTGAGAGAATACTTCTGATTTCGCTTCGTCCGTTCTTTTACTTGTGCATGTCTAAAATATCTTTGAATTACCGTGAAGAGGAATAGACATTTTGGGTCCTAATTGTTATGCGGTTGCTTCAAGTAAGGCACTTTTATGCACTTTCCTTGGTCCTCTTAACGTGCGGTCTAACTTCCATATCCGTTTAGAGGCTAGTCAGCCTCTCTCTCTCCAAGATTTTTCACTCTGAGAGCAGCTTTGAAGTAACAAAATAGTCCAAGAAAACGGAAAACCAAGCATAGGGGAAGGGGAAAAACTCTTCTACGAGAAATGGAAATATTATCTTGTCAATTTAAGTAAGAGATGTCTTAAAGTGCTAGGATACGAGACCTTTCGTTCAGCAAGTTGCATATTCCCTAAGTTTGGCTTCGTGCATGGCCCTCGTTATGCGTGCAACCCTTGTGATATGCACAATCCTTGTGGTTTTGTGCACAACCTCAACCTTGCTTGTGTTAAGCGTGCAACCCTTGTGATATGCACAATCCTTGTGGTTTTGTGCACAACCTCAACCTTGCTTGTGTTAAGCGTGCAACCCTTGTGATATGCACAATCCTTGTGGTTTTGTGCACAACCTCAACCTTGCTTGTGTTAAGTGCTGATCCGATGCACATGTTGTCCCTTTCCCACATCATGTATAAGACTCCCATTAACGTAGATGTCCTCGTCGCATTAATCCTCGTTTACAGGCGTATTTAGCAAAATTCGTCAACTCATTTCCTTGCGGCCACGCTCATTGGCTCTTTAAAAATTGCATGGTTAGTAAACACTTCTCCACACTCAAGTACCTTTTGGAGTTGGCAGGACAAAAACTCCTTTACCTTCCCCTTGTTTACATAATTCTACTCCTCCCAATACAAGCAAAACCTATTCTTTTCCACAAACCTTACTTCCCCACAATAAGGAATTACAATGGCTTTACTTGAATTGAGAAAATATAAACATCAAATTATTTTAATGTCGTCCAAACTACCTATCGTAAAATCACTTTGCCAACCCTCTCTACAACTGCACGTTTTGTCCATTTACCAGCTCCATGGACAGCTCTTGCTTCGGCATTGATGGCTATATTCCGGCTTGGATCCGCTTCCCATCTCAAAATCAATTTCCTCGACTCCACCATCGAATTGAAGTTAAGGGTTGCTCTCGTGTCCACCAAAGCCTTCATTTTGCTACCATGCAGTGCAACGTCCAAAAACAAGAAATTACAAAAATCTTTTACCCAAAATTTTGTTGTCAATTACTTGCACGCTACATTCAGCTATTGGATAGAACCAATTCTAGGTATGTGTCACATCCTCTACTGATTGTTCAGCCGCCATAAGGTTGCCCAATAGCTTCTTTTTTGGACAATATTTTGCCATGAGTTCTGACATATGAAGCGTACTATAGGTTTCTGTCCTTTACGATTTTTCTTTTTTACGAGCTCTCATGTCCTCAATGGAGTTAGCTCATCCATTTCTAGTCTTATCTTAACTCTTCTGATCCTTCATTTTTTATTTATTATTCTTGAATGTGTCATTTTTCATATTTCCTCTCAAAATCAATGAGTGCTAAGTGCATATTTTCACAAATTTAACTTACATTTTATGCACTATTTGAGGTTTATTTGAAAATATATATCAATTTTGAGTTTTGAATACCAAAATCTTACATTCAATATATAAAGGGGCAATACTAGTTATATTCATCAAGTTTGATAGTCTTTGATGTTTTGAGCACAACTTCTTTGTCTATACTCAGATTTATATGATTCAAGATGCACTAAAAAGCTAACAAAGAAATATACAACTTTTGTGTTTTAAATTTCCTCAGAATCTGGAATTTTTGTAGTCAAAAGTGAGGTCAAAATTCCTGATTGTTCAAGTGACAACCAAACAAGAAAGAATGATGCATGAGATGCCCACGCCCAAGAAAATGCATCCTAATAATCACCAAATAGCAGTGAAGTATCATGACGAAATAAGTGAAGCAAGATAGACCAAATGAATATAAACATGGCAACAAAATTGAATGGCAAAAATGACCCTCTAACTTAAATCATATTTTCAATCAACTGCCTTAATTCTATTCAACCAAGAAAAGAGAAAGAAGCAACTGATTGCAGAAAAATTGGGAATCGAGACCGACACTTGAAGATCGTGTAAAAAAACAGTGAGGATTGTTTTTGGTTCATTTACTTGAAGATTCAAGCAAAGAAGTGGCTGATTAATTGAGTAAATGTTGTTTGAAGAAGGAAATCAAAGTAATCCTAAAATACCTATAAATAGGGGTTTTGTGATCTATTTGTGCTGAGACTTAGAGGATAAAATTTCTTTGGAGAATAGAGAAAGAGGGAAATTTATAATTGTCTTTATCACTCCGTAACGAGAGAGTGAGAAAGACAATAGAGACAAGGTTGAGATATGTTGTAAGAGTGGAAGGTACCATTGGAAGTAAGCTGGTTTGTTGTTCGTGGAAAAGAATGATTCTGTTTGGGGGATGTGTCACAACAAGCTCTCAAAAGGGAAAAGTTTCAGAGTTTAATTTTATTTACGACTTCTTATGCTCTATTATAGTATTGTTCACTATATGTCTTTTGAATTTCTTTTGCTTCTCGGCTTTTTGTAATGGTTTGGCTACTATATAGATTATTTGGACTTCATGTTGATTTTTAAATTCTTAAGGTTTTGATCACTTCATGTCTCTTGATTAAAACTACAATTTTTCGTTTTATTATGCACATGGTAAACAAAACGGTTAAAAGAAGCGAAAAGTTGGATTTAGATAGGTCACACCTGTCTTAATTTACACTAAAGCGTGACTTGATCTAACTATTTTGAATATGGTGGTATGTTTAGTTTAGTTTGAGTTGATTGAATTTGAGCTTAAAATCTGAATCAAATAGAACCATTGCTTCTACTAGTTTTAATTAGAAAAGCTAAAAGGGTAGTCCAGCTAAATAACTTTTCTTTGTCAACCTATCAAATAAATAAAACCAGGTCTAAATGTTAGTGTCCACATGCTTGGAGGAATTGAGAGTGAAAAGGAGGTAGGTAGGTTATATATATAATAGATTTTGATAAATTGTTTCCTGTTTTATTTTTTAAGTTCTGTTACAACCCTCCATAAACCGTGTATGATTTATGTACTTTTATTAGAATATATCTTAAATGTTATGCACCAAACTCCTCGTGGGATCAAGCTTTTCTTGCCCTATACTTTATTGTTAATTATTTTGGGGGGTTAAGAATTAATTATATCTGTGTCAGCAACGACATGAATGTATTAACTTGGCGTATGTTACAAATTTCTACATCTACTCTATTTATAGAGTTACATCAAGATTCCTAGTTTAATTCTTAGTCTAATTCTTCTTTGATTATACTATTTTATTTCTAGTCTAAGTACATCTCTTAGTGTCCCATTTGGACACCAGAGCTAGGTCGACTTGGTGGAGCATGTCTCAACACTCCCTCTTAAGTTTGGGTTGTATATATCATGTAGTCTCAACTTGTCACATAGTATTACAAATCTGATTCCTACCAGAGCTTTGGTAACAAATCTGTCTTTTGATCTTTACTTTTTACAAATGGTGTGGAGATATAACAAAGCTCACAAACACTAGTAATTGCATCCACTAATAGAGAACTACAAGACGTTGATCAACAAGCGTCGAGAGTTCCACATACAACATGTTTGAAAAAATGCAAATGCAATCGCAGATACCTAGCGAAGGTAACGTCGTCCCTGGCCAATAATGGAGTCTCGTGCATATGTGTGTAGTGTAATGGTATCTTACTATTTTTGAAACAAATCTTTTTTAACGATTGCATTTGGGCACAACTTATCCCCTCACATTATGGATGAATGTATTTTCTTAAACCACTACTCAGACATTGTTATTCTTTGAATGCAATATGGACTTGTAGTGATGAAAAAAGTTGACTACCTCCATGTACACCACCCCTCATTATACAATGATAACCGAAAACTAAAAAAATTAGGTAAATATCTTTATGCTGAAAATTATTTAAAAATCTCGGGGGTATTATGTAATTCAGTCATTGTACTTTGTAAGTTGTAATTTATTTGATATTTGGTTCTTGGTCATGAGAAGGGAAGAATAATATGATTCTAATGAATGAATCAATATAAGGAATGGACAATTGGGCATATAATATTTTTATTTTATTGTGGCTGATGTACAATTGTGGAAGATCAGCTCTTTAACTATGGACATAGAGACGTATTGGTTACTGCTTAATGAGCTAATTGTATAATTAATAATAAATTTATTGCATTTCAATCGAGTATAATAACCCATGTCGATAAATTTAAGACTTTTCTTTGATTTAATAAACATTCACATATTCAATATGTTTTAAAATTGTATTAATTTTTGCATAATAAACAATATTAATAACAAAAGAAAACATAGTACAGACTTGACTCATGTTTCAATGTCTAAGTAAATGAGTCATGTACTCATATAGGATATAAATGACAAGAACAATAAGATCAATGACTAAAAAAATATAAATATAAAGTTAAAATAAAATTAAAATCAGGAGAAATTTTTCAGCGTTCATATAATTATTATTAAAAATATTTTTATTTATTTTACTAATTTAATTTATCAAAAAAAATTAGTGTAATATCATATTTTTGTAGTTATATTTATTTGATATCTCATTGTGTGGGAAAGAGGACTTTGTATAAAAATAAATTAGCAAATTAATCAATTAGGGAAATATGAAAGTCAAAAAAGAAAAAAAGTAGATAATTTACTGTATTACCCTTATTTAAACAATAGAACTGATTTAGAAGAGCTATTTCCCATTGAGTGGTGATGAGTATTGCAAAGTATTACTACAAGGGTTTACATCTTGACGTGGCGTCTACTTGGCAGTCCAAGGAAGAGATAAACATGGAGATAAAATAGGCAAAATTTTATCGGGTAAACCCTACACCCTAAATTTTCTCTTACTTGGACTGCCAACTAGTTGCCACATCATCAATGTAAAAACTTAAAATAAAACATGGAAGTACTGATATCATTTTTCTTTCCGTTTACGTTTTATTTCGTAAACGAGAAATGATATCAGTACTGCGATATTTTGCAGTGAGGCTTTACTAAGTGACGTGGTTGCCCTCGTGATGGCTTAGTTCGCAGTCCAAATAAGGTTTAAGGTTTAGGGTTACCCATAAAATAAGAAGATAGATTTGACTTTATCTCTTACAGGACTGTTAATAAGAACAGCTCGACACGTTACACTATAAACCCTGGCAGTAAAATAAGTAATGCTATGTGCACCCCGAGGGTGCGTATTTCATCCCCCTCCCCTCATGTGGGTGCATTTATTACACCTCGATTTCTAATGTGGGTCCACCCACATTTGAGGGGGAATACGCACCCTTAGGGTGCTCATAGTATCACTCTAATAAAATATGGTGGTATGCATATCTCCACTCTTTTTAAACAAAAAGGTAAATGATAAAATGGTAATTGAATAATAATATTTTATTTATGTTTTATTCTTTTAAATAATCAATCGGATGGTACAACAAGGAATCCAATACGTTTGGACCCCTAACTACCCCTCATTATACAATTGATAACCGAAAACTCACAATATTAGGTAAATATCCTTATACTGAAAATTATTCATACCCTTGATTTCCAATTGCAACTAACCAGTAACCTTCCATCCTTAGGGAATTACGGAAGCTGATTTTCGCCGGCTGTGACAGCTTCCAGGTGGCTTCCAAGCTTTGATTTCCCAATTTTTTTTTGCCTTTTCACTCTTTACAGGAAAAGCCAAAGAGAGAATAAAGTGAAGACAGAGCCACCGTAATGGCCAATCGCTTTGGGACCATTAATGGCAGGACTGCTCTCCTCCCTTGCTTCGAACGCCCCGAACGCCCCGAACGCTGAAACTCTGCATCTTCCCTGTTGTATTCCACCATAGTAATATGTTATATGATAATATTGCTGGTGTCTCTCCATTATACAATGATAACCAAAAAGTAACAAAATTAGGTAAATATCCTTATAATAAAAATTATTTAAAATTTTGAGGGTTATTACGTAGGTGTTACTTTATTTAAATAACCGAAACTTTTTTTATTAATTATACTAATTAAATTTATCAAAAAAATAATACTAGTTGCACTTAGCCCACGTACCTATCCCACACACTTGTTAATCTAAACCATTGATGCGTAGGGTTTATCCTCTAGAAAATAGGATTTTAAAAAAAATATATTTTTTTATATTTTTAAGGACTTAGAGTAACATGTACATCGGATAGGTACATCCGTTAGGTGCGTCTAACATTACTCTTATCAAAACAAAGAAGTAAAATATCATATTTTTTTATATTTATATTAATATGATATCTCATTGTGTGGAAAGTGGACTTGTTATAAAAAGAAATTAGTAAATCAATCAATTTGGAAAATATAGAAAGTTAAAAAAGAAAAAGGTTGATAAAATAGCTAAATTTCCCTATTTTCGTTTAGGTTCCGTTTATTAAACAAAAACGGTAAACGATGGTAATGTTTTGTTCTATTTCATAATGGGTCATATAGTAGTAGAAGCAATTAGCGAATACCGTTTAGACTCCTTACCACCCCTCATTATACAATGATAACCGCAAACCGTCAATATTAGGTAAATATTTTTATAGTGGAAATTATTTTATACCCTTGATTTCTTTCTGTTAATAACCTTCCATCCTTACGGAATTACGGAAGCTGATTTTCATCGGCTGAGACGGCTTCCAGGTGGTTTCCGGTCTCTGATTTCCCAACTTTTTTCTTGCCTTTTCACTCTTTTACAGGAAAGGCTAAAGAGAGAATAAAGCGAAGACCGAGCCACCGTGATGGCCAATCACTTTTGAACCATTAATGGCTGCACAGCTCTCCTCCCCTGTTTCGTACGCATTGAACCCTGAAACTCTGCATCACCCCTGTTGTATTCTACTATAACAGCCATCTCTCTTCCCTGTGGAGACCGTAGGCGTGGGAAAATAAATGCACATAAATCCGACCAACACTGCTGCTTCTTCCATCGAATCTTCCGCCCGCGGTAGTAGTTCAACTTCAACAGCGCTTACCCCAAGCTTTTCCTCATTAAAAATCCGCGCATTTTTACAATCTTTTTAGCTCCGAGTTCTTACCTGTCTCGCCTCACGATAAACAAACCCACCCCGCAGAAACAGTGGTGGACCTCCTATTATTTCTTGCTCTCGTTGTTCCGGTGCGCGCGATTGCGAAGAGGTTTGGAGTAGCAGTGCTGAAATTTCGAAGAAGACCCCAGAACGTGGACGAACAATGTCGCGACGATTCAGAACAATGGGAGTGGCCGTTATTCTTTTGCTCACATCCTTCGTCAATCTCTGTAGTAAGTAATCAATTGCTCCCAGCTTTTTCTGTGTTTAGACATTTTTTTTTGGGGGGGGTTTCCATTTATGCCTTGTTGAATTTGCAGGCGGAAGCTTGTCGAGAGTGATCGGGATCGACTACGGGCAGATGGGCGACGACCTCCCTTCCCCCTCCGACTCCGTGTCCCTGATCAAATCCCTAAACGCGGGGTTCGTCAAGATCTACGACGCGAACCCCCAAATCCTCCGATCCCTGGCCGGCACCCGCCTCCGCGCGGCGGTGATGGTCCCGAACCAGGTCGTCCCCAACATCTCCTTCTCCCAGTCCCTCTCCGACGCCTGGGTCCGGACCAACCTCCTCCCTTACTACCCCGCCACCAAAATCCGCATCCTCCTCGTCGGGAACGAGCTCCTCTCCGTCCCCGACGACGGCGTCACCTGGTCCTCCATCGTCCCCGCGATGCGACGCCTCAGAAAGTCCCTCAGAACCCACAACCTCTCCAATATCGAGGTGGGCACCACGATCGCCATGGACGCCCTCAACGCCTCCTTCCCCCCCTCCGCCGGAGAATTCCGTCCAGACATCGCCGTCCCTGTCATGAGACCGCTTCTCCAGTTCCTGAACCGGACCGGGTCCTTCTTCTTCCTCGACGCCTACACTTACTTCCCCTGGTCCTCAGACCCGACCCAAGTAAGCCTCGACTACGCCCTCCTCCGGCCCAATTCGTCCAACGCCGCCACGTACACCGACCCGGGGACCGGGTTGGTCTACACGAACCTCCTGGACCAGATGCTGGACGCGGTCGTGTTCGCGATGGGCCGACTCGGGTACCCGGAGGTCCGAATATGGATCGCCGAGACCGGGTGGCCGAACGGCGGCGACCTCGACCAGATCGGCGCCAGCGTCTACAACGCCGCCGTTTATAACCGGAACCTGATCAGGAAGCTCGCCGCGCGGCCGCCAGCGGGGACCCCGGCGCGGCCGGGGAGGACCCTCCGGGCGTTCATCTTCTCGCTTTATAACGAGGACATGAAGCCGGGGCCGGGGACAGAGCGCCACTTCGGCCTCTTCTACCCGAACGGGACGGCGGTTTACGAGCTCGATTTCGCCGGGGAGAGGGCCGAGGCGGAGTACGCGCCGCTGCCGCCGCCGACGAATAACGAGCCCTACAAGGGCCGGATATGGTGCGTTTCGGCGCCGGACGCGAACTCCACGGCGCTGGAGGCGGCGACGGAGTACGCTTGCGGACAGGGGAATAAGACGTGCGACGCGATTCGCCTGGGAGGGGCTTGTTACCGTTACGCTCGAAATTCGGCCGTGTTTCGGGCGAGCTACGCGTTTAATTCGTACTGGCACCAGTTCAGGACCGTCGGGGGGACTTGCTTCTTCGGGGGGCTCGCCCTTCAGACGGCCAAGGATCCGAGTGAGTGTTATTTATTTCTTCTCCTTTTTGTTTTTTTTTTCTGGGTTCGCCCTGGTTTCGAATTTCAATCGCGACTACTGCAACGAAGAATCCATTAATGGGGGGTTTCCTGGTTTCAGGTAATGGACGCTGCAAGTTCCTCGGCACCACCGTTTGATGGAGGAAGAGAGAGAGAGGAGATGATTACGATGCCGCGATTGCTTTCCAAATCTTTTGCATTTCTTTCTTTCTTGCTTTGTCTGTTAATGATCAAAGGTCGTTTAGATAAACTATCAGATGTTTGTATTACCACGGTAGATCGATCCTTCTCAGAGAATTCGGAACCAGCTAGTAATGGGTGATCGAAAATCTCTAATTTCATGGTGGTGCGAGAGGTTGAAGAAGGTGAACTGGAATTTCGAAATGCTGCAACGGTCGTATTTCTTGCAACGGCTACAACGACGATTATTCTGCATAAAAACTATAAACTTGCATGCTTTCTCTTCTGTAAAGCGACAGGGACAGGCCCGGACGGGCGCGAGTTCGAAGAAGGTGCTTTTGGAATAGTTGGGAGCCAAAAGCTTTCTGAAGCGTTGATTCGTTCTCGTGTCTTTTAAGGTGCTGAAAATTTATGTAAACTATGTGAAAAAGAGTAATGCTATGAAAAAGTTCATATCCTACAAGAGAAAAATCAGAGATGTCGAGTATAATAACTACCTCTGGTTACAATTTCTGATTCTGTTTTCTTATTCTTTGTTTTTTTATTATTGGGAAACTGAAACGTAGAATTTAACTAAGAGCAGAAGAAAAAGTGCAAAACAGGGTGAGAGCATAAAGCAACAAAGGGAGAATCCAATGTAACAGGAATCTTTGCAAAGATGAACATTGGGAGAATCGTTGATTTGCTGCCTTATCATTCCCCTGCAAAAGTCAGTGTTCTCGTGAGAAAGGCCTTTGGTGAAAAAAATAGCAATCTAATCACACGTAGGCAGCCACTAGCTAAGTGCTCCTGAACTGCACATGTTTTACCCGTCCATGGAACAATCGATTAGTAGCTATATATTGTATATATATATGTGTGTGTGTGTGTCCTATTAATTTTCTCACCAGATCATAGGTGGGTCTCGAACAAAAAATTGCAACTCTTCGAAAATTGTGTTATAACATATAAGCTGGGTCAAACTTGAATTATCATCACCTCCATTTGACGCCATACTTAAAGCAATTGAAACTTTTGGAGAAAGAACTCTCTCATTCTAATCTTCATAGGAAGAGTAATGCTATGCGCACCTTCCAGGGTGTGCATTTCGTTCACCTACCCCTTATGTTGGTACAGTTATGTCACTTCCGTTTCTGATGTGGGTCCACCCACATAAGAAGGAAAGGTGGATGGAATGTGCACCTTCCAGGGTGTGCATAGCATTACTCTTATAGCATTAATAAGAAAAATTTGTAACTCTTTCAAAAGTTTGAAGTATCATCACCTTCATTTGATTCCATACTTAACAATTGAAAATTTCGGAGAAGAACTCCCTCACTCTCAGGTTTTAGGAAACAGTTAGTAAGAACTGTAAATACTTAGAATAGTACTATGTCGATTGCTAAGATTGGAATTCACTGCGAACCAGTTCTTTGCCATCGTTCAAGTTTTATCTAAGATTTTAACCTTGAAGTAGTTCAAGCTATATAAGTGGATCTTAAGCACCAAACTCAAAACTATTTGTGAGCTGGTTTGGCTTGATACTATCCCTATATTTGGTCTGTTTTAAATTTAAGTGCTACTCTAGGTGTGTGACAGAACTTGGTGAAGTTTGACCACTTTTAACATACATGGAAATTATTCCTTCCATATGCTTCCCATCCCACCTAATTGTACTACTAATTTGTTTTTTCTCAAAAAATCGTGAGGGACACCAAATTATTCTTGACACGCATATACCTTTCTTACCAGCTAATTGTACTAGTACTCATCAGTATTTTTCTTTTCAAAGAACCGTCAGAGACACTATTTAGTGGGTTAGGTTTGCCACATCTTATCTACAAGTGCCAAACAATCTATCGACTTGCACTACTAAGTGCACTACTAAGTACCATTAGTTATTGAATTTTGTAAGTGGTAATTCTGAATTTTTCATGATGAATGGATAAGGAATCCTTCTTGATTTCTCATTTTTTTTAAACTAAACTTTGGCACACAACGTGCATGTTTCGCTTTATGTTCAACAGAAAGACAAGATAAGGGTGTAGTACTTAGCCAAGCTAGCTTGTGAAAAGTTGGACCTTCACTGGATTAATTTAAGAACTAGGGTCTATTCATCTTTATTCCAAAGGTCAAACAAGTATCAATCTTAGATAAGGTTCGTTTACTTCATCAAGATATGCACAAGTTTTAAATACTTCAATTGCCACGTGGAATAATAGACTTCATTGTGTATAGAGTAATGCTAGCTGCACTTAAGTGAAGTACCTATCCCATGTACATATTAATCTAAACTCTTAAAAATAAAGAAAATATTTTTTATTTTATAAAAGAGTAATGCTAGGTGCACTTAGCCCATGTACATGCCCGATGTACATGTTAATCTAAATCCTTAAAAATATTAAAAATAATTTTTTATTTTATAAAATTATATATTCTAAATGATACACCCTAGGCATTAATGGTTTAGATTAACATATAGGTGGGATAGGTATTGTGCATAAGTACAATTAATATTTTCCTTATGTATAATAACTAACTAGTTCCTAGTATATCAAATATCAATAATTCACATACTGAAACGAAAATAAAAATAAAAAGAGTAGTCTCACACAATGAAAATAAAAAATAAAAAATAAAAAATTCGTTGTCGTGGAGGCTCCTGCTAGAATTAAGAGAACATGGTTGGAACCAAGATTCAACTCGTTTCTTCCTTGCTTAAAGTGGTGTTTCTATTTTGTGAGGGATATTCACTTTGTTACATAATAGAATGGAGGTAGCTAATCGGGTCTTTAAATTTTTATTATTTTGTTGAAAAAATTTAATGGAGATGTTAATATTGGTAGCTGGTACACAACTTGTAACCTTAAGAATACTTATTTAACTTTAAAGCTTAGGCCGGCTGAAACCGTCACGAACGATATTTTCGCCACGAAGAACGAAGATATTTTCAATTTGGGAGTTTGGACAACAGAAATTTCGTTTTAGGAAAATACGTCTCCAGCTTTTCCAAGGAATACCCATTCACTGGTTAAGGATAACAGTCCAAATATCGTGGTATGACCATCATTTCTGCCTTGTCTTGATCTCATCGTCTTCGTTTATCCTGGGTACAAAGAATCTGGACATATCTTCATGCGCAATTACCGCACGACACATGTTTTCATC
This sequence comes from Aristolochia contorta, assembly GCA_022405105.1. Lineage (NCBI taxonomy): Eukaryota > Viridiplantae > Streptophyta > Magnoliopsida > Piperales > Aristolochiaceae > Aristolochia > Aristolochia contorta. Next base: position 17,947,426 of record CM039667.1, read on the forward strand.
CAAACGCAGGGCGTTGCACCGTGTTTAAAAGGGACGACGGGTCCGCATACGATTTCGTTCCGCGTCTCTCAGACCCTCTCTCTTCTCTGCAAATTCCGGCGAGTGGTGAGTGGTGACCCGGGATCGGCTCCTTCTTGATAATTTCTCTATTTTCTTCTCTTTAACTTAGCATTTTTTGATTTTGGAATAGTGGGTATAGAAGCAAGCGGCGTAGTTTGATAACAGGAATGGTTTTACGGAGTTCTTTTTCTCAAATCAGATGGTTTATGGGTGTTTGATTTTGTTGCTGGAAGTGTATATTTATGATAGCTACAGTTTTTTTATTTTTTTTAAAATTTTTTGTCATGGTTTGAAGCAGGCATTAAGAGGCGTACGATATGGCTGCTGTTGAGTTGGAGCCTGCACCTTCTGCTACTTTGGGTTCTGGGATTGTATCGAAGAGTTGCTGTCATGGGAAGGGTCCGGGATATGCTTCCCCCCTCGAAGCCATGTCCGGTCCTCGCGAGAAGCTTATCTATGTAACCTGCGTCTACAATGGTATAACTAGTTTTATATTATTCGTTTCTCTTTTATTATTTATAAATGGTTCCATATAACCAAGAATCTTAATCTCGATGCACTACTAGGTTATCTTCCTCTGGTTTAGAGGATACATTGATTAAAGATCATCATTTTTTTCCTTTTCTTTTATATGGTCTTTTTTCTTTTTTTTTTTTTATTTTATTTTTTGAGAGAGAGAAGCGATAAAAATGGTTATTCAGTTCCTAATTTTTTAAAGAATGTTCCTAAAAGGTGGACACGACTCCAAAATTGGTCTGCAGATGAGTTGTCAAAATTTGTCTTTTATAATATCTTTTCTTATATTTATCTATTCTTCTTTCAATATTTGATTAGAAACCACAGCACACCCAGTACCTCAAATCGATCGCCTGTATGTTTTAATAGAATTAGAAACCACTAGTATATTTTTTTTGCAAGAATTATTATTTTATTATATTGTAACAATTATGTAATTTTCCGGTATATTTTATAAAAATTGATTTTAGTATTATGGGTGAAAATTCCTCCAGAATACATTTTTGGGAGAGAATTTCATAATTGAACATAGTTTGTCTGCTAAAGGAAAAAAATTTTGTTTTCTCTTCTCATTGGTCAGAACTGTTTTTGTTAGTCAGTTTATGGACTGAGCAGCCAGTATGAAATTTGGATGGGCATATTTGAAATCATGGCAACCAAAAGAGATTGGACATTACTTTTACATTACAGAATAATAATTGTTTGTTGTGAAGTCCTTTTTGACATTCTTGTACCCCGAGGAAACCATTTTAGGGTCCCAAATAAACTATGGGGGCTGTGTCTCTCTGCGTTTCCTTCAGTTGTACTGGAAAAAGTTTTCCTTAGAGATGTTTTAACAAGGCGTCTTTTATTAATTTTTTTTTTCATTTATAATCAAACAGGGACTGGCAGAGAGAAGCCTGACTACCTAGCTACGGTTGATGTTGATCCAAGTTCCCCAACCTACTCCAAAGTCATTCATAGACTTCCAGTAATTAATATAGGTGATGAATTACATCATTCTGGCTGGAATGCTTGCAGCTCTTGCCATGGGGATTCAGCAGCGGCTAGACGTTACCTTATACTGCCGTCATTGTTGTAAGTGAATTTTTTGAACTGAATATGTTTGAGAGTTTTACAAAATGAACTTTTCCAAAGCTGCTAGCCTACTTTGCATGATGTTATGAGTAATTAATAATCTTATTCTGGCCAATGATCTAAGTAACAATTTTACTATGTCAAGACCGATGGTTATCTACCAAAGTTTCAATTTGACACTTTTGAGAGAATCTAAGATGCTGTTGATTATTATGTCTGAGTCTTTTCTCTTTTATATCTGTATAAATAGGATATGACCCTGAATTGTTGGGATATTTTTTTCTGTTAATTCATTACCAGGTCTGGTAATATTTATGTCATTGATACACAAGCAAATCCAAGAGAGCCCTCTCTGCACAAAGTTGTTGACCATGCAGAGGTTTTGCAAAAGACAGGTTTAGCTTATCCCCATACTTCGCACTGCCTTGCATCTGGAGATATAATGGTCTCTTGTCTTGGAGATGGAGAGGGAAATGCTGAAGGAAATGGTTTCCTTCTTCTTGATTCTGAGTTCAATGTTAAAGGAAGGTGATATATTCAGGCCTAATAGTGGTCTTCTAGGTGAACTGGTGTGCTATGTATTCATTTTAACCTCTGATTGGTATTGATTCTTTACATTTTCTTAGGTGGGAGAAACCTGGTCATAGTCCTCTTTTGGATATGATTTTGGTATCAACCCCGACACAAGACCATGATTAGTTCCTCATGGGGAGCTCCTGCTGCTTTCACTAAAGGATTCAATCTTCAGCATGTTGCCGATGGTCTCTATGGAAGGCACTTAAATGTATACAACTGGCCTGATGGAGAGCTCAAACAAACAATGGATCTGGGCAATACTGGGCTCTTGCCCCTGGAGGTCTGTAAAAAGGACTTGATTGTTTTCCTCTGTTGAGAATTATTATGTAATTGTATTTTGCACTTACATATGGGCTGTTACATATGCAGATCAGGTTTTTACACGACCCTTCCAAAGATACTGGCTATGTTGGCTGTGCTTTAAGCAGCAACATGGTCAGATTTTTCAAGAAGTCAGACGGTTCATGGGCACATGAGGTATGTTAAAATTCTTAGGTCACTTCAAGAACCTTGATCTAAGCCGAGCCTGTCAGTATTGCATGTCGCCTTGACCTGTGTGACCATTGTAGGTAGCAATATCAGTGCAACCACTTAAAGTCCGCAACTGGATTCTGCCAGAAATGCCTGGACTCATCACTGATTTTCTGATCTCCCTTGATGACCGCTTCCTGTATTTTGTCAACTGGTTGCATGGGGATGTCAGACAATATAACATTGAGGACCCTGCAAAGCCTATATTGACTGGTCAATTATGGGTTGGAGGATTACTTCAAAAGGGTAGTGACATTGTAGCAGTAGGAGAAGAAGGAGAGGACATTCAGTTTGATGTTCCCAAAGTTCAGGTTTGCATCTTCTACTGCAAAGAGCCTTTTTTTTTTAATTTTAATTTTTTTGTTTATGCTATCTGTGGTCAATGGTTTGAGAGGTGTTGTATGATGGGACTGATATATAATATGTCAGTTCCAAAGCCAGTGAGTCATGACTCTTGACTTCCTTGAAGCTGCAGTCTGATCCAAATATAGCTGGAGCTACAAAAGAGTCTCTGGTTGTAAACAATATTAAGCAAATAGCTCATCTTTGTTTATAATATCTTAGGCATTTCCTTGTTAAAATAAAATTTTGTTCTCAGTGGTAGCTGTTCTTTCCTTCTGCCAGTTCAAACTTTCTTGTGAACGTTCTTAATGGAGATAGAATTATAAAAGTTTTAGAAAAATAATCATATCGATGCATGACTCTGTCACCCATTCTGAGCTAAAAGATTGTATATTTGACTTTATCTAGTTTAACATAATTAATTGTTTTCTCAGGGTAAGGAACTCAGAGGAGGCCCACAGATGATCCAATTGAGTTTAGATGGGAAGAGATTGTACGTGACAAATTCGCTCTTCAGTACGTGGGACCGCCAGTTCTACCCGGAGATTCTCGAGAAAGGTTCCCATATGCTACAAATAAATGTTGATACAGAGAAAGGAGGACTTGCCATTAATCCAGACTTTTTTGTGGATTTCGGGTTGGAGCCTGAAGGGCCTTCCCTTGCTCATGAGATGAGATATCCAGGGGGTGACTGCACTTCTGATATTTGGGTTTGAAATGATTTCACAATGTTGGACATATAATGGTAGTGCCCTTTGATGTCTATAAAGTGTTATATTATCTTTTTATTTATATCATTACTTGTAAATTATGTTTTTCCGAAAGTGTTTAGAACTTTGTGGAACCATAATTAGAAGCTATCTACATCTGAATTCTGGCCAAATCAATTAAGATAAATTTTATTAGGACAAAACATAATTAGTTGTTACGCTTACAGTTTCCGATTATTGTTTCGTGTTTTCGTTTCAGTTTCATCCATTTAGTCTTCCGTTTCCATTGATGCTCTTACTTTCCAATTATTCTTTTACCTAAAGAGTAAAAATCTAAAGATTTATAAATAATAGCAATACAATCACGAACTTTGAACACAATAAAAAGATCAAATACTAGTATGCCTCAATAGTTATATATATGTATGAAGGTCAATTTGGGATTCGGTATTTTTCTTGGGCAGGCCGGGAAGGAATTGAAATGTAATACTATCGATTAATACAGAAGAAAAAGGTTCTCTATTTATTCAAACGTTGTACCTATGCCATAGGAGGAAGAGGAAAAACTGAAGATTTCATATATGATGTCGAAAAATCAATTAGATTTGATAGATAACGATAATGATAAGAAATGATGATTTTACCCATATAAGGTAAACGAATAAAAATGATGTAGAATAAGATTTTCCGTTTTCATAATGTTTATTAGATGGAGAACAAATGAACAGGTAAAATAAGCAAGGATGCGCAATGGCTTGGAAATAGATCTCTAAGCACGTTGACATCCTAAAGGAGCATACAATGCACCAAATAGCTCTAGGCTCAAACACCTCTCTTTGGTACGATAATTGGGTACCGGGATACAAGGAGCCCCTAATTGATAGGATACAAAACAAGTGTGGACCACAAGATCCTAAAGTTACGGTAAACTACATCATTGGGGGAGACAAATGGAATGAAACTCGCGTTAGTGAGCTCTATCCCCTAACGTTGTTATTTCTATATTAGAGACCCCAATTGCAGTTAGAAACTAGGATTCATTAATTTGGTCTCCCTCAAATGATGGTTTTTTTTTTAGTAAAAACAACTTATTATATCTCACATAGGATACATAAGACGACAAAAATCACAAAAATTGTGGCCCATACGATTGTATCTGGAAACGTATCAGGGGCTTAAAATCTTTACCCAAGCAGCAGACCTTTATTTGGATGCTCATCAAAGATAGAATACCCACGACTGACTTTTCAATTAGGCGGGGACTTCCGAGTGATTCAACCTGTAGAATGTGCTCAAATGAGGTGGAATCACTAACCCACCTACTACTATCTTGTTATTTTGCAATGGAGGTGTGGGAAGTAATTAAGGACCATACAGTAATCACACCAAATGATCAAACATTATGATTTTTCCTGGTTAGATTATTCACATCCCAGAACACTAATAAGCATTACCCTAGAGCCCATGTCTTTGTTGTTACAACATTATGGTAGTTGGGGTGCTCCAGAAGTAAGAAACAATTTGAAAATAAAAATTCTTCACCAAGACAATGTGCTAACAAAATTACAGGATTAAACCAATAGATCATCACATTCAAAGAAATCCTAAGAAAGCTGAAAGAAAGGGAGAATAGACTGATTGTTAGGTGGACTCCAGCCCACTAGATTGCTGCCTAAAATCAAATTTTTATGGGTCCTCTATGTCAAATGGGACCCATGCTGGGGGAATGGTAATTAGAGATTCAAATGGAACCCCATTAATTCTTGCATGTTGTCCTCTACATGATAAAACATACAATGAAGCTCAAATTTTGTTCTTGTATTTTACTCTTCTCATTATTAAAAATGTTGCATAAATTATGATATTCTTATTGAAGGGGATTCACAGATAATAATTCAGTTAATCTAGGAGGAAAGACAGGGCCACTGGAGATTGACACACTGGATCAATGCATGCCAAGATGTGCTGAAACGTTTACCCTGGGTGAAGCTGCGTCACCAATTGAGGGAGACAAACGAGGTTGCTGATGTAGTAGCAGTGAATGGTTCCGCCTAAGTAGGTCAAAAGGAAAGAAATATCAATGTCTGGCTGAAATGACTATGTAAGGGCGTGTTTAAGCCCACAACTCCTTATTTTGGATGACTATATATTCCTAGACTCTCCAAACTCTATCCCCTCTCTCACAACTCTTGACAATCTTTTGATAGGTGAATGAAAGTCTTAAATGGTTTCAGATAAAAAAAAGTAATAGAATGGGAAGAATTTGGAAATATACCCAGATCGTAGGTGGTAGGATTAGAGTTTTGTAGAAAAGACTAGCATCCCTCTAACCAACACGACAAATCATTTAATGCATTAAAATATTAATTGGTCTAACCAGATTTGACCAAACTAATTTCCTTACTAGTTTGATGACCGGTTTGGTTTTTAAAACATTAGCCGAGGCAAATAGTAATCCATATCATGGTTGTGTGATTTGGTCTGGCCGGAGACCACCTAAACTAAGTCGGCTAAGAATTTGGTTTTGGTGCAAGTTGGAGAGTGACTCACCCCTTCTTTAAATTCGTCTATCTACTTCTACTAGGATCAACTCACTAACCCACTTAGATTTAGAGTTAGCTAAGTCAGTTTATTAGAGTATGTCTTTCTCCTCTACCCAAATATTTGTTGGAAGATCCTCAATCAAGAAACCTGTCATAAATCAAATTCTGCATAATTTAACTTGAGCAAAACGTGTATTCTTTTATTCTTTTATTCTTTGTTAAGATTCCTTATTGGTTTAGAATTACCTAAACCAGATGTATCTCTGTAATTATAAATACTCCTATTCATGGAGAAGTAATACATCAGAAAATACACATTTACATGGTATTAGGCTGCCCTAATTTCAAATCTAGGTCATCTTCTTCCTTGCGCCTCCGTTTTCCTTGAATTCTGATCCAATGGCCGAATCTTCTCCTCGCTCTTCTACTACTCCCTCGAATTTTCTCTCATTTTCCCCTATTTCACACTCTCGAGGTCGCACGTTTGACCTAGGCAGTGCCCTCAGTCAGTATCACATAGATGTCTCGAGCATCTCTCATCATAAGTCGATAAAGCTCGACAAACAGAATTATCTCCTCTAGCGCCGATAGCTGATGCCCGTCCTAGACAACCAGCAAGTCATGGGTTTTGTGGATGGCTCGTTCGTAGCACCGCCCCAGTTCATTCAATCTGGAATGTATGCTGAACTGATTCCCAATCCCACATAATCCCGATGGTTAATACTCGGTCAAACCATTCAGAGCTGGCTTGTCTCAATTCTCTCTGAGAGTGCCATCGGCTACACATTGGGCCTACCTACGGCGTGTGCATAGTGGCAGAAGCTACAATCTACTTTTGGTTTAACATCTAAGTGCAAATTGAATCACTTACGTTTTCAACTCCAGACTCTGAAAAGGGGTCTCTCTCTATGTCCTCTTATCTCGACAAGATCAAGAACATCATTGATGATCTCTCCGCTTCAGGTCAGCCTCTTGTTTACTATACAGTAAAGAGTTTTTTGCCATTATCCCTTGATAATGGCTTCTACTGCGGATTGAAGTGTTGTGTGTATGAGTTTACTCCTAAAGAGAATTCCGTTGCTGCTGTTGGGTTCGTAGGAACCTGTATCTGCAACTGCTACTACTACAACTGGTAAAAAATTGAAGTTTTACATTGCCTTGGGATTTGTGTTGAACAAGAAAAATGTATATTTCAGCTGCGAAAATATGCTACTTCTAGTCACAGGTACTTTTGAATGTGTTTCAAAGCTTCTAGGTATGTAAATCTCGTGTTTTTACATGACCTCGGGAACCGTGCCAAATGTTTCTTCCTTATTAAAAAATGTTTTTTGGTGTTTCTGAGCTCTAGCTCGTGGTGCTTATTGGTGGTGGTACTGTTGACGTTATCTATTGTGTGGTCGGAAGCAAAAGGTTCAATATTTCCCTTTCTTTTGCCATTGTCGGAAAACTAATGGTCTAGATTCATGTATAAGTGCTAGATGCACAACCTACTGCCCTTAAAAACGTTTGCCTGCTACTATTGAGTCTTTGGACTCGTAATGCTGAGTCGTTGGACTCGTACTGCAGAGTCGTTGGACTCGTATTGCTGGCATCACTGCCGCCCTGCTACATGGAAAGTCTCAATTTTTACCGCCTTGGTAATTGTGCCAGTCTGTTTTAGCTCAACAAAGCATGTTGAAAGGTGTTTTCTAGGTGTCAGAGGCTTCTGTAGGGTTTGAGAAGTATAAAGGTGTGCTCTTTTTGACTTTGTGTTGTGCTGACATCATCATACTTAGGGCTGATGTCAGCAACTTTTCTGGTCTAAATTTCATACTCTGGAGAAAGATTTGAATGCCGAGTTGTTACGAATGCAAAGGTGATCTCTAGTACTGTTGTTTAAGTATTTTACACGCTTGATGCTACTCTGGAAAAGAGTTATTTTGCTATTGTTGGGTTCATAAAACCTTCTTTTTGCTAATACTATTGTTGGATTCATAAAACCCTTTTTTCTACTACTGCTGGGTTCGTAAAACCCTCTTTTTGCTACTGCAAAAGTGTTAGGTGCTTTTTCACAGTTTGCCTGCGGATTCATGCATTTATCTCTACATATTACTTGAGCCTGTAGAAATCACTATTCTAAAAATTTCAGGTAGTTCTGAACTTTTTCAGGACAGACAGGTATGCAAATCCCGTATTTTTCCGTGCTGACATCAGCAAGCTTCAAGAAAATTGTGTTGTGATTGGTTGGCTGGTATTTTTCAAGGCATATTATGTGTGATTTGTGCACAAATTAAAGTTTCTGGGTGTAAATTTGTGGCGTGCTGATGTCATCGGTTTTAATGTCTATTGATGAGATTGTCAACTCTACTGCCTCTGCCGGTGTTACCATATTTGCTAAGGATACCATCCAGTTTGCTGCATCTAAATTGAATGGTGAATATTATTTGTTGTGGACTTCCTTGATGAAAAGTATTTGAGGGCAAAAATAAAAGGTGTTGGTCTCTTTCGGTACTTCTCGGCCTTTGAAGTTGCCCGAAGTAAGGGGGGATCAATGGTTTTATTGCAGAGAAAGTATGTTATAGATATGATTCCTGAGATATCGAAGTATATAAAGGTGGATTGTCACTTTATTTGAGATGTGAACTACAAGGAAAGGTAGTCAGTCCATATATTAACTGTGAGGACCAATAGGCTGATATGCTCACTAATGGTCTTGGAAGAATGGAATTTGAGTATCTTCTCTCCAAGCTGGGTGTTCATTATATCTACGCTCCAATTTGAGGAGGAGTGTTAAGAGTCAAGGGTAGTTTAGTAATTTTACTAAACTTCAGCTTGTTAGTATTTGTTTATTGTTTAGTTTACTTGCTCCTCAAACCATGAATGGCATCATTCTAATTTTGTATTTTTGGATACAATTAATACATGTTTAAAGGGTTGAAGGTCATGAAGACTTTACAACCTCTTTCTCTCCTTCTCTTCTTCCCATCTCTTCACTTTTCTCTCATCTTCTATCTTCCTTCACAATCTAAAATGTTAAGAGTCAGGAGTAGTTTAGTAATTTTACTAAACTTCAGTTTGTTATTATTTGTTTGTTGTTTAGTTTACTTGCTCCTCAAGCCATGAATGACATGATGGTAATTTTCTATTTCGGATTCTATTAATACATATTTTAGGGCTGTAGGTCATTAAGACCTTACAACCTCTTTGTCTCCTTCTCTCTTCCTCTTCTTCCGATCTTTTCACTTTTCTCTCATCTTCTATCTTCCTTCAGTAAATCTAACATGGTATCAGAGCGGGTCTGTATGTGGCGACTCGTCACTTACAGAGGTCATGGGATCTTCTTCCTTGAAGCTCGTTGTACAAGTTAGAAGTTCTGGAAAAGTCTTAGATTCTAGGCGATCCTTAAAGTTTGTCTTTTTTCTGTGTTCTTCTGCCATTATCCCTTGGTAATGGCTTCTACTGCGGATTCAAGTGTTGTGTGTATGGGTTTACTCCTAAAGGGATTTCCTTTGTTGCTGTTGGGTTCGTAGGGACCTGTATCTGCGACTACTACCACTACTGCTGTTGGTAAAACATAGAATTTTTACACTTCTTCTGGATTTGTGCCTAACCAAAAACCTATCTTTGAGCTGCGAAAATCTGCCACTTTTAGTCACAAGTAGTTTTGAACGTGTTTCAGAGCTTCCCGGTACACAAAACCCGTGTTTTTACATGGCCTCAGGAACCGTGCCAGAGGTTTTTTCCGAATTAGAAAAGGTTTTCTGGTGTTTCTGAGGCGTAGCTCGTGCTGCTATTGGTGCTGTTGTTGTTGATGTTATCTGTTGTATGGTGGGAAGCTAAAGGCTTAATATTTCTCTTTCTTCTGCCATTATTGGAAGGCGAATGGTCTAACTTCATGTGTAAGTGTTAGATGCCCAACTTACTCCCATTAAAAAGGGTTTTCTGCTGCTGTTGAGTCTTTGGACTTGTACACATTGGGCCTTCCTACGGCATGTGTAATGTGGCAGAAGCTGCAGTCTATTTTTGGTTTAACATCTCAGTCCTAATTGAATCACTTGCGTTTTCAACTCCAAACTCTGAAAAAGGGGTCTCTCTCTATGTCCTCTTAACTCGACAAGATCAAGAACATCATTGATGATCTCTCCGCTTTAGGTCAGCCCATTGTTAACTATACTATTACTCATTTTGCTATTAGTGGACTTGGACTGGGATTCAAATCATTTGCACAAACTGTCACTGGTCATGAGGATCCCCACTCCTTCGAGAGTCTCCAAAATCTTCTCCTTACAAAGGAGCATTGATTACGGATGGTACAAAATCCCACTACGGGTGACACATCAGCAACTCCTTGTGCCAACGTAGCCACTCGAGGTGGCCGAGGCTGTTCTAATGGTCGAGAGCGTGGTCGTAATAACCGTGGCCATGGATATAATGGAGTTTGTGGACATAGTCATGGTCAGACAGAGAATTCTGACAACACTCCCTGTCCCACATGTCAGATCTGTTATCAGTATGGTCACTTGGCGGTTCAGTGCCAGAATTGCTTTAATCTGGTGTTTCAGAATCCTGCGACTCCACATGCTTTCTCTGCTCAGGTTGACAGTGCTCAAGATTCAGCTTGGTATGTGGACTCTGGTGCTTTCCAACATATTGCTTCTGAGCATATTGCTTATGATTCATCTCTACTCACCGACAGTGCACGATACACTAGTTCGGACCAGGTTTACTTAGGCAATGGTACATGTTTAGATATCTTCTTTGTTGGTTTTATCGGTTAAACCCTTCTTTAACCCTTCGTAATGTTCTTTATGTTCCTTCTTCCCTCAAAAATATTTTGTCCGTTTCTCAATTAACTTCTGATCATAATTGCATAGTCATATACGCTTCTCATGGCTTCGTTGTGCAAGAAACCAATTTGGTCAGAACTTTACTCAAAGGCCAGCATAGTAATGTACTTTACGTTGTGGACCATTCTTCATCTCCATCATGTTTGTTTTCCATTGTCTCTCCATTTTCGTTTTGGCATCAAGGATTAGGACATCCTGGTAGTTAAATTCTGCGGACTGTATTTCATGTTTTAAACATTGAAATTTCTAATAAAAAAGCATCATGCTATGCTTGTTGTGTTTCTAAATCAGTTGCATACTACATCTACTGATGTATAGGGCCTTTGTCCAATCCATCTTTTCGAGGTTTCAAATACTATGTATATAGTCTGTACACATGGATATATTTTTTGCACACGAAATCAGAAGTCCTCTTGGCTTTTCTTCAATTCAAAACTATAGCAGAAAACTTACTCTGCAACAAAATAAAATATTTCCAATCTGATGGAGCAACCGAGTTTGTCAATTATCGTTTTAAAACTTGTTTTGCTGCATCTGGCATTCATAATAAGATTCCGTGTCCTTATACTCCTCAACGGAATGGGATGGCTGAGCAGAAACACCAACACGTTGCTGAGATGGGCATCACTTTGCTTGCGCAAGCTTCTATGCCCAAATTTCACTGGGATTCTGCGTTTTCGACTGCGGTTTTCATCATCAATCGTCTTTCAACTAGGGTTTTATCTCTTCAAAGTCCATTTGAGGTACTCTTTAGTCACAAACTAGATTATTCATTGTTTAGAATCTTTGGTTGTTTATGTAATCCTCACTTACGTCCTTACTTTAGTCATAAGCTTGATGATCGTTCTATAGCTTGTTGTTTCTTGGTTATCATCCCAATTACAAAGGTTACAAGTGTTTGGACATCTCTACGAGTTGAATTTGTGTGAGTTGCACGGTGGTATTCGATGAAAAGTCCTTTCCATTCTCAAAAGCTCCTTTGCTGCCCACTCCTATGACTATGCCTTCACATTCACCGCCAGTTACCCTACTGCCCTTTCCCCTTGTTCACTGTGGAATTTCGGCCTCGATCTCTATTTCTAGAGAACCAGCTCATCCATCTACTCAGGTTACAACTCCTTTACCACTTGCTTGAGTTTCTTCTTCTTCTGACACTTCTCTCAGTCCCTCCTCTCTTTTGGACCCTATCCCTTTACCTGAACCACCCGCAAGTTCTTCTAATTCTCGTCCAAGTGCTCCCCTTGCTACACATCCAATGACCACTTGATCTAAGACTGGAAGTCTCAAACCCAAAGTTTTCACCACGATTCGTCACCCTCCGAACTTGCCCCTTAGTCCTATTGAACCAATATGCTTTAGTCAAGACGTCAAACATTCAGAATGGCGAGAGGCAATGCAAGCTAAGTTTAATACATTGTTAACTAATCATACTTGGACACTTGTTTCTTTGGAACAGGGGACACGTGCCATTGGCTGTAAATGGCTGTTTTGCCTGAAGACAAAATGGGATGGCTCTATCGAACGTTACAAGGCTCGCTTGGTTGCCACTGGATTCAATCAAAGAGAGGGTCAGGATTACTTTGAGACCTTCAATCCAGTGGTCAAACCAGACACTATTCAAGCAGTTCTGGCACTTGCAGTAAGTAAAAATTGGTTTATATTAGCAATGCCTTTTTGAATGACAATTTATCAGAAGAGGTGTAAGTGGTTCAGCCTCCTGGATTTGTTGATTAGTTACACCCTCATGCAGTTAGTCACTTGGGTAATTCTCTATACGGCCTGAAACAGAGTCCACAAGCATGGTATCGTCGTCTTACGAGCTATCTTCTTGAACATGGTTTTACTCTTTCAAAGTCTGACACTTTTTTGCTCTATAAATACGGGTCTGATTCAACTCTCTATGATCTTATATATGTTGATGATATTATCGTTATGTTTAACTCCATTCATGAGCATCTTCTGAAGAGCTTACAGATGGAGTTCTCGGTTAAAGACCTTGGTAATCTCCATTATTTTTTGGGGATTGAAGTTGTGCGTAATAGAGGTGGTATACATATCTCTCAGTCTAAGTAGACCTGAGATTTGTTAGCTTGATTAGGACTTGCAATTGTCAAATCCCTTTCCTCTCCAGTGTCTGCCAGTTCTAAGTTATCCAAACATGAAGGTTCCCCCCTCACCAATGCCACAGAGTATAGATCCATTGTTGGTGCTCTCCAATACTTAACTCTTACAAGACCGGATATTCAGTATGCAGTGGATAAAGCATGTTAGTTTCAACAGGCACCTGCAAATATTCATTGGTCTGTTGTGAAGCGTATTTTGCGCTATTTAAAAGGTACAATGTTAATTGGATTTCTGATTCAGTTTACATGTGAATTTGGACTAGATGTCTTTTGTGATGCGGATTGGGGAGGTTGTCCCGATGATTTTCGACTTGTAACAGGTTTTTGTATTCTATTTGGTGGATCACTGCATTCTTCGTGTTCAAAGAAGCAACCTATTGTTGCTCGCTCTCGTGCTGAGGCAGATTATACAGCATTGGGCATGGCTACTGCCGAAACATCTTGGGTGTTACAGCTCTTTATAGATTTCGATATCTTTCTTAAGGAGCCACCAATATAGTGGTGTGATAATTAGTCTACAACCTACATTGCAGTTAATGCAGTATTTCATGGTAGAGTTAAACATGTGGAGCTTGATGATCATTTCATTCGAGAGTGGATTGCCTGTGGTAATTTTGGAGTTAAATACATTCATGCTCAAGATCAAGTTGCTGATATATTTACGAAAGGTCTCTCTAGAGGATAGTTTGGTAAATTAATATCCAAGATTCGCATCTCTCCGAAGACGCCAACCTTGCCGGGGAATATTAGAGAATGTCTTTCTCCTCATACCAAAGATTTGTTGGAAGATCCTCAATCAAGAGACCTGTCATAAATCAAATTTTGTATAACTTAACTTGTGCAAAACGTTTCTTTTATTCTTTGTTAAGATTCCTTATTTTGTAACATGTTTACACGGTTCCTGAGCCAAATCCGACTGGAGGATCGAATGAGGCACTAATCCGACTCTTTCCAACATGTGCCTAGCTCTCATGTCCGTTAGAGGTTAGTCAACCTTAATCCATCCAAAATCTTGGCGTAATTACAACAAAAGATTTGGAAAAATTATAACTTTATTTAATCAAAGGAAAAGTTCCAAATGGTTTATGTGAGAAAGAAATGCATTTCTAGTTGTCATGTTAGTGTATTAAAGATATAAAAACTCGTATTAATGTTAGAACCCATCCTATTTCAAATTCAAATACAAAACCATCTTATCTTGAGTTTGAATTCAAATCTCACCTCTCCTATTTTAATTCAAAACTTTAATCGAATTGAAATGGTTCTCCACCTACTCATTTGAATATAAATGCTTTAGTTTAATTTCAAATTCTTGTCTGAGGTACTATGGCTTGTTTGTTGTATGAACCATCTATCGATTGCACAATGAGGTTGATTGGTTGGATGGAAACCCAAACTAAGTGGTCCACCTTTGAATATGCATGGTTTGATCTTCTGCGCATATGACTACTCCCTTGCCCGTGATTAGTTCCACTAGGTAAGCCCGTTGCCCCTCTCTTCATTGTGTCGCCTGACCCTTAGTGTTAAGGGTCGCGACGAAGCCAGTTGCAATAGGCGCACCCAACCACAACCATTCACATCTAAAGACGGATTGTTTAATTTGGGTTTCCATCCGAATCACACCAATCTCGAGCTGTGCAGCCGACGGACGGGTCAGAGGGTAAACGAACCGTAGTGATTCGGACTAGAGGGTGAACAACCATTTCAATTCGAATTCAAATGGGATGTACACGGTTTGAATTCAGATGACTTGAGTTCAGATGTAGGATATATTTGTATTTGATTTTCTGATAGGATACATTTTATCTTTTTAGGGGCCTTGTTCAAGAAAGGCAAGAACAGATATTTTAAAGGATGGAGTCTCTATTCCAACAACAAAGATTGAAGTTCCAGATCAGAAGGTCTGAAGACAGTGGAGTAATATGAAGGGGACATTTGCAATATGGTGGTGGGAGTATGTTAGGGGGCGCGATGAAGGTAATGGCAATGGGAACACCTAACTGCAACCGTACACCTAAAAGCAGATCGTTTAATTTGGATTTCCATCCAACCCGAACCAACCTCGACCCGTGCATCCGATGGATGGGTAGGAAGATAAATGAAACGTAGTGAACCGGACTAGAGGATGAACAACCATTTAAATTCGAATTCAAATGGGATGTAGGCATTTTGGATTCAGATGATTTGAGTTCAAACTTAGATAGAACATATTTGTATTTAATTTTTCAGATAGGATAGATCTTATCTTATTAGGGATTTTAAGTCTTTTTATACACTTGTCGGACGCCTATAATAAAGTATATTTTTCCTTAATTGTTTGACTGTTATTTGTAAATATTTGTCATGGTTTTGGGTGGAGTTAGACTCACTAGCGGTCAGACGGACTTGAGAGCTAGGCCGCATGCTGTAGAAAATCAGGTTTGGATCTTCGTTAATCCAGCGGCGTGACACTAAGTCACATATGCTTGATCCCTACAAGAGAGTGAGCCACCTTTTTGTTAAAGCAAGTCATCAGGGGTAAATGTCATTGTAAATTGACTAGCTACCTTTGACTATTAACAAAATTTTAACATTAATTTTCGTCCCCCATTCTGTAATAATTTTCTTTAGAGTCAAAGTTCTATATGATTAGTGTTTTCTTAAAGTCTTCTTATGGTTTTCACTTCTTAACCATATAGGCTCCTCCTAGGGGTGCACATGGGTTTCAGTTTTCGGGTACATGACCCAATCCAACCTGAAAAAGGCAGATTATGGGTTAAGCAGCTTTTGGTCCCGCGGGACAGGTACGGGGTTGGGTAGAAAGACCTGATTGGATTTTAGTGTCAGGTCGGATTTCTCTAAACCCAACTCAAAATCGAATCATTCAAAGAAAATCTCTTATATTTTTGAAAAATTTGACAGATACAATATAATCCTATAGGTTTAGGTTTTGTTTGGATGGGATGGTGGGTGGGGACGGGGTTGGCTTTTTGAAACCCGATTGAGTTTTTCGTCGGATTGGGTTTTAATGTTTGGAGATGGGTCAGGTTTGGATTTTAGAAAACCTGGACCTGCCACGACATGTACCCCCTAAGTCCTCCAACGCTTGCAGATCATCTGGCGTTGTTATTACAACATGGGTTGCTGGTCACCACATAAGTCAACATGCCAGACAACCAAAAGAAGTTCATCAACTTGGAAGCTAAAGCTTGAAGCTCAAACGGGCACTAGTTGTCCTCCGGCCAGTAATGGATGTTGAAGGAGTTGGGTTTCGAGAACAGGTCAAAAGTGGGTGTTCAAATTCAAAATACCTGCATTAACACTCAATAAGAAAATAGAAATGTTACAAATATATAGGCCGGAAAGAGTAGCTCTAAAAGAAGCATATTTACAGAAATAACCGTATATAAAATAAAACTTTACAGGATTCATAAACTATTAATGCTTATGATCATTCACAAGATAAGACTAAATATCACAGCACATAACACACTTTTAAATAAAAAGCACATGTACATATGAAAAAAAAAGAGAACGTTATCTATTACAATAAAATCATCAACGGAATAAAGTCATTGGAGATGGTGGAGGAGAGCAAAGAATAAAGCAGCGGCAGAGGGAATTATCATGCTTGACGCAGGCAGGTTTGACAAGCTTTTTGCGGTAGACCCCTTGACAAAACCAATCACATTTTGAAGAATAGTTGGGCAATTTTGAAGAAAAGACCTGGCATTCGCCACCCATGGCAGCTGCTAACTTGCTCAGTACAAGAGTTAGAGAGTGGAGGAGGAGGTTGGTTGTTTACAAATTTATGTGGGATATCTAAGAGGTGAAGAAAAAAATCTAGTGCATTAAGCTTTTGGGATTTGGAGTAGGAAGATAGAGGGAGTTTAGAATTAGCAAGAGGAGGAAAGATATTCAATGAAAGAAAAGAAAGGGAAAAAGAGATGTGGGTAATAGCAAAAGATTAGAATTCTACTTCGTTGTTCATTTGTAGGCAATACACACACATATATAGTAGTGGGTAGGTAAAATGAGTTGTGGAAAATCAAAGTTAGGTAGGTGAAATTGTGGTAGAAATTTTTCATCTAGGACTCTCCAAAAGGTAAGATGACGTACACGAAAGTTTGACCGCAAACACAGTTTTACTATCTTTGACTATAATAAACTAAACTATCAGGGAAGTTCTAGGAAATTCCAGAAATGCATCGGTTTTTATCAGTCCTTGATGCGCAGTTCGGCAATTCCAATCGCTTTTTGCATTAACTCAAACTTGGCTTTTGGCAGTTCTTTTCTATAAATATGCTGGTTAATTGCTCTTCAGTGTTGCAATGCTTGAGTTATATTTCTTTGTTGGCTTCTACTTCTCTAATGAATTTGTACTTGATGCTTGTGTGCTTTGCACTGTTATCGAACACCGGATTTTGGACATCGCTATTGCCGACTTGCTATCACAATGTATTGTTGTAGCTTTAATTTGCAGCACACCCACATCATCAAATATATACTTAAGCCATATAGCTTGGCTTGTTGTCACTGCTGCTGCAATATATTCTGCCTCAGTGGATGATTGTGCCTCGGTCTCTTGCTTCTTTTTGGCCCAAGAGAATATTCCCGAACCCACCGAGAATGCATAGCCCGAGGTGCTTTTCATGTTGTCCACTGATACAGCCCAGTCAATTTCAGTGTACCCAATCAGTTTTGAGTCAGGAGTGGATCTATTCCAAATGACGTACTCTGTCCCATGTAGAAATCTTAGGATGCTTTTAGCTGTTCCATAGTGAAGATGACTTGGACTTTGTATGAATCTCGATAGTAAATTTGTTGCATACATGATATATATCAGGTCTTGTAGTTGTCATATAGAGTAAGCTTCCAATAAGACTTTGATAAATTGAGTTGTTTGCTTTTGGTGTACCATCTTCTCACATGAGTTCTTTATTGCTGTCAAGTGGAGTCCCACTGTCTTGCAGTCATTCATTTTGAACTTTTTTATCAAGCTTTCTTTGCATTTTTTCTGAACGATGAATATTTTATCTTCTCTTTGGTTGATCTCTATCCCGAGCAAAGTAATGCATTAATCCCAAGTTTGTAATCTCGAATGTCTTCATCATGTCTTCATGTTTTTTATCATCTCCTTGGTGTGTCCTGTATAAATAAGATCATCGATATACAAAGAGACAATGAGTGTATTGTTTGTACCACGGGTTTTGACGTAGAGTCTTTGCTCACTTTTGCTAGTCATGAGTCCTTTATCATTGAAGTATTCGTCGATTCTGTTGTACCAGGCACACGTTCTTGCTTTAACCCATATAATGGTTTCTTTTGTTTGTATACCTAGTCTTCTTCTCGTTCAAATACTAAGACTTGAGCTTGCTTCACGTAGATTTATTCTTCATGATAGCAGTTGAAGAATGTTGACTTCATATCCAACAAGAAGATTATCCACCTTTTTTGTGCAGAAAATGCGATTAGTGCCCGTATTGTGTTAAGGTGTGCCATAGGAGGAAAAATCTCATTGTAGTGAACTCCAAATTGTTGGGAGTAGCTTTTTGCTACTTGTCCTTCTTTATGCTTTTGAATTGATCTGTCAGAATTAAGCTGTCTTATAAATCCACTTGACTCCAATCACGTATTTGTCATGAGGAGGATTTACTAGCTCCCACACCTCATTTATCTCAATTATCTTGATTTCTTCTTCCATTGCTTTTCTCTAAATTTATTGTTTGGGAGCTTGTTCAAAGCTTTGTGGCTCTAGTAAAGAGAGTTTGCATCTCTCATATATTTCATATAAGAGTTTTGTTCTCCTTGGTGCTGGTTTTGGAGAAGAGTCTTCACTGAGTGTTGACTATATGTCCTCATTTTGATCAACCAATTGTTGAAATTTTCTCCTCGAAAAACTGGTACCGGAATAGAAGAGTAGAGCATGGACGCTGCCTTAGTAGTAGAATAAGCCTAAACCTAATTGCATTCGAACTTGGTGCTGATACCAAAATGTTGGTTGTTTACAAGTGTACGTGGGAGATCTAAAAGGTAAAATTGAACATTAAGGTTTTGTGATTTCGAGTAGGAAGATAGAGAGAGTTTAGAATCGGGAAGAAAAGGAAAGATAGGCAAAGAAAGAAAATAATGGGAAAAAAAGATGTGGACAATAGCAAAAGATTGGAATTCTTCTCCTCCCTTGTTCACTTGAAAGCAATTACACACACATATATAGTAGTGGATAGGTAAAATGAGTAGTGGAAAGTTAAAGTGTGGTAGGTTAAATTGTGGTAGAAATTTTACATTTTGGACACTCCGATAGGTAAGATGACGTGTACAAAAGTTTCATCATACACACTTTTCCAATCAAGGTAGTTCTAGGAAATTCCAGCAATGGGCATCAGTTTTTATCAGAGGAGAAGCAGTGCCAGTACAGAGAGGAGACAACATGCATCTTTGGATTCATTTTGGCTTGATCTCGTACTTGCGAGTCTTGATTTCTGATTCTGAATGAAAAGAGAGGTTAAATCTTTAGGCTTCCAGTTGCAGTGGTTTAGAGTCCTAATCAACTACAAATTTTGATTCTGCACTTTCCTATTCTTTGTAGTTTCCGTTTTCATTTATCAACAATTCCAATACATAATTTCTCTTTTCAGTAACTTTTATATATAATTCCCGAGTCCCGACTTAGTCATATTTTCTGTATGTTTCTGAATCCTTCAGTATTTTTCCTAAATCTTTCTTGATGGGTATTGTTTCTTGGTTAATATATATGAACACAACTTTGCCACTGCAAGAAATCTGAAATTAATTTGTACTTATATTTTTTGAATTTTGATTCTGAATCTTTCTCAATTAGCTTTTCAAATCTGTCTCTAAATCTTTCTTGGGCTCTTTTTTCTTTTAGACCGAATACTTACTTTGATCCGGATAATCTTTGTGAATGATCCTTTGTAAACAAAATGGAGAGAATTTAGTGTACTTCATAATCCTTTTTTTCTCTCCACATTCCTGTTTTTTCTATATTGAGATGTCTAATTTGATGTGTTTCCATTTCAAGTTTCCGTACTTTCTTCTTGGGTTTTGATTCGAATTAGATTTCATTAATATTTTCCGATACTAATTATATACAGAAATGCCCAGAGGAGACCTATTTCTGATAGGTCTCAGTCAATGCGGTTGATTAAATGGTTCCCTTAGGGTGAGAACGAAACCTCAGTACACAATCTTTTTCATCTCTTTCCTCCTCTTCCTCGCTCTCTGTTCTCATATAACTTTTCTATACAGTTAGAGAACTATAATTAACTAACTATTTACTACTGGTTACATAGCGGTCAGTCTTACATGGAGAATTCTAGGCATGCAGTTACAGAACTACCCACGATTTATCCTCTTATCCATACTTCTTGGTGTATCAGTTTCTTTCTTTAGGGTGAAAAAAAAATTCAGCATGGGTAATCTAAAACTAATATTTAACGCTGAAAAACAACAACCGACCAGTAAAATTCAAGTGTTAACTAAGAAGATTACGTTAAATACCAAAAATAAACTAAGCAAAACATATATAACATCTTAATTCTTCATGAAGGCAGGTTGGAGGGTACCTAATTGAGAAACACAGGAAAAAGATTAGAAGAAAAGAAAGGTATATGGTGACTCTTATCTCATCATATTGGTCTATATATGGATTATAGATAGAATATCTGCACAGGCATCTCCTGAACTCTGGGTAGTAGTCTGAAGACTGGAGACTGATTTCTTCTACTGATTAGAAAGGAGTTAAAACTGGATCAAAAGGGGTGCAACCATTACACTTGGGATAACATTTGGGTGGCTCGGATCTAATACTATTAATCACCTCTCCGGATCCTTCTCTTCTTATTGCTTCCTCCATCTTAATTATTGCCAGAATGATATAAACAAAATAGCTGAATCAGAAGCCACCCAGAAAAAAAACAGAGTTTTCTATGATATATTTAGATCCGTCTTGATTCTTGTCTGGAGTACTATTGCAAGGAATAAGCAGATGAGCCAACAATTTGGACTGATCAGAAAGTCAGTTATAAAGTAACCATCCATAAAAAAAGAGAGAATTTTGATAAAATAGGTGTATATATGACTCCCTTAATTACCTTGCTTATCAACTGCAGTACGAGATGAAACAGTTCTACTGGTTATAGCTGTAAGATATGAAACTCTAACTGATTTCATTACTGAGTTTTCACGTGCACTTATAGTGCTACAATCCAAGTCTAATTAGGTAAGTGTCTTTGACTTCAGCAAGAACAAAGGAAACTTCACAAATATTACATGGCTAAAATACAATTGTAGTATATGGAAAGAAATTTTAGAGGGCAGGATCCTTTGAGTACGATCAAAATCGATTACTACATCTTTTACATTCCCCCACAATCTGAGAGTCTTCGGGATGACACGAAACTTCATAAAAAACCGTGTAAACTGACCACTTGAAAGACCTTTAGTAAAGATCCACCGAAGAAGACGAATAATCATGTTGACCAAAATCGATGGCTAGTTGAATAAGCAAACCATAACATAATACCTTTAAGGGTTAAATATTAAAGAGCACAAACTGTTGATCAATACTCTATAGCATCAGAAAGTGGAGTGCCTCCAAGTTTGGACAACTTGGACCCAATAGTGACCAGTGTGGGCAGAGGTTTTACATCGGCAAGTCCAAGCTAGCTAAGAAGATTTAAGATATACTTGGATTGAGGCAAATGAATACCTTTCCAGTCATGAGTCACTTCAATCCCGAGAAAATAGTGAAAGGTGCAAGGTCTTTTACTTATGAGACCTTTTATAAACTAGAGACGAGGTGACGAAAATCACTGGATCAGCTACCGGTGATGATAATGTCGTTGACGTAGACCAAAATATAAGTGGTGGGGTGATCACGTTATCGATAAGGAAAGAGGAATCTGCGTAGGACAACACAAAACCAAGATCAATGAGAGTTGATGTTAGTCAATTGTACTATTCCCGCAGGCTTTGTTTTTGGGCCATAAAGAGACTTCAAAAATCGACAAACTACAGTAGGCTGCGAGCTATGAATGAAACCAGGCGTTTGGCTCATATAAACCTCCTTTGACAGTGTCGTTTAGAAAAGCATTGCTAGTATCGAGTAGGTGAATTTGCCAGCCCTTGCTGACCAACAAAGTGAGAACAGTCCGAATAATTACCGGTTTGAAAACCAGGCTGAAAGTCTCGAAATAGTGCCGCCCCTCTCTCTATGTAAACCTCTTGGTTACCAGATGAGCCTAGTATTTATCAATGCTGCCATCAGAGTTAATCTTCAAACGAAATACCCACTTGCAGCCAAATGGTAATCGCCCTTTTAATTATCCAATCAAGCATTAAATTCAGAGTGCATTGCCTCACGCCATTTTGAATGCTTCACTGCGTGATTGAAACATGTAGGTTCACTGGGTAGAAAGGGAGTAAGAGGTAGATGACGGGTGGAAGTGTACAGTTACAGTTTGTGACTACCAGTCATAGACTGAGTAGTTATAGGGTGAGCAGCAATCCACCCTGTAAGATATGAAACTCCTACTGATTTCATGAGAAGATAATAGGAGAAAGAAGAACACCATTAGACAAACACTAGGTTTTTCATGAGCCGCAGACATGTTGCCTTTTCTAATTTAGAAAAAAAAGATCAGTTTCGACTTTTTCTTTTTTATTATTCATGTGACGTGATTGTTCTGTAAAATATATAGATTTTGCAGGACGTGTAGTTCACAAAATTAGATGATTTGACATCAGTACGGTGAATTTTAACTGCATGATGCCTGATTTTGAACACGTTCTCTGAGAGTCAGTACGGTGAATTTTAACTTGGTTTACTTTATTTTAATCTCTCATAGTGCAGAAGTGTAAAAACTGGAGCTTTGAATCTTAATTATATCTTCTGTAGCATGCATCACGGTTGCAGCAGAGATCCTCCTCCATTCTGGGATCGGCTCAATCTTCTTCTGTATAATGTAAAGAGGATGGATTGCAGTACTGTGTATAAAGAATTTGTATCTAATCAAGTGATGATGATATCCACAAACTTGGGGATATATATGGAGGCCTTTGGGAGATTTGTATCAGAACACTACCTTCTAGTTATAGACAAATTCTAGATATAAACTTTAATCTATGTATATACCCACAAACTAGATAGGTAAAGTTGATTTTAAATCATATGCGGAATATTTATCTCTTTTTAGCAATTGTCTGGATCCGCCGAAACTCTATACTAAAAAGTTTTTTCCATTTTCTTTTTTGTATAAGAGGTTTACATATGGTCATATAGTACAGATTAAGTACAATTTACTAGAAGTGCTTGATATTAAGAAGATCCTTGTTCCTGATGAGAAAACATATTGTATAAAGCCCGAGCTTGATAGTAAACTCTTGATTGCCCTGGCCTCCTTGGATTGGGAAAAGAAGATAAAAGTAGTAGCTACTTGCATTTAAGGAAAGAGTTCTGTTCCCGCCTCTTGAACTTTTGCAGAGCTCATCCTGAGGTATTTATCCATTTTACTTTTCTTTTATTCTAATTTCCAGCAGGAGTGTTTTATGAATTGTCTGAGTTGTCTTCTGCATCCTGTTCTTTTAACCCAGTTACACGATCGAGTATTTTTATCACGTGTACCACGATTGATCACTATGGTGGTGAAGCTTATTCTTTGAAACTTACTTGTTGTCATTCATGGAGATGAAGTTCCAGAGGAAAGCCTACCAGATCCCTTTAATCCAACCAAACCATGCATAAAGCCTGTTCAATCCAGCTCCCAATTTGCAAAATCGCCGTAGGTCACTAAACACCCACTCCTGCAAAGAATACTTCAGCTAATAGTGAGAAGGAAGAAAAGGGCTGTTCCTCAGCTGATGAAAGTAGTCTGAAGTTTCTACCTGACGCTCTTTTGCAATCAGTAAGTAATCTCTTCATCAAATTTGTTACTATAGTAATAAATATAGGTCAAGCCAAAGGTTTTATCTCACAATCTCTGCAAACGTTTAACTCTTCCAATTTGTATGGTTGTAACTGTTTGATGCAAAGGTTTTAGACACGAACCATCTGAAGTGCTTACAGTGCAGTTAAACAAGCTCAACAACACTCTGTAAACTTGAAATGCTTATTCCATAAAGGGTTGAGCTTAGAAAGAAGATCATAATTGCTATGACTACTGATTCTTTTGTCCTTCTTGTTTCCTACAGATCAGAGAGAAAGAAAGGAAGGCAACGGAGGAGAGAGATTTAGGTTTTGGTGAGGCTAGGCAGAGAAACAAATGATTGCCAAGATGCCAAAAGATCTTTGACATGATTTACCATATATTCCAATATGCCAAAATATTTGTTATAACCAAATCTGAGCTTATGCACAAGATTATCTGGCATACTGTTGATATAACAGACAGAAGTGAGATATAAACAGTTGGACAAAATAGCATGAACATCGCTTTGCGCTGCAGCTAATATCATTCTTTATTTGCGATTTGCAGAAATTGGTTCCTGACTGGATTTCAGAAAAGTCCATATCGAGAGACTGTCTCATGGTAAGTCAAGTTCTTAGCAACAAATTTAAAACTGTTTCTATAATTTTGATTACTTTATCGAGATAGTCTAATTTGGAGTATTTGACTGATCATCTACAATATAAACAATCAAGTAGTACTTGACTGATCATCTACAATAGAAATAGACCAGCACACGTACGTACACTTTTGCTTTTAGAGTTTAGACTGATCATCAGAAAGACCAAATAAATTGAGGCCCTGTTCAAAGAAGTCACTAAATCGTAACATCTCCTCTTCGGGACCTCCCAACCCAATCTCGATGCCACCTTCTTCGTCTCGGCTGTCAGTGAATGACACTATCTCGGTGGTCTCGATGGAAGGGAATTCGATTTTGCGCGGGCGGCCCCACCCGAAATCGATATCGTACGCGCGGAACCTCTGTGATCCGGCGACGCCGAAACGGCACTCTCTCGGTTTCGATCCCATCACCTCTTTTAACCGGCGATTCACGGAGAGGAGATGTTCTTGGAGTGCTACTAGGACTGATCTCCCCTCGTCGACGACGTCCAGTTGACGAATCGCGAGTTGAATCGCTTTGGATGCGCTCGCCACACCGTTCTCATCCCCGCTCAACTCGGCGCGACTCACTTCCACCACCGCGCTCACCGGGGAGACGTTCCCGAAGTAGGAACTCGGAACCGGGGGCCGCAGACGAGTCCGGAAATTGGCAGGGATCCAAAAGTGGAGGAGATCGGTTCCATCACTGGTCCTGTCCCCGGTACGCATCATTAACGGTCTCGATTTTGCCAAACAGGCCCACACGAAAGCGCTCGTGGCACAGTACGTAGAGATCGCAAGTGGGCCCACTCGAGAGCAGGAGAGCTGCTGCACCACCTTCCTCCGAAGTGTCTCCATGTGGGCCCGTTTCAGCACGAAGGTCGCTCGTGTCATCCGGCCGTTCCCTTGATCTGCAGGCTTTTGATGATGATTCAGATCATCTTCTAGAAATGGCTCCTTTCGTCGTCGTTCGATATAAGCTGCTGCTGCTGCTGCTGCTTCTTCGTCCAAGAGAGTACGCTTCATGATTGGTTCTTGATCTTCTCCGAGGAGGGCGCGGTCGAAGACGGGGGGGTCACGCACGGCGGAAACATCAGTACCGCCGGCCTTAGAAATGGCAGCCCACGATTTCAGGAAGTGGATGAGGGCGAACCCATCAGTGACGACATGGTTCATCTTCAATCCCACGGAGAACCCGGAACCGGGGAAGACGGTGACCTGAAACGCCATCAAGGGAACTGCAGAAACGGACGTAATAATATTATTTACTGCATCCAACGGAGGGACCAAAGGGTGGAACGCTTCGGCTTCCTTGGCCTGGTTTCCGACGAGAGAAGCGAAGTCGGCGCCGGACTCGGCGAGGGTGAGAGTGACGAAGTCGCCTTCCGCGTAACGAATGGCGGGGTCGTAAATATTAGAATCCGGCGACGGAATTAGAACCAACCGTCCGGCTACGGGGTAGAAAAGGGAGAGTGCTAGGGAGAGGGAACGTCGGAGTAGAGGGAAATGCTCGTCTCGAAAATCTTGGGTCGACGATGAACCCAGCTGGAAATCGAAGAAGAGGAGATACTCAACTTGAACACTTAACAACGCAACATCGAAGAAGGAGAGACGGAGCTCAGTCGGAGGAACCGAACCCGGCGGTGGAGACACTCGCCACTCTCCCAGCATTTTCACATCATCCACGACCTTCGTCGCCATGATTGATTAATTGCTCTGTATTATAGAGAGCGTTACTCTTTCCCTTGCACTCGATCGAGTGAAGAAGACGACCAAAATGTAATCCTTAAATAATAATTAACCTGCATAATTATGAGCCTATCTATATAAGCCACATTCTTTATGCGACACGACCTCATCGGTCGTCGTTCAAACTTCAATTCACGAGGCCGGGGGCAAGGGTTTAATTAACCTCATCTAATAATGGTCCATCCGATGGTACTCAAACCTCTTAACTCTTGGCTAGCTACCTAGAACCAGATCTTCTACGTACGTTTTATAATATAAGAATGAACATTAAAAACATTTGTGAATAAGATCATATATATAAATGCAGGATAAATATTTAAATTTTATATAACCCATTCTCTATTAGAGTTATCAATCCAGCTTTGATAACTCTAATATGAAATTTGTTTAAGCCTTTTAAGTATATTACTAATGAATTAATTACTTATATTAAGGCCTCATCTATTTTAAGAAAGTTAAAATAAAGATTAGGTGCAGAGCGGAATAGCAGAAGGGAGCAGGATGGCAGAAGGTCAAATTAAAGATTAGAGGAAGACGATATGAATTTGTTTTCTTCCACTCATCCGCGCCACATAAAAATGTTATTTTAAAAAGAAATTTGTCCACAAAATTAAGTTCGGGAAACGTGGTATATATCATATATATGGTATATTGTATTCAACACGAAGAAGCGGGCTGCATTTACGTGTGTAACTTTCTGAAGACGAAGACATAGCAGCCTTTGACGACTAGCACGAAGATGGAGAGTCAACGGAATCCGGCTGCGGAGACACCCGCAGGCGCTCCACCGCTTTCACTTATTTGTGGACGTGATCCCTGGTAACCATGGCTCGCTCAAGCAGAGAATATTGAGGAACAAACTGGCGTGTCAAATTATACCTGCGGCATGGAAGGCCCTCTCTGATTTGTAGTCATGGATCCCTTGCCGAAGTTGATGCAACCTTTGGAATCCAAGGATGAGCTTCGTATGCTTTGGCATGGTGAATGCTTCCATTAAGGGCAAAGGCCTGGAGAAAAGCATCTCTCAATGAATTACGGGTTTTAAGCCGATAATGAAAAAAAGACTGATAATTAGAGGTTCAGAGATCCCCCTAATTTTGTTCATCAATCACTACTAGAAAAACTGTCTCCGCCGGTGGTCGATTTCGTCGGCGAAGAAGCCCAAACCCACAAGCGGTGGCCGGGTCGTAGTCGGTGATGAAGGCATCGACGGAATGAATCCGCCGACGGAATCACCCGACAACGGAATCACCCACCGACGGAATCACCCGCCGACGACGGAATCGCCCGCCGACGACGGAATCGCCCGCCAACGACGGAATCCCACGCCGACGACGGAATCGCACGCCGACGACGGAATCGCACGCCGACGACGGAATCGCACGCCGACGACGGAATCGCACGCCGCCGACGGAATCCCACGCCGACGACGGAATCCCACGCCGACGACAGAATCCCACGCCGACGACGGAATCCCCCGCCGACGACGGAATCCCCCGCCGACGACGGAATCCCCCGCCGACGACGGAATCCCCCGCCGACGACGGAATCCCCCGCCGACGACGGAATCCCCCGCCGACGACGGAATCCCCCGCCGACGACGGAATCTCCCGCCGACGACGGAATCCCCCGCCGACGCCGGAATCGCCCGCCGCCGACGGAATCCCCCGCCCACGACGGAATCACCCGCCGATGACGGAATCACCCGACCACGACGGAATCACCCGCTCACGACGGAATCACCTGCCAATTGCTTTTTAGAAAACCTAGAAATTAATGATCCACCAAAGAACGCACATATTTCGGTTACTGATCGACGATCATCCAGACATCCACCCCAATCTGTGTCACAATAAACATGTTGACCAAAATCGATGGCTAGTCGAATAAGCAAACCATAGCATAATACCTTTAAAGTAGCACAAGATGTGCTTCACTGCAGACCAGTGAACATCAGTGGGGCCTGGCTGAAACTAGCAGGACTGATCAACTGCTTATTGAATGTCTGGGGGAGTAAGGGTTAAATATTAAAGAGCACAAACTGTTGAGCGATACTCTATAGCATCAGAAAGTGGAATGCCTTAAATTTTGGACAACTTTGACCCAATAGTGACCAGTGTGGGCAGAGGTTTTACATCGGCAAGTCCAAGCTAGCAAAGAAGATTTAAGATATACTTGTATTGAGATATTTGAATACCTTTAGGGTCATGAGTCACTTCAATCCCGAGAAAAAAGTGAACGGTGCAAGGTCTTTTACTGAAGAGACCTTTTGTAAACTAGAGATGAGGAGACGAATAACACTGGATCAGCTACCGGTGATGATAATGTTGTTGACGTAGACCAAAATATAAGTGGTGGGGTGATCACGCTATCGATAAGGAAAAAGGAATCTGCATAGGACAACACAAAACCAAGATCAATGAGAGTTGACGTTTGTCAATTGTACCATGCCTGCAGGCTTTTGTTTCAAGCCGTATGGAGACTTCAGAAGTCGACAAACTACAGCTATTAATGAAACCAGGCGTTTGGCTCATATAAACCTCCTTTAACAGTGTCGTTTAGAAAAGCATTGCTAGTATCGAGTTAGCGAATTTGCCACCCCTTCCTGACCACCAAAGTGAGAACAGTCCGAATAGTTACCGATTTGAAAACCAGGCTGAAAGTCTAGAAATAGTGTTGCCCCTCTCTCTATGTAAACCACTTGGTTACCAGATGACCCTTGTATTTATCAATGGTGCCATCAGAGTTAGTCTTCAAACGAAATACCCACTTGCAGCCAAATGGTAATCACCCCTGTGGTAAAGGCATAAGAGACCAAGTTTCATTAGCCAATCAAACATTAAATTCAGAGTGCATTGCCTCATGCCATTTTGAATGCTTCACCGCGTGGCTGAAACATGTAGGTTCACTAGGTAGAAAGGGAAGAAGAGGTAGATGATGGGTGGAAGTGTATAGTTACAGTTTGTGACTTACCAGTCATAGAATGAGTAGATATAGGGTGAGCAACAATCCACCATGTAAGATATGAAACTCCTACTTATTTCATGAGAAGATAAGAGGAGAAGGAAGAACACCATTAGACAAACACTGGGTTCTTCATGAGCCGCAGACATGTTGCCTTTTTGAAGTTAGTAAAAAAAGATCAGTTTTGACTTTTTCTTTTTTCTTATTCATGCGACCTGATTGTTTTGTAAAATATATAGATTTTTCAGGACGTGTAGTTCACAAAATTAGATGATTTGACATCAGCCTGTCTAAAGGATTGTCTGAAAAATATTCTGTTTAGCTCGGTGAGGGAACTACATGATGCCTGACTTTGAACACGTTCTATGAGACTCAGTACGGTGAATTGTAACTTGGTTTACTTTATTTTAATCTCTCATAGTGCAGAAGGGTAAAAACTAGAGCTTTGAATCTTAATTATGTCTTCTGTAGCATGCATCACGGTTGCAGCAGAGATCCTCCTCCGATCTGGGATCTGCTCAATCTTCTTTCTGTATAATGTAAACAGGATGGATTGCAGTACTGTGTATCAGGAATTTGGACAGTTGCATTCTGATTATTGTTCCACCAGTGATTAAATTGAACAAAAACAGATTAAGATAATTTTTTATTTAATCACGTGATGATGATATCCACAAACTTGGGGATATATATGGAGGCCTTTGTGGGATTTGTATCAGAACTCTACCTTCTAGTTATACACAAATTCTAGATATAAACTTTAATCAATGTATATACCCACAAACTTTAAATATAATCATTTTAATGATGCATACATTTTTGGTATACACACTTTATGTGAACATACACTTTAAGTGTACACACTTTAGGTACAACCTTTACGTACACATGTCGGTATATAAAAGCACACTAAGTACAGCATTATAACTACAAATCACTTGTGGTGCTGACCATTGGAGTTTTTAAGGGAGTAAAACGAGTCAGCGCTTCAACGTATGAAGCTCTCCTCTGACCTTTATTTTCTGAAAATTTTCTTTATTTTCTGAACAATTCAGTGAAATTCTGGTCGTTTCTACTTCCCCCACAAAGCCCAAAACTTTGGTTCAACTATGAAAAATTGCACTTTTGGGAAAAAAATATTTTTCATGTAGATAAATTTATTAGGATAGACTTTACTCGTAATCTGTTTCAATCCTCAATAACATGTCTGTTTTGTGAACTCCAGGTATCAGATTTTTGTAGAGTTCTTTGACAGTTTTGTGACTTCAATCAAATTGCTTCAGTTGAAACAAGCTAGGACCACTTTCTCTTAACTCTCTAGATCAATCGAGTCTTTGACAGATCTAGCTAGATAGGTAAAGTTGATTTTAAATCATATGCGGAATAGTTATCTCCTTTTGCAATTGTCCGGATCCGCCGAAACTGTGTACTAAAAAGTGTTTTCCATTTCATTTTTTGTATAAGAGGTTTACATATGGTCATTTAGCACAAATTAAGAACAATTTACTAGAAGTGCTTGATATTAAGAAGATCCTTGTTCCTGATGAGAAAACACATTGTATGAAGCCTGATCTTGATAGTAAACCCCCGATTGCCCTGGCCTCACTACTAGAAATGTATACTCCGCCGACGGTAGGAAAATTTTTCGTCGGTGGAATACCATTCTACCGACGGTCGTGGATGGCTCATCGGCGGAATATCGTAGCATCCTACCCAACCGCCGGCGGAAGGAAATCTGGTAGTTGGGCTGGATTTGGATCAGGTTCATATATATTGGTCCTAGGGCCCATATGTAATATTTGGTCCCGATTTGAATCGGGACCTAAGTTCGAAATTGCCGTTACGCGAGAGTTTTATCTTCCTTCTCCCATCCTAAATTTCCTTCGACGATTTTGTCGAAGAAACCGGACCTAAGTTCCAAATTGCCGTTACGCGAGAGTTTGATCTTCCTTCTCATCCTAAATTTCCTTCGACGATTTTGTCGAAGAAACCAGCGCTCAAAACCGTACCTCCGGCGTTCCCCTAGTGTTCCGCTAGAACAATTTTCTTTTTCCTTCTCGGCGTCGCACGGACTCCTCCGGCCAAAGACCCATCTTCGACAACGCTCGTGGACTTCTTTCGAAGGCTCTCTGGGCAATTTCCGACGCTCTCAGCTGCGTTTCGGCCGCCCTCCCGACGTAGAACTCCTCCGACCTCATCGCCGTCGATGGAAGGCTCTTCCCCCTCGCCGCAGGTAATTTTAATTTGTTTTCAGCTCTTCCCCTTCGTCAACCTCCATCTCTAGTTTCTGTTTACATTTGTCTCTCTGATTTCTCTCTCTAGTTGAATCTTTCTCTCTCTCCGTTTACTCTCAAATTCTGTTTCAAACATCAATTCTCTCTCTCCCTCAATCTCTTTTATCCCTCTCTCTCTCTCTCACACTTGCTCTCTCTCTCCCTCTCTCTCTTTCTCTCTCTGATTTCTCTCTACTCTCGGTTTTCCACTCCCCTGGTTTTCGCTGATTCTCTCCGTCCCTCACTCTCAATTTGTCTCAGAATCTTTTCTGTAATTCTCTCTGAATTCCTCTCTCTCTCTCTCTCTCTCTCTCTCTCGGTTTTCTCTCATTTTCTCTCTCTCTCTCGGTTTTCTCTCTCATTTCTCTCTCTCTCTCTCGGTTTTCTCTCTCATTTCTCTCTCTCTCTCTCGGTTTTCTCTCTCATTTCTCTCTCTCTCTCTCGGTTTTCTCTCTCATTTCTCTCTCTCAGCTTTCTCTCTACTTATGACACTCTCTAATTCTCTCCTCCTTATCCCTCTCTCTCTGAAAATTGGTCTCACTCTCTTATGTGTTTCTCTTATCTTTCCCTCTCTCTGACTTCCTCACTATCTCTATGAAAATTATACCAGCTTAAGAGACCATATTAACTGATGATTACTGGTTATGTTGTACTAACTTATATAATCTGTTAATACATATTGCACAGTTGCTAATTTGAATCATCTTGTTGAATAGTTTGCATAAGTTCTCTCTGTGCTCGTATGTGTTCGATGTAATGTGAACAATGATGAATGCTATGTTTCTCTTTAGTTACTGAAGAATGGCAAATATACCCGCTGTCAAAGTAGTGCTTCTTTATAATGCATCAATAGTAGTAGTGGTAGCCTATGAGACCCGATTGGCTGTCCACTTATTATGCTCCTACAATAAGATGATAGTGATAGGAACTCTTTTCTTTTTTTATTATTAATATATGAGTCCATCTGCCGCAATTTTACTATACTGGCCATTTGATCTTTTGCTTAAATAGGAGATCAGCTTAAGAAACTCTCGGTTTTTCTCTAGTGAAAACTCTCTTGGTCTCACTCTCTCTCTCAAAATCATTTTCACTCACTAATTAAAGTGTTTGAATCTGACTTCCTCTCTATCTCTAGACCTTTCTCTCCCTTTCCCTCTCTCTCTGAAAATTGGTTTCACTCTCTTATTTGTTCCTCTTATCTTTCTCTCTCTCTCTGACTTCCTCACTATCTCTCTTGGTTTTCTCTTTCTCTCTCAGATTTTTGTATTAAAGTATTTGTTCCATAGAGAGAAGAATGTATGCGATATTTTTAATTTTTTGTATTAAAGTATTTGGGAAAAGAAAAGAAAAGTAGTAGCTACTTGCATTTAAGGATAGAGTTCTATTGCCGCCTCTCGAACTTTTGCAGAGCTCTTCCTGTGGTTCTTATCCATTTTACTTTTCTTTTATTCTAATTTCCAGCAGGAGTTTTTTAATGAATTGTCCGACTTGCCTTCTGCATCCTGTTCTTTTAACCCAGTTACACGCACTGCTAGAAAATTCCATTCCACCGATGCACCCCATCGGTGAAATGAGAATCGGCTGGCGGACCTGAGCCGTCCGTCGGCCGATTCTACGAATTATGAAACCCCCGTCGGCAGAATGTAGGTCCTGATTTCAAGCCCAAAAATAGTGGGCTCACCCGTCCCATATGTTCGACGACACATAAATTCAATTTTTCCTACCATTATATGTATGTAACACCTAAAAATTAATACCTTTCTCTCCCACGATTTTACCTCTTCTTTCCCCGCACGTGTTCTCTCATTTTCTGCCTCCTTGCTCTCAGGTGAACTTTTCCGACCGACAGGCTCCGGAAAACCTCCAGCGCGTTCTATTCCGGAAAATTAAAGCATCTTCTGTGCTCCTCTCTTCGAAAACCGTCGGAAATCTTTCAGGCGGCCCTCGGCTGGTCTTCTTCGGCCGGTTGTTACCTCGGCTGGTCTTCTCCAGCTCTTGGTGTGGTGGCTCTTGGTGCGGCGGCTCTTGGTGCGGCAGCTCTTGGTCCTTCCTCGTCTGAATTTTCACACTTGGACGAGACTCAGCTCGAACAAGGTATTACTTCCCTTTCGATTACAGAATGCCTTTTTTCGCTTTAGCTCCCACACCCTCGTTTTTTCTTTGGAAACGTGGGAATTCGAGTTTGGGGGCTTGAAGAAGGATTTTGTTGTTAATGTTGTTGTTGTAATCATGCAATATTTTTTGTAAATTGATTGATGTGCCAGTCCTATTGGTGATTTTGTTGCTCTCAGTTTTCTGTTGATGTTTTGTTGCTAATTTTGAACTGCTTCACACTGTTAACATTTAGTTTTCTTCGAATTATACAGTTGTATAAATCAATCAATTTGTGTTCATTTTCAAAAATATAATGATAGACCTCTCATCCTTCTCTAGATTACTTTTTCTTTTTTACAGAATCTTTGGGTCATATGTGAGAGATCAAACTGATAAATTTTATGAGCATCAGTGATGGGGACAAAATTACAAATTTTTCTTCTAAGAAAGGTGACTTCCATTTTAAATGAAGCAACATGGTTAGCTGATTTCCTTTTTCTTTGGAAAAAGAAAATGGTTATCTTGAAATTTTTGTTAGCCCAACTACATAAAGACGAAACAACTATACCAGCTTAAGAGACCATATTAACTGATGATTTCTGGTTATGTTGTACTAACTTACATGATCTGTTGATACTTATTGCACAGTACCTAATTTGGATCATCTTGTTGAATAGTTTGCATAAGTTCTCCCTGTGCTAGTATGTGTTCGATGTAATGTGAACAATGATGAATGTTATGTTTCTCTTTAGTTACTGACGAATGGCATATATACCCGTAGACTACCTGTCAAAATAATGCCTGTTTATAATGTATCAATAGTGGTAGTGGTAGCCTATGAGACCCGATTGACTGTCAACTTATTATGCTCCTACAATATGATGATAGTAATAGGAACTCTTTTCTTTTTTTATTATTAATATATCAGTCCTTCTACCGCAATTTTACTATACTAACCATTTGATCATTTTCTTAAATAAGAGATCAGCTTAAGAAAGTCTCGGTTTTTTCTCTAGTTAAAACTCTCTCTGTCCCACTCTCTCTCTCTCAAAGTTTGTACTCTTTGACTTCCTCTCTATCTCTAGGCGTTTATCTCCCTTTCCCTCTCTCTCTGAAAATTTGTTTCACTCTCTTATTTGTTGCTCTTATCTTTCTCTCTCTCTCTGGCTTCCTCACTATCTCTCTCGGTTTTCTCTTTCTCTCATATTTTTGTATTAAAGTATTTGTTTCATAGAGAGAAGAATGTATGCGATATTTTTAGTTTTTTTAATGAAGACGAACCCTTCTGATTATCTTAATAATCTCTTGGGTTTGTCTTATCTTGTTCTCTTATATTTCTCTCATTCTCTCTGATTTCCTCTCAATCTCTGTGTTTTTCTCAGCTTTCTCTCCACTTAAAACACTATTTCTATCTCTCTCAAACTCGTTTTCACTCTCTAATTCTCTCTCCCTCTATCTCTATCTCTCATTGTTTTCTCTAGTTAAAACTCTCTCTCGCTCTAATTCTCTCTCTCTGAATTCCACTCTCTCTCTGTTTTCTCTCTAATTCTCTCTCTCTCTCTCTCTCTCTCTCTCTCTCTCTCTCTCTCTCTCTCTCTCTCTCTCTCTCTCTCTCTCTCTCTCTCTCTCTCTCTCTCTCTCTCTCTCTCTCTCTCTCTCTCTCTCTCTCTCTCTCTCTCTCTCTCTCTCTCTCTCTCTCTCTCTCTCTCTCTCTCTCTCTCTCTCTCTCTCTCGGTTTCTCTCTGAATTAGCATTCTTGTCTACATGGCTACATACATTAACTGTCTTTGTGTGGTAAGTATTTGTGAGATTGTGCACTCAAGGGAATTGAAGTCATGTCTATATTTGCATGTAGCTAGATACCTGAACTGATTTTCCAGTCTTCTTTATGATCTCGAGGAGCCTAGATTGTTTGCTTTACTGTTTTTACAAAATTGAAATTCAGAAAACCACTAGTTTTTTCCAATTAAACTTTCTCCTTCTTAATCAGTAAAGTCATACATCTTCTCAATTTTTATTCTTTCTTTTGGCTTCTTATTCCTTGGGAAGTTTCCATGAATTACTCTCTCTCTCTCTCTCTCTCTCTCTCTCTCTTGCTGAGGTACTGTCGTCCTAGATGCCATTTAAGGGAGTTGAAATTCTGGATTGTTTTTTTTTTTTTCATCTGCAGGAAAGAAGGACGGTGGCTAGTCATTGGGGGAGGCTGCATCAAACTCAAATAACTTAACTGATTTCCTTTTGCATTTATAACTCCTTTCTGATTGCTGTCCAAGTTCTCTAGTTTTTTGTATAGACAGGCAAGCACCTTATCACTTGCTAGTACAAAGAGGTTTTGTTTATTCAAAAAAACTATTTAGTGATTCTTATAATTGTTTGTTGTCGCAGTTGATAATTAGATATTGCTGCCTTCAGAGCTTTCATTGGGGGCGTGTTATTTGCGCTTGAAAAAGTTACTCCTTGGTTAGTAATGACTCTTTTTTCAATTTGGAATCAGCTTCAAATTATAGATATATGTGTCAAGAGTTTTGCATTATGTTATAGCCCTTAACTTGTAGTTGAAGACAACTTGTAAATGCTTATGTATATGTATTCAATGGTTGAATCAAATAAGTCCATTGTCTATTGCATTAAGATCTTCAAGTTTGATTTTGAAGTTTGAGAAGGATGAAAAAGGGAAGGATTTACATTTTAGAAGAAGGGTTGTTTCCTTTTTGTGGAAGTAAGAGGGAGATAATTTGATGAAGTGAGTTACCTAATTGAGTATTAAACACCCATTCTTTTCTTTTGTGTAGATTATCTTTGATAATTACCATGGATATGGACTATTTCAATGACAAGAGATGGATGTATGAGTACAAGACAAAGCCAGCCCAGTGTCATCCTAGCTTTGTTGCTGGAGTTAATTTTTTTATAGATTTTGGAAAAGAACAACTGGGGGTGCAAGGTAATGGTCTTATGCGTTGTCCATGTCGGAAATGTGAAAATAGACAGAATCTTGACTGTGAGACGATCAAGACCCACATAGTCTTAGAGGGTTTTTCCCACTATACAAAAGGTTGTTATACCATGGAGAACAACCACAAAATAACTCTGACTGTAATGTGTCGACTGGTCACAGTGAAGAGATGGCAAGGATGTTGAAG
Source organism: Aristolochia contorta (assembly GCA_022405105.1). Classification (NCBI taxonomy): domain Eukaryota; kingdom Viridiplantae; phylum Streptophyta; class Magnoliopsida; order Piperales; family Aristolochiaceae; genus Aristolochia; species Aristolochia contorta. The sequence continues at coordinate 17,984,499 of CM039667.1, forward strand.
GATGCCTTCATGCAAAATGTGGAAGAAGACAACATGGAGCCTGAAGTAAATGATGCAAAAGAACTTAGATTTCAACAGTTACTGGAAGAGGCGAAGAAGCCACTATATGGAGGAAGTGAAAAATACTCCAAATTATCTTTCACGGTGCATTTATTCCAATTAAAGTGTTTGAACAGCTGGATCAACAAATCATTTTCAGATGTTGTCTCCATTCTTAAAGACATTCTTCCCCCAGATAATTTACTTCCACGAAGTTGGTATCAGTCAAAGAAAATGATGGCAGACATGGGATTGAGTTCCGAGAAGATTCATGCAAGTGTAAACGACCGTGTATTATACAGAAATGATTTCAGATATCTGAATAAGTGTCCAAGATGTGGATCCTCAAGATTGTCTGTCCAAAAAAAGGGGAGACATCAGACTGCTTCAAGGCCTGCAAAGGTCCTTAGACCTTTTCCCTTGGTTCCAAGGTTGCAACAGTTGTTTATCACTAGTAGAAAAATGCCTTTCAAAGACGGGTTTCACTAATAACCGTCTCTATAAAAAGTTCTTTAGAGGCGGGCTAGGACAAACTTGTCTCTAAATGGTTGGCGATTAATCAACCGCCCCTAATGCATATTATTAGACGGACGACGAATTAACCGCCCCTAATGCATATTATTAGGGACGGACGACGAATTACCCATCTCTAATATATATTACTAGGGGCGGGCTACTAATTAACCATCACTAATGTATATTACTAGGGGCGGGCGACTAATTAACCATCACTAATGTATATTACTAGGGGCAGGCAACTAATTAACCATCACTAATGTATATTACTAGGGGCGGGCAACTAATTAACCATCACTAATGTACATTACTAGGGGCGGGCGACTAATTAACCATCACTAATGTACATTACTAGGGGATGTGGACAACTAATTAACCATCACTAATGTATATTACTAGGAGCGGTCAACTAATTAACCATCCTTAATATATATTAATAGGGGCGGGTGACTAATTACCATAGCTAATGCATATAAATAGAGGCGGGCTTTTATACCTTAACTATCCCTAAAAAAAATCTTTAGAGGTGGAACACGTTTTATTGTATTTTAAAACCGTAGCCTATTTTATTGTATTTTAAAACCCTAGCCCGTTTTATTGTATTTTAAAACCCTAACCCGTCTTAAATATAAATCTTGTTTTTTTTGTCTCCCGCACTAACCCTTTAATATCTCCCCTTTCAAATTAAAGATTGAAAACGCTTCTTAATTTATCCTAAAGTCTCCCGCGCCTTAAGCATATAAATTAAACTCTCCCGGGAGCTTGACCTTCTCACCTAAAAACTTTTGCAAACTCCACCTTCTCGCATGCGAACATTAATTCCTTCAAACTCCTTGCCAAGCGCCAGGAAGAGGGTCGGCTCAGAGATCCCGTGTGCACGGGCACGAAGAACATGTAGATCTATCTTCGCCCTAGAGCTTTATCCTCTTTTTATTTTTTAGATCCTTTGAGTGCTTCTTCCGGTTGGCCCAAAAAAGAAAAGAATAATGATTCGTGCACTTAACCAGTGCCCGACTCGTGCACTGGTCCTCTCACATATGATTAAAATATTATATTTCTCGGATTTCGAGAAATATAATATTTTAATCTTCTATGAGAGTACCCGTGCACGAGTCGGGCTGGTTAAGTGCACGAATCATCACTCAAAGGAAAATAATAGTAAAATAGGAATTAGAGTGACGGTTGACGTTCAATCTTCATTAATGATTTAATAACTCTTAAAGTTTTCAACTTTATGAGTTGGGTTGTGAATGGAGCTCAAAATAAAATAATAACAACAATGGAAGGAGAGATGCACGTTCTTAACTTGGAAAATTAATTAATGATTGAATAAATCTTTAAGTTTTCAACTTTACGAGTAATTAATCGAATGGAGCTCTTTTCCCAAAAAGAAAATAATAATAAAATCATAGAAGCTATTGTATTTGAGCTCGGCTCAAGTGAACTTAGTTTTATTTCAGTACAATAGGCATTCATGAACCCATGGACTCTCCTTATTAATCCGGGAAAATATATTTGCATTGAAATTTGATTTTTCCCTCCTTATTAAACCAGAAAATATATATTTAAAAGAAGATTTATTCTTCTATTTCTGAAGATTATCATCTTGGTTGTGTAGTACTCTTTCAGATTAAAAAATACCCCTGTTTTGGGAGCAAAATAAAATTGTGTAGTTCGGATATGTATAAATTTAGCTTTTCTCAATGTTATGAATCTGCTTACAAGATCTTTCATTAAATATATTTTTGTACGGGTCTGTATTGTCAAAGTAACTGATCTTGACAACAAAAACTATCTCTGTGCCTTTGACTCTATAATTTGTTTTCCTATTATTCAATTTTAGTTAAAGATGTCCAACTACTTCACACAGAAAAAATACGAATTCAAGAATTCCAAAGATGAGCCACTTAATGATGAAGTTACGAAGTCAGCACTTATGCCTGTCATCCAAAAAATTATAAGGAATAATCGGTATAACTTGGAAAGAACTTCTATGTTATTGGATACAGAAATATGTGGCCGATATGTCAGAAAGGAATAAGAAGAATAGAAAGTGTCTAAAGACTACTCACACGCTTGAGACAATGCCCTTAACTCATTATTATAAGAAGGAGGTATATCAGTTTAACTCTCTCCACTTGTTATTTTTTTTTTTTTTGAAAACAGTTTAACTTCCTTCACAAAAAATTCGATGAGGTTTTTGGAGGCCATCACGGTGGATACGAGAGGGGTATCGGGCTTGGTTACACAAGAGGTAGGAGTGGCTCTTCTGTTAATTCTTCTCAAATGGATGCAATGAGATCAAAGCTCGAAGCAGCAGAGTCAGAGTCATCAAGACAAAAGGAAATCAATGAAATACTTATGACTCGAATACAATCATTGGAGAATTTTATGCTTCAAATTAGGTCTGAGCGCAATGCAACCACTCCCTCAACCTCAGGTTTTACTTCTTGAAACTACTCAATTATGTGATTCATTTTAATTTTTCCTCGATTAAGTTTCATTACATTCATTGCAGGTGCACTAGATTGCGATGAGGACCCCTATTAGTGATTGAGTGCTTAGTCATATGCATGACAGTGTAGGTTTTGCTCACTTAGAGAATGTTTCACTTTTACATGACATTTTTTTATGTTTTTCTAAACTTCTGAATTGAATAATTGTAGCGGCACAGGATAGCGACGAGGATTCCTTTCAGTGATAGAGTGGTCTAGTTACATAGATGGCGGTGTTGGTTTCATACGTAGAGGGAGGATTTTTCGGTTAATACCATTTAGATTTTTTTGTGAACTTAAGAAACTATTATGAAGAAATGATGTTTTAAATATTTTTTGTGAACTTTTAAATTGATAATAGAGAATCAATGTTTTTGGTGATTGTTTCAATGTATGCAGTTTGTTTTAATGAATGGATAATGGTGAATTGGTTGCATTGTACAACATTATATAGCTATATAATTATTGTTAAGTGTTAAGTACAGATGTTTGCCATTGAAAAAAAATATTTGTAAAAAAAAAAAACGTATTAGGGGCGGTTGTGATGCCGCCCCTAAAATTAAACAGAAAACCATTATTTGTAGAGACGATTGAATAAACCGCCCCTAAAAACTTTTGCGGACTGTTTTCATTGACCGCCCCCCTATTGTTAAACCAAAAATCACGATTTTTACGGGCCTTTAAATGAACAGCCCCTAAAAAGTTTTAAGGACGCTGTCAGAGACCGTCACTAAAAGGTTTTAGTGACGTTGTCGGAAACCGTCACTAAAAGGTTTTAGTGGCGTTGTCGGAGACTGTCACTAAAAGGTTTTAGTGGCGTTGTCGGAGACCGTCACTAAAAGGTTTTAGTGACGTTGTCTTAGACCGTCACTAAAAAGTTTTAGTGACGCTATCGGAGACTGTCCCTAAAAATATCATCAGGGACAACACCGAACCGTCCCTATTAAATTTTTTTATCAGGGACGGTGGAATGCCGTCCCTATTGTTTTCCACTAATAGGGACGGTGTTTTTGTATTAGTGATGGTCCTTGCCGTCCCTAAATCGCATTAGCTACCCTCTTATTAGGGACGGCTGCTGGACCGCCTCTATTGAGAATAGTGACGGGTTTTGGCTCATCAGGGACGGTTTTTAAACCATCCCTAAAAGCCAATTTTCTACTAGTGTTTGTCCAGCAAAACATCCGAGTTGATGACATGGCATGGTTCGGCGCCCGCAACTGAAGAGAAAGGGACGATTCACCATAGAGATTCAGTAGCATAGAAACACTTTGATAGGTTGTATCCATCATTTAGTTCCAATCACCGAAACATTAGATTGGGTCTTGCAAATGACGGTTTCAGCCCATTTAAGTTTGGAACTGGGTCAAGCCATAGTACATGGCCAGTAACCATTATTGTCTACAACTATCCTCCTTGGTTGGCAATGAAACAATCTTATTTTTCATGACTCTTCTTATTGATGGACCGAAGTCCTCGGGAAACGATATTGATGTATATTTGCAGCTGTTGATTGATGAGTTAAAAATTTTATGGGAATCCAGCGTGAGGACTTACGATTCACATATGAAGTCGTTCTTTCAAATGTGTGCAGCGGTAATGTGGACCATATCAGACTTTCCAGCGTATGGCATTTATCTGGCTGGAGTACGATAGGCTAAAAAGCATGTCCCACTTGTCACGTGAACACTAGTTCAATATATCTGCCCCACAGTCGGAAATGTGTTTATATGCGGCACAGAAGGTTTCTACCGAATGATCACCAATGGCGGGCGGATAAGAGGTCGCGTTTAATGGGACCGAAGAACTTGATGGAGTATCCCCCCCAAAGGATAATTTGAAGTCTAGATTAAACTTGCAGACTCTGAACATACGGAAACAACACCATCCGAGGCCATCGAAAAAGGTTGATGGGAAGGTAGTAATTCATCATCCGGCATACAGTTTCACGAAGGATGAAAAAACACGGTTTCTATGAGTTTTGAAGGAATTAAAGCTCCCGTCAAATTTATGTTCAAATGTCTCTAATCAAGTACAAGTCAAACCGAGGAAAATGGTGGGGCTCAAGAGTCACGATTTTCATGTTCTCATGCAACAACTCCTTCCATTAGAGTTGTGGAAAACAATTTCAATGCCAGTGTGCAAAGTATTGAATGAGTTTTCCGCTTATTTTAGGGAGTTATGTTCCAGAGTGATTGATGTGGATAACGTGGATAAACTTGAGGCGCCCATTCTATTCATTTTGTGCAAGTTAGAGAGAATTTTTTCACCTTCGTTTTTTTATGTCATGGTTCATCTGAGTATACACCTAGCAACGGAGGTCAGATTAGCAAGGCCAGTGCAGTACAGATGCATGTACCCAATTGAATGTCACTTGCTTACACTAAAGAATTACATCCGTAACAAAAATTGGCCAGAGGGCTCCTTTGCAGAAGGATATTTAATGGAAGAAGTAACTACTTTTTGTGCACATTATGTTGAGGGAATGGAGTCCAAGATTACTAGACCGGTAAGGTATGAACCAGGACTTTTAGGGACAGAACGTTCTCATATGCTCACCGCTGATGACGTGTACCAGGTCCGGAGGTTTGTCCATTCCTCTTGTAAGTACTTCTTGTCCTTTCACTAAATATTATACAGAAACAACCCATATACCACGTCTTAATTAATTTATTTCATTTGGTTGTAGGGAACATAGAGAGTACTTGAGAGGGTTACACCCCCACTGGACCGATCATCGCATACAGATAGAGCAACATAACCATTTTGTACAATGGTTTAGATCACGAGTGAGTTTATCACCCAAAACATAAGTTTGATGTTCCTTCCATTAAAGCTTCTCCTCTTTGTTGACAGCTAAAGTGTTCATTCTTTAAATTGTGTAGGTGATAAATTAACCACAGGAGGGTGATGGGATAGAAGATCTACAATATCTTGCGCATGGCCCCAATTGTGAAATGGTTATAAGTTTGAGACAGAGCAAGTTGATAAGATTCGGACCACTCAAAACAGTGTCATTGCCACTGTGGGTGAGGAAGATGAGATATTTTACGGTGTTCTGCAAATGGTACTCGAAGTCTACGTTCGGCCATGGACTCCCATTAACATATTTAAGTGCAGATGGTTCGATATGAAGAAGGGCACTGGTCGTGTGATTGATGGACTTGATTACACGTTAGTAAATTCATCAAAACACACATATGAAGATGAACCCTTTATCAATCAATCTCAAGATCAATAAATTTTTTATTCAAAAGACCCTATTGATCCATCTAGGAGTGTTGTGTGTCGTTGGAGACCACGGGACACATATGACATCCCTCTGGACTTTCCTCTTTCAATTAAACATTCTAGATCCCGGCTCTGAGGCAAACTTTCTTCTCTTTTAATTTGGTTCAAGTTGTTCCCGAAAATGATTGTACTCCAAATTGGGCCTATTGAGCTCCTTAATTTATTGGTTTTTCAGCTCGTTTTGGATGTTATGATCATTCAATCTGCTACTTTCTTCTCTCTCGTTTGTATGTTAATTTCTCCTTGAGGTACACCTTGTTTTCGTTAATATTACTACTTCACTTTTGTCGTGCCATGATTGTATTCCTGTGGGTATATATGCTAGGTTCTGAATAATTAGTAATTATTTTCACTTATCTTAGACCAGAAACATTATCAAAATTAACCTCATAATTGTCAGGACTCTGGACGGTTCGTATTGGTCGGCTTTGAAGTACTGGAACTGAACCATTTTCTGATTTTGATGACCATAATAAACCTCTCTTAAAGCCAAAAAGTCCTTCAGCCGGATGGATTCAACCCTTAATATATATATGATTCTTAATTTGTTACAATTTGGAGTAGCTACGTCATAAGAAAAAAGTTTCTATTCAATACTATAAACTAATCTTCTTCAATTGTTTAAAGAAACAGCTGAAGAGGGAAAGATGTTGGACGCAAGCAGGCTTGATAAGTTTTTCTTGGTAGGCACCTCTGAAATACTCACCACAGTTTGATCAAGAGCAGTTGGGAAGTTCCGGATCAAAGACCTGGCATTCGCCACCCCCCATTGCTGCAGCTGTATTGCCCTGTCCAGGAGTAAGACAGAGGAGGAGGAGAAACAGTACTACCACGGCCATGTGAAAGACAATATTTCATTCAAATCAGATTGTTAAACTAATAATTTGGGTCACATAAATATATGTGGACTCTATTAAGTTAATATCCCTGTTCTCCCCAATTACTTAGTCAATTAATACTACCCCGGCCATGAGTGCATAAGACAATATTTTCCGGGGTTTGAGTGAAAATATCATGAATTTCTTACCATTAATATAAATTCTTCATCAACATTTCGATTAGTACTAATGTGTCATTTTTTACAAGTATAATGTGACTAAAACCATTAAGACTAAAGACAATATTATATCTCTGAAGAGTACTTAAACTCGATCTATAGTTATAAAACCGGCTTAAACCGGCCCTGAGGTACTTATCCATTTTACTTTTCTTTTATTCTAATTTCCAGCAGGAGTGTTTTATGAATTGTCTGAGTTGTATTCTGCATCCTGTTCTTTTAACCCAGTTACACGATCGAGTATTTTTATCACGTGTACCACGATTGATCACTATGGTGGTGAAGCTTATTCTTTGAAACTTACTTGTTGTCATTCATGGAGATGAAGTTCCAGAGGAAAGCCTACCAGACCCCTTTAATCCAACCAAACCATGCATAAAGCCTGTTCAATCCAGCTCCCAATTTGCAAAATCGCCGTAGGTCACTAAACACCCACTCCTGCAAAGAATACTTCAGCTAATAGTGAGAAGGAAGAAAAGGGCTGTTCCTCAGCTGATGAAAGTAGTCTGAAGTTTCTACCTGACGCTCTTTTGCAATCAGTAAGTAATCTCTTCATCAAATTTGTTACTATAGTAATAAATATAGGTCAAGCCAAAGGTTTTATCTCACAATCTCTGCAAACGTTTAACTCTTCCAATTTGTATGGTTGTAACTGTTTGATGCAAAGGTTTTAGACACGAACCATCTGAAGTGCTTACAGTGCAGTTAAACAAGCTCAACAACACTCTGTAAACTTGAAATGCTTATTCCATAAAGGGTTGAGCTTAGAAAGAAGATCATAATTGCTATGACTACTGATTCTTTTGTCCTTCTTGTTTCCTACAGATCAGAGAGAAAGAAAGGAAGGCAACGGAGGAGAGAGATTTAGGTTTTGGTGAGGCTAGGCAGAGAAATAAATGATTGCCAAGATGCCAAAAGATCTTTGACATGATTTACCATATATTCCAATATGCCAAAATATTTGTTATAACCAAATCTGAGCTTATGCACAAGATTATCTGGCATACTGTTGATATAACAGACAGAAGTGAGATATAAACAGTTGGACAAAATAGCATGAACATCGCTTTGCGCTGCAGCTAATATCATTCTTTATTTGCGATTTGCAGAAATTGGTTCCTGACTGGATTTCAGAAAAGTCCATATCGAGAGACTGTCTCATGGTAAGTCAAGTTCTTAGCAACAAATTTAAAACTGTTTCTATAATTTTGATTACTTTATCGAGATAGTCTAATTTGGAGTATTTGACTGATCATCTACAATATAAACAATCAAGTAGTACTTGACTGATCATCTACAATAGAAATAGACCAGCACACGTACGTACACTTTTGCTTTTAGAGTGACGAAGTCGGCGCCGGACTCGGCGAGGGTGAGAGTGACGAAGTCGCCTTCCGCGTAACGAATGACGGGGTCGATATTAGAATCCGGCGACGGAATTAGAACCAACCGTCCGGCTACGGGGTAGAAAAGGGAGAGTGCTAGGGAGAGGGAACATCGGAGTAGAGGGAAATGCTCGTCTCGAAAGTCTTGGGTCGACGTTGAACCCAGCTGGAAATCGAAGAAGAGGAGATACTCAACTTGAATACTTATCATCGCGACTTCGAAGAAGGAGAGACGGAGATCAGTCGGAGGAACAGAACTCGCCGGCGGAGACACTCGCCACTCTCCCAGCATTTTCACATCATCCACGACCTTCGTCGCCATGATTGATTAATTGCTCTGTACCTAGCGAGCGTTCCTCTTTCAATTGCACTCGATCGAGTGAAGAAGACGACCGAAATGTAATCCTTAAATAATAATTAACTTGCATAAAATATTTGCCTATCTATATAAGCCATATTCTTTATGCGACACGACTTTATCGGTCGTCGTTCAACCTTCAACCCATATATGCTCCTTTGACGAGGCCGGGGGCAAGGGTTTAATTAACCTCATCTAATAATGGTCCATCCGATGGTACTCAAACCTGATTTGCCCGTTGGATCGGATCCCATTAATTACCTCTTAACTCTTGGCTAGCAACCTAGAACCATGTACGTACGTTTTATAATATTAGAATGAACATTAAAAAAGTGAATTATTAATGAGATAATGTTCAGTCAGTAGGCATCAAATTTTTGCATGAATATGCACCGGTTTGGTGTGCGAATCGTTAAGTGGCTGTCTAACAAAGAGAGTTAAATAATATAGTCTTTAAATTTCGTAAAATATATTATTTAACTCTCTTGTGAGAGAGTAAGTTCGTGATTCGCACACTAAACCGGTGCGCGAATCATTACTCTTTTTGTATTAGACATTTGCTTCCAATGATTTCAGCCGACTTTATTATTTAATTCCTGTAAAAAAATCCTAACATGCATGTATGGTTCTAATAAGTTGTAACCTGCCGTGATGAATATAATATATATATATATATATATATATATATATGCTAGCCGTAAATTTTAAAATAATGTGCAACTGGAGCGGTAATTAAATATTATTTATGAACAAGTAACACAGTTGGCATGCACCAAACTATGTGAGGTAAATGGAAAATTGTTCATAATGTCCAAATGTCAACACGAGTGATAATTAAATATTTAATAAAAGAAAGACCTGATCAGTTTTTAAAACCAAATTTTGAGGTAGGTAGATCATTATGAAAACTGAAACTTGATCACATACGGGCTTTAATTTTCATATTTTTAAAAAAAAATTGTGAATAAGATCATATATATAAATGCAGGATAAATATTTAAATTTTATATAACCCATTCTCTATTAGAGTTATGAATCCAGATTTGATATCTAATATATATGAAATTTGTTTAAGACTTTTAAGTATATTACTAATGAATTAATTACTTATATTAAGGCCTCATCTATTTTAAGAAAGTTAAAATAAAGATTAGACGAAGACAATATGAATTTGTTTTCTTCCTCTCATCCGCGTTACATAAAAATGTTAGTTTAAAAAGAAATTTGTCGTGCATGGTATCATCGTATATTTTATTGGACACGAAGAAGCGGGGCTGTATGTTCGTCTGTAACTTTCTGAAGACGAAAACATCGCAGCCTTTGATGACTAGCGGGACCCATCGAATATTTGTTTATTTGCTTCACACATTTGGGAGGGTAGCACGTCTTTATCTTGAAATCCTGTTCACCTGTTTATATGCATTTTGTTATTTCGTAAGTAACATAAATCAATAAATAAGACTAAGTTAGAAGGATTGTGTTTTATAGGGTGATATGAGTACTGACAAATTTTCTGTGAGGGTTTATACCGTGACGTGACGTCCTAGGAACTAAGATACTTATTCTTTAGGTGAGCTTCAACCTTAGACTTTATCCGGACCTACCAAATAGACTGCACGGCCAATACATTGGGAAGTAAAAACTCATACTAGTGAAATCATTTTTCTATTGAAAAAGAAGATAAACCCAGCCAAAACCTTGTTCACTAAGTGAATCACAACCACTTTATTTTTTTTAATTTTTTTTACGACAAAAACAACCCCTTTTGATCTTTTACTATATATGCTCAAAGAGAAAGCTTTGTTAATACAGCACTGTCATCAAGAGGTCATAATCCCTTGATTACATATATTAGAGTTTCAAAGCCGAAAGCACCTACATATATAAACCATTTTATTCTCTTATGTATTGGGCGGCTGCCTCTCAGCAATTAAATGATCAACAGTAGGTACATATACAGAGCAAACCATCCCGTCGACACTCGGCACTTATCAAATCGGCATATTTTGTCTTGCAGAAATCAAAGCACTTCGCAAGTCTGCAGCCAGGCATCATGTATCCAAAACCACACTGTAAAGTCACCCTCTCCGATATACCTCTCGCACCTGCATTCCCAATCAAAAAATTAAATGAAATACAGAATTACATGTATACCAGACGTTAAAGAGTAGTGTATATATATGTATGTTTCATCGTTAAATATGCAGGTCCAGAGTGGAGGGATTACTACTTACAGTAGATATTGGTAGGGCAAAGGAGGAGAGAAACCAGACCCAAGAGAGCTAAAAGAGGAACGCTGTTCTTCATCCCCGCCATGAACGATCTCAAAAAGAAAAGATGAATCGGGAGCTCTTGAGAGATTCCGTGTGGGTTCAACTCTATATATACGAAGGTTTCTTGCTAATTAATTACCTGGATGTGGTGTGCTCTTTGCTGTAATGTCAGACATGGGATTCACTTGTTCAGTGAACGTAACTGTCATATACACTCAATTTGACTCTGATACAATTTCAGTGGAGAAACGGTTTGAAAGTAATGTCTTACCTGAACTATGGTTGGAATTTGGCACAAGTGAACGGAGACACCGCCGCGTGCAAACCAGTAGTACGCGCAATTAATGTTGCATGTTAATACTTTTCAATGTAACAAGTTATTTTCTGTCCTTAATAAAATGCATAAAACCAATGAGCGAATTGCATTATTTACACGGTATTACGGCAGAACTACCTCCCACACATGGACGTTGTTTTGCCTCTTTACTCTCCTAACAACTGATTTTTTTTTTTTTTTTTTTTTTTTTTTTTGTGAACTGGACCGGTTCGGGTTGAATGGTTTGGTGGCCAAAAAATGGTTCTGGCCTCTAACTAAACTGGAAAAGCGTCAAATTCTGGTTCAACCAGGTTAGACCGACCGGTCCGGCTTAGTTTTTAAAATACTATCTCTAATTGACTACGTTTACTAATTGTTTGAGTTGACATTTTCAAAATTCGTAATGGGCAGTTGAAATTCGACATCATATGGATCATTCTACTTGTTCTTTCCATTAAATTTTATCACATGACATATATAATTGTCTATTGCACAACTTTCTTTTTACAATTGACTCAAATTTAAATTGTTACCATTTGATTTTTTGTATTTGCTTTAGCTACGTACATAGAGAAAAAAGGTTAACTTCCTTGTTTTAGTTGTAGGTAGATGTTGGTGTTATAGTGTTAGGTTTTGGCAAAATAAAAGAAAGTTTTGGCTTTTTTCGTAGAAGAAGAGTTGGCGAATGGGAGGTGTTGTAAGCCACAAGACATTGAAGTATGTGAGGGTGAGCGTCATCGGAGAGTCGACGGAATCCGGCGGTGGAGACACCCGCAGGCGCTCCACCGCTTTCACATATTTGTCGACGTGATCTGTGGTAACCATGGTTCACTCAAGCAGTGAATATTGAGGAACAAACTGGCGTGTCAAATTATACTTGTAGCATGGAAGGCCCTTTCTGATTTGTAGTCATGGATCACTTGCTGAACTTGATGCAACCTTTGGACTCCAAGGATGAGTTTTGTATGCTCTTGCATGGTGAATGCATCCATTAAGGGCTAAAGCCTGGAGAAAACCAGCTCTCAATGAATTACCGGTTTTAAGCCAATAATGAAAAAAATTTGATAATTAGAGGTTCAGAGATCCCCCTAACTTTGTTCATCAATTCTTCAAATTCGGCTTGAAATTCTATAACCGATGCATGTTGAGATAACTTCGACTGATTACCTAGATGGACTTCATAAAGAGAAGCTCTAAAATGCTGCCAAATTTAGATTGAAAAGTCCTTCCGTGTATAGAATAACTCATTCACATTCAACCATTGGCACCACGATGCCACACAGCCATCTATGTGGAATGCGACAATGTGAAGGCGCCAAAGACCTGGTCTTTGATGACAATCGAAAAACTCCTCTACGTGAAAGATTCATCCATGGGAATCTAATCCATCGAAGTGGGGAATTTCCATTTTGGTAGAACAAAAGTAGGAGCTCTGCTTAGTGTTATGTGGGGGGATGTGTTGCTTGAAAGGAATGATTATCAGGTTGAGTGACTGAAGGAGTGGGGAGCCATGAAGTTTAGAGCCAAGGTCCTCTATCCTTGAATTCATCGTATTCATATATTGTTGAAGTGTCTAATAAATAGATAGAACCTAAGCCTCAAATTTGAATTGAACATTTTCGAGTAGATATTGCAAGGCGAACACTGTGGCTAGGACGTCTAATTCTGCCATGAAAGAATTAAAGAAGAGAAATAGAGTTCATAAGGAACGACAAAGAAGGAGATAATGTCATAATAGAGTTCTTGTTTAGTATTAATGTTCAGCTTTTCCTGTAAATGTTTGATGCTGTCTATAAGCTTATTCATTTTAGTAACTGTTTCTATTTTCTTGTTTTCGTTGGCCACATACTGAAATTTTTTGATAGAGTAGTGATATTAGTACTGTAAAGTATTACTGCAAGGGTTTACATCCTGACGTAGTAGCCCAGGTAAGAGATAAAGTTACAGATAAAATGGGTAAAATTTTGTTGTTTTTTTGTTTTAAATTTTATATTCCAATTCTTTGGGTAAATCAGAACCCTAAAAGTTTCTTACCTGGACTGCAAATGAGAGCAGCCATGTCGCGATGTGAAACTTCAGAGTATAATAAGGTAGTGCTGAAATCATTTTTCTTTATGATATTCTCCCTATTAGGCATCGTGATTTTTTCAAGTGAGGGATAAGAATCAGTGCACTACAATTACTTTGGGATATCTCATCCGGTCCCTCTGTAATCTCTTTGTCACCCACCAAAAGAAATGTAGATGTTATAAATCCAGTTACGAGATCGATATACCACTTTCTTCAAGAGAAGTCAATATGAAGATAGTGTCAACTCCCCTTAATTAATACTCATCTTGGGGAAAACAAAAGGGTAAAATTTATGGATGAAAATTATGGCAGATATCTTGAAATTAACTCTTTAGTACGATTATTAGGACGAAGGGAGTGCAATGTTTCCGAATAGACAGATTTATGTGTACTCAAATGAATGTATAATCCAGAGGAATGATATAACTACAGACTTGACCCGATTAGGAACTAGATCCGAATGATATTTCCGATTACATACTTAAAGGCACTATGCTCAACCGATATATCGTGTTTATCCAACGGTTATGATTGAATCATTAATTGGGCGGCAGAAATGAAAGTTCGGGTTGTGTCTTATACTTTAAAAGGAATGAAGAAATGACGCCTCGTCTCGTTTATGAAGGAAGCGCTCTGCAACCCAGAGAGTACTACTGCGAAGCCCAAGATCAGCCTAGCTCGTTTGTCAAGACTTGAATTCGAAATCAGGGTCTCTCTCCCTCTTCCTCTTCCCGAAGAGAAACTAAATCTCTTCTCACAAGTATTATTCGTGGAAGAAATTAAGCAGGTTTTCCGGCAGTGGAAGATGTGGAGAGAGATCTAATTGATTTCTTCTTCGTTTGGTGCATGCCGTTCTTCTCGCATCTCCCTAGTGTCGTTACAGGTTGGTTTCTAATTTCTCCTTCACTTTCTAGTCTTCTTAATTACCCGTTTTTTTTCTTTTTTCTCTTGACCTGTTTCTCATTCGTTTCAGCTTGAATTCCTAATTTTGGTTTCCTTCCCGTTCATGAATGGCGACAGTCTTTCCGACGACGTTGTACTTGTTTTTCTTCTTCATGACTATCTTACTCTAGCTATTCTGGTTTTCTGGCAGTTTACCTTTGGTTTCTTGTACTTGGCGCGCGGAATTATTAATTCTTCCTGATTAACCTTCTTGTCTATATATTGTTCGAGTTCTTTTAATTAATTATCAGGGTTCCTAATCAATTCCGTATCGGACTTCCCTCCCTTCCGACTCATTCACCCTCAAGATTCTTTCCGATCGAGCGTGCGTGTCTATGCGTTTTGCGTCTCGGACGTGATCGACGGGGAGTTCTTGCCAAGGGACTGGACTTTCCTCTTTCAATTAAACATTCTAGATCCCGGCTCTGGGGCAAACTTTCTTCTCTTTTAATTTGGTTCAAGTTGTTCCCGAAAATGATTGTACTCCAAATTGGGCCTGTTGAGCTCCTTAATTTATTGGTTTTTCAGCTCGTTTTGGATGTTATGATCATTCAATCTGCTACTTTCTTCTCTCTCGTTTGTATGTTAATTTCTCCTTGAGGTACACCCTGTTTTCGTTAAAATTACTACTTCACTTTTGTCATGCCATGATTGTATTCCTGTGGGTATATATGCTAGGTTCTGAATAATTAGTAACTATTTTCACTTATCTTAGACCAGAAACATTATCAAAATTAACCTCATAATTTTCTGGACTCTGGACGGTTCGTATTGGTCGACTTTGAAGTACTGGAACTGAACCATTTTCTGATTTTGATGACCATAATAAACCTCTCTTAAAGCCAAAAAATCCTTCAGCCGGATGGATTCAACCCTTAATATATATATGATTCTTAATTAGTTACAATTTGGAGTAGCTATATGATAAGAAAAAAGTTTCTATTCAATACTATAAACTAATATTCTTCAATTGTTTAAAGTAACTGGAGCAGAGCAACGAAAGTAACAGCTGAAGAGGGAAAGATGCTGGACGCAAGCAGGCTTGATAAGTTTTTCATGGTAGGCACCTCTGAAATACTCACCACAGTTTGATCAAGAGCAGTTGGGAAGTTCCGGATCAAAGACCTGGCATTCGCCACCCCCCATTGCTGCAGCTGTATTACCCTGTCCAGGAGTAAGACAGAGGAGGAGGAGAAACAGTACTACCACGGCCATGTGAAAGACTATTTCATTCAAATCAGATTGTTAAACTAATAATTTGGGTCACATAAATATGTGGACTCTATTAAGTTAATATCCCTGTTCTCCCCAATTACTTAGTCAATTAATACTACCCCGGCCATGTGTGCATAAGACAATATTTTTGGGGGTTTGCGTGAAAATATCATGAATTTCTTACCATTAATATAAATTCTTCATCAACATTTCGATTAGTACTAATGTGTCATTTTTTACAAGTATAATGTGACTAAAACCATTAAGACTAAAGACAATATTATATCTCTGAAGACTACTTAAACTCGATCTATAGTTATAAAACCGGCTTAAACCGGCCCTGACGTGTATGTGCCCATTCAAATATTTGGAATCTCATGAATGAAGCGTTCAATAGTGAGAGCAAACCATTACTTTCTTTTAACAACCCTTCTCGCTGCAGTTATCTTCCTAGCTCCTAATAGATCACCTCGATTAATACTATATATACCGAACCCAATGGGTCATGAACACTTCAGAGAGCAATTTGCAACAGGAAGAGGTGTTTGTTCAAAGCTCAATCGTTGTCCTCTAAGGTGATCATGCCAATTTCTACGGTATTAATTTTAAAATTAACCTCTGCATCTCACATTTGTTTTTGGTTGTCCAAACACACTACATACACTCTCAACTAATTTCAACTAACATGAGCACCAAATTAAGCAAAACGAAAAGAACGTACTCTTATAATTTATGTAAATTGAAGTCTAATATTCCAAGCAAACCATATTGATCATTTGCTTAGAGTAATTTCAGAAGGTGGAGTGGAGCAATCAACAAAACAGATGCAGAGAGAACCATGCTCGAGGCAGGCAGATCTGATAAGTTCCCACCATAGACTCCTCGGCAAAACCCATCACAGTTTGAAGAACACTTGGGCAGCTCTGGAGCAAAGACCTGGCATTCCTTGCTCCGTCCTGTAGGAGTAAGAGAGAAGAGGAGAAGAAGTAGAGCCACAAGCAAAGGGGAAGCAGCAACATTCGTCAACTTCATCATTGCCTGCCTTCTTCGCTGTAGAACTCTAAACGATCTTGAGTACTCTGCAGGATGAACTTGGTGAAAGCATCGAGGTCTGTTTTATAGGCTCGCGTCGTGCATGGGATTCCACACTTTTCCAGTACATGTTCCCAGGTGCTGACCAAAGAGAGCGCAGTAGATTCCCTTTCAATTGACCAAGCATTAATTCCTTCGGTAACAACTTTAGCTACAACAGTTAGCGACATTTGTTGGACCTGGAGGGTAAGAAAACACCTAATTAAAAAACAATTAGAAAATAAACAACACTTTAATTCAACTATAAGAGGAATCTAAATAAACCCACCAGAATTTTTAATGAAGTAATTCTGCCAAACAAGGATTAGAACAATAGAAATTATCTATTTCAAATAACTTAAAACTGGATTACTAACACGTATAACTCCAGAATTAAAAGTAATCAACAAGGCATGTAATTATTTCAGATACTAATAACATTGATAGACAATCAATTCAGATGCAAATATAAAAATGTGAGAATAAAATTCACAATGAGAATTTCAAACAGTAGAATACTAATGTACTTTTTCCATCTGATACTATAATTGAAACATCACAGCAGAATTTTAATTAACGCTCTATAATAAAAATAACACAAGAAAGTTTAATCAAATGTATTTAATATAAATTACTCAAGATAATCTAGTTGGAGAACTACAATATAATAATAAATTGAATAAATAACAAAATTTTAAATAAACAAAACAATATACCATTCAGATCACAATAATTACATCATCAACTATAGGAGTAACTCTAAATTCCAGCAAGCTAAACATGCAATATCAACCAATTACTTGACCTATACAAACAGAATTACATCAAGATAATTGCATTCAAATTTCAGTTGAAGAAGACCAAGATAATTGCATTCAAATTAAGTCAAGATAAAGATGAAATAAAATTACATCAGCCAGCTAAATAATATTTCTAAACTTGAATCAATAAACATACAACGAGGAATATCAATTTTAGAATCAAGAACAATTCTGATTAAAAAACAACTGACTATTAATCAATGCACAGACATATAGAATCAGATTGCAATTTAAAGAAATTAAAATAAAATAAAAAACTTATTAGTCTGAAGCTGCGGCGTGGTGAAATCCACTACCTTAAAGACATTATCGGCGACCATGGTGCAGAATCACGAGCCGAGCGTCTCCCAAGGTCACGCAACACTCTCTGAAGGACTGCACTCATCACTGAGAGGTCGGAGTAGTTCAAAAACCCAAAACAAAGAAGGTCTGCTCTTGGAGACGTTTCTGAACCGAAGTACAATAGCACATCATAAGGAGAAACGTCGCTCGAAGAAGACAACAAGAGATTCATCGAAGAAGAAGACAACAAGAGACTCACTGAGGAAGAAGACAACAAGAGATTCACAGAGGAGGAAGACAACAAGGGGTTTTCGATTTTCCATGATTAGGGTTTTCAGGGAACCCTGTTTTTCTCCCCAAAATCACGAACGAACGAAATGCCCTTTCGTGTTATGAGATCCAATTTAATCGGATCTCCCTTTAGTCTCTTTACCGTTTGGAAATGGTAAAAGGACTTACGGGTATGGGAAGTGGGTCCCGAGTCGGATCCAGTCATTTTCCCAACAATCCCCCCAAAAAATGACACATAGAATAATGGATATTTGTTCTGGGCATAGCAAGAGTCGATTACTTAAGTATCAATATCTTTTTATTTGAATTAATACATAGTGAAATGAGGCAACAAACGGATCCACCAAGCGAAGTACTCTTGAACTTAATGGACCTTACATGAACATCCACCACATTGACATCGTGGAAGTGGAGCAATAATTTGCAAATCCTCTCAAAACAACTTAACTTTATTATAATAAACACATAAGGCAACATTATCTTGTTCAATCGAGCAGATCACTCTCTAGATCTCGTATAGTTGAGATCCACTGGCTTCTCCAAATTGTTCCACGAATGCATTCCATAAATCCTTACTTATACGACAATATATAAATGAATCATTTAACTCTTTTAAAATAAATTAGGGAGCCATGATCTGATAATAAAGTTAGCTCTCTTCCACGTGCAAAACTCCAAAAGGACCTCATTCCACATTGCAAGATTTCCTTCAACGAAATCTAGTTTATCCTTGGCTACAAGAGCAAATTTTACAGAAGTGCTCCATGACAAAGAAGTTTTTCAGTATTTAAAGGTATCGTGACAAGTTGCTTTCTGGATGATCATACTACAACAACAACAACATTGCATCGTCTTCACTATTCTAAAATTTCTCACTAGTCAACAATGAAGAATCTTTTTCATATCTCCAGTTATGTGTTAACAGGAAAATTACAAAAGAACTAAGAAAGTGTAATCTATTGTGAACGGGAAAAACAGATTCAATAAGTTCGCTCTGATACCATTTCAAATTCAGAGGTTCGCCGGGAGAGGAAAAATAAAATGCAAAAATACTGCATTAACTCTAAAAAAGAAAATAGAACGGTAATTTTTAGGCAAACAAGAGTAGACTTAAAAGAAATATATGCACAAAATATAACCTTATAGATAATTATTTATAGTAGAGGTGGCACCTGATTGCCCCGCTCAGCTCGTCCTATTCTCTCTTCCTATTCTCTGCTCGTCCTACATCACCCCCTCGGCGATTGGCCCCCTCGGCGATTGGCCCCCTCAGTGACTGGCCCCCTCGGTGACTGGCCCCCTCGGCGACTGGCTCCCTCGGCGATTGGCCCCCTCGGCGAGTGGCCCCCTTGTCAACCAGCCCCCCTCGTCGACAGGCCCCCTTGGCGACTGGCCCCCTCGGCGACAGGCCCCCTCAGCGACTGGCCCCCTCGGCGACTGGCCCCCTCATCGATTGGCTTCGTCGGCGACTGGCCCCATTGGCAACTGGCCCCCTCAGCGACTTGCCCATTGGCGACTGCCCCCCTCGGCGACTGCCCCCCTTGGCGAAGAGTCAACTCTCTTAAGGGGAAAAAAACATTAATCAGACTTCAATGGATCTTAAAGTCGTTTTGATACCGTGTTCAAATTCATTGGTTTTTTGGGAGAGGAAAAATAAAATACAAAAATATTACATTAACTTTTGAGAAAAAAATAGAATGGTTACAACAGATATAGGGTAAACAAGAGCAGCCATAAAAGATAAATATGTACAAAAATAACCCTATATAGAATAAATTTTTAATAGTACTGATGGCACCCAACTGGGTTTTACTCACACACAACCCAACCAAGACATGAAAAATACTGGGATGGTTGAGACTTTGTTCTTTAGGGGATGGGGAGAATATTATGTATATAAATACTTTTTTTCAGAGATTTTATTAATTTTTTTGAAATTTATGAATATTACAATATACACAAATAAATACTTTTATGCAATCAATAAATATTATTGGTAGTACAACATAGTCTATTATTTATAAGTATATAACATGATTTTTGTTATAATATTCCATAATGACATATTATATATCAACGACTCGTCAATCTGGCGGCGTGACAGTAAGTCACATAAGCTTAATCCCTACAGGATAGTGACCCATCTTTTTGTTAAAGCATGCCATCAGGGGTAAATGTATATTAAAATTGATTGGCTACTTTTGACTATTAACAAATTTTTAACATTAATTTTCATCCCCCATTTTGTTATAATTATCGTTAGAGTCAAAGTTCTATTTATGATTAGTGTTTACTTAAAGTCTTCTTATGGTTGTCACTTCTTAATCATATAGGCTCCTCCTAGGGGTGCACATGGGTTTCAGTTTCAGGGTACATGACCCAACCCAACCTGAAAAAGGCAGATTATGGGTTAAGCAGCTTTTGGCCCTGCGGGACAGGTACAGGGTTGGGTAAAAAGACCTGATTGGATTTCAACCCAACCCAAACTCAAATCATTCAAAGAAAAATCTCTTATTTTTTTGAAAATTTTGAAAGATACAATATAATCCTATTGGTGTAGGTTTTGTGTGGACGGGATGGTGAGTGGGGACGGGGTTGGCTTTTTGAAACCCGATGGAGTTTTTCGTCGGATTGGGTTTTAATGTTTGGAGATGGGTCAGGTTTGGATTTTAGAAAACCTGGACCTGCCACGACATGTGCCCCCTAAGTCCTCCAACGCTTGCAGATCATCTGGCGTTGTTATTACAACATGGGTTGCTGGTCACCACATAAGTCAACATGCCAGAGAACCAAAAGATGTTCATCAACTTCGAAGCTAAATCTTGAAGCTCAAATGGCCACTAGTTGCCCTCCGGCCAGTAATGATTGTTTTCTTGATGTTGATGGAGTTGGGTTTCCAGAAGTGGTCAAAAGTAGGTGTTCAAATTCAAAATACCTGCATTAACACTAAAAAAGAAAATAAGAAAGGTTACAAATATATAGGCCGGAAAGAGTAGCTCTAAAAGAAGCTTATTTACAAAAATAACCATATATAAAATAAAAATTTACAGGGTTCATAAACTATTAATGCTTATGATCATTCACAAGATAAGACTGAATATTACTGAGGACATAACACAATTTTAAGTAAAAAGCACAGGTACATATGAAAAAAAAGAGAACGTTATCTTTTACAATAAAATCATCAACGGAATAAAGTCATTGAAGAAGGTGGAGGGGAGCAAAGAATAAAGCAGCTGCAGAGGGAATTATCATGCTTGACGCATGCAGGTTTGACAAGGTAGACCCCTTGACAAAACCAATCACATTTTTAAGAATAGTTGGGAAATTCTGAAGAAAAGACTTGGCATTTGCCACCCATGGCAGCTGCTAACTTGCTCAGTACAAGAGTTAGAGAGTGGAGGAGGAGGTTGGTTGTTTACAAATTTACGTGGGATATCTAAGAGGTGACGAAAAAAAGCTGGTGCGCTAAGCTTTTGTGATTTGGAGTAGGAAGATAGTGGCAGTTTAGAATTAGCAAGAGGAGGAAAGATATTCAATGAGTGAAAAGAAAGGGAAAGAGAGATGTGGGTAATAGCAAAAGATTAGAATTCTTCTCCATCGTAGTTCATTTTTAGGCAATACACACACATTTATAGTAGTGTGTAGGTAAAACGAGTGGTGGAAAATCAAAGTTAGGTAGGTGAAATTGTGGTAGAAATTTTACATCTAGGACTCTCCAAAAGGTAAGATGACGTATACTTAACTTTCACCGCAAACACAATTTTACTATCTTTGACTATAATAAACTAAACTATCAGGGAAGTTCAAGGAAATTCCAGAAATGCATCGGTTTTTATCACTCCTTGATGTGCAGTTCGGCAATTCCAATTATTTTTTGCATTAGCTCAAACTTGGCTTTTGGAAATTCTTTTATATAAATATGCCGGCTAATTGCTCCTCTGTGTTGCAATGGTTGAGTTCTATTTCTTTGTTGGCTTCTACTTCTCTAATGAAGTTGTACTTGATGCTTATGTGCTTTGCCCTGTTATCGAACACTGGATTTTGGTTATCGCTATTGCCGACTTCTATCACAATATTGTATAGTTGTAGCTTTAATTTGAAGCACACCCATATCATCAAATATACACTTAAGCCATATAGCTTGGCTTGTTGTCACTGCTGCTGCAATATATTCTGCCTCTGTGGATGATTGTGCCACGGTCGCTTGCTTCTTTTTGGCCCAAGAGAATATTCCTGAACCCAGCGAGAATGGATAGCCCGAGGTGTTTTTCATGTTGTCCACTGATACGGCCTAGTCAATTTCAGTGTACCCAATCAGTTTTGAGTCAGGAGTGGATCTATACCAAATGACGTACTCTGTCCCATGTAGAAATCTTAGGATTCTTTTAGCTGTTCCATAGTGAAGATGACTTGGACTTTGTATGAATCTCGATAGTAATTTGTTACATACATGATATCAGGTCTTGTAGTTGTCATATAGAGTAAGCTTTCAATAAGACTTTGATAAATTGAGTTGTTCTGCTTTTGGTGTACCATCTTGTCACATGAGTTCTTTGTTGCTGTCAAGTGGAGTTGCCACTTTCTTGCAGTCATTCATTTTGAACTTTTTTATCAAGCTTTCTTTGCATTTCTTCTGAGCGATGAATATTTTATCTTCTCTTTGGTTGATCTCTATCCCGGGCAAAGTAATGCATTAATCCCAAGTTTGTCATCTCGAATGGCTTCATCAAGTCTTTCTTTAAAGTTTTTGGTTATCTCTTTGGTGTGTTCTGTATAAATAAGATCGTCGATATACAAAGCGACAATGAGTGTATTGTTTGTACCATGGATTTTGACGTAGTCTTTGCTCACTTTTGCTAGCCATAAGTCCTTTATCAATGAAGTATTCGTTGATTCTATTGTACCAGGCACACGTTCTTGCTTTAATCCATATAATGCTTTCTTTTGTTTGTATACTTGTCTTCATGGCCATCAAATACTAAGACTTGAGGTTGCTTGGCGTAGATTTCTTCTTCAAGATAGCAATTGAAGAATGTTGACTTCACATCCAACTAGAAGATTATCCACCTTTTTTTGTGCAGCAAATGCAATTAGTGCCCGTATTGTGTTAAGGTGTGCCATAGGAGGAAAAATCTCATTGTAGTCAACTCCAAATTGTTGGGAGTGGCCTTTTGTTACTTGTCCTTCTTTATGTTTTTGAATTGTTCTGTCAGAATTAAGCTTTGTCTTATAAATCCACTAGGCTCCAATGATGTATTTGTCATGAGGAGGATTTACTAGCTCCGACACCTCATTTATCTCTGTCATCTTGATTTCTTCTTCCTTTGCTTTTCTCTAAATTTATTGTTTGGAAGCTTGTAAAAAGCTTTGTGGCTCCAGTAAAGAGAGGTTGCATCTCTCATATATTTCATATAAGAGTTTTGTTCTCCTTGGTGGTGGTTCTGGAGAAGAGTCGTCATTGAGTGTTGACTATAGGTCCTCATTTTGATGAACCAATTGTCGAAATTTTCTCCTCGAAAAATTGGTACCAGAATAGAAGAGCAGAGCATGGACTCTGCCTTAGAAGTAGAATAAGCCAAAACCTAATTGCATTCGAACTTGGTGCTGATACCAAAATGTTGGTTGTTTACAAGTGTACGTGGGAGATCTAAGAGGTAAAGTAAAAAAGATAGAGTATTAAGGTTTTGTGATTTCGAGTAGGAAGATAGAGAGAGTTTAGAATCAGCAAGAAAAGGAAAGATAGGCAAAGAAAGAAAATAATGGGAAATAGAGATGTAGATAAAGGAAAGATAGCAAAAGATAGGAATTCTTCTCCTCCCATGTTCACTTGAATGCAATTACACACACACAAAAACACACACATTTTGGGTAGGTTAAATTGTGGTAGAAATTTTACATTTTGGACACTCCAAAAGGTAAGATGACGTATACAAAAGTTTCACCTTACACACTTTTACTATCTATGACTATAATAAGCTAAAGTATAAAGGAAGTTCTACAAAATTCCAGAAATGCGCATCAGTTTTTATCAGAGGAGACGCAGTCCCAGTACAGAGAGGAAGCAGAGTGTATCTTTGGATTCAATTTGGCTTGATCTCGTACTTGCAATTCTTGATTTCTGATTCTGAATGAAAAGAGAGGTTAAATCTTTAGGCTTCCAGCTGCAGTGGTTTAGAGTCCTAATCAACTACAAATTTGGATTCTGCACTTTCCTATTTTCAACCCAGTACTCCTGACTCGAGTTTGTTCTTTCTACTTTCCATTTTCATTTATCAACCATTCCAATACATAATTTCTCTTTTAAGTAACTTATATATATAATTCCCGAGTCCCGACTTAATCATACTTTCTGTATGTTTCTGAATCCTTTAGTATTTTTCCTAAATCTTTCTTGATGGGTATTGTTTCTTGGTTAATATATATGAACACAACTTTGCCACTGCAAGAAATCTGAAATTAATTCGTACCTGTATTTTTGAATTTTGATTCTGAATCTTTCTCGATTGGCTTTTCAAATCTGTCTCTAAATCTTTCTTGGGCTCTTTTTTTCTTTTAGACCGAATACTTACTTTGATTCGTATAATCTTTGTGAATGATCCTTTGTAAACAAAATGGAGAGAATTTAGTATACTTCAAAGTCCTTTTTTTCTTTACACATTCCTGTTTTTTTCTATATTGAGATGTCTAATTTGATGTGTTTCCGTTTCAAGTTTCCATACTTTCTTCTTGGGTTTTGATGCGAATTAGATTTCATTAATATTTTCTGAAACTAATTATATACAGAAATTTCCCGAGGATATCCGATTTCATGGATCTATTTCTGATAGATCCCAGTTAGATCGGTGGATTAAATGGTTCTCTTAGGGTGAGAACGAAACCTCAGTACACAATATTTTTCATCTCTTTCTTTCTCTTCCTCGCTTTCCGTTCTCATATAACTTTCTGTACAGTTAGAGAACTATAATTAACTAACTACTACTACTGGTTACATAATGGTCGGTCTTACAGTGAGATTTCTAGGCATGCAATTACAAAACTGCCCACAATTTATCCTCTTATCCGCACTTCTTGGTGTATCAAAACCGACCCTTCAAGTTGAAGCTTGTCCCCAAGATTCATAACTGAAAATTGGTTCTCACGTGGCCAGCACCTTAATTGTCTCTTTTTGACTCCGTATCTCTTCCCGGTAAGCGAATCCTCATCTCCTTCCCCTTCTTTCCTCCTTGGGATATTTCCCGAGTGGTATGGCCCAAACAAATCGACCTGCTTCAGTCCCTTCATTCCCGGAGGCGGCAGATTGAATAAATCAAACAAAACAGATTTTCTTGAGCGACTTCTTTAACGGAGCCTTCCCCATCCATGGCCGTGGCAATGAGCATGGAGTCGGCGGCTTTGGAGGCGATGTCTAGGGATTTGGCAGAATTCCCATTTCGAAGTGAGAAGAGGAGTGACTCCTTGCCAGGGGAACATACTTCTGAAGCTGCTCCGGCTCTGCTTCAGGTGTCATTGCAACTGCTGCTGCAAGACACAACGCCCCTTGCCCCATGGCTCCTTGAAAAAAACACGCACCGTAGTTCCTTTTTTGTCTCTTTTTTTTTCTTCTCACTGCAATCTTTCAAGGCGATGGTGGCTCCCAAATGTTGAAACTTTTCCCTCAAGGAGTGCTCCATGCTTTGAAGTTTTTTTTCAGCCCAACGACTTCCTGCTCCAATGAGTCAAAACATTGTTTGTCTGTCATGGTGCCTGCTCTAATACCATTGATAGGTCCCAGTCAGAGCGGTTGATTAAATGGTTTCCTTAGGGTGAGAATGAAACCTCAGTACACAATATTTTTTATCTCTTTCCTCCTCTTCCTCGCTATCTGTTCTCATATAACGTTTCTGTACAGTTAGAGAACTATAATTAACTAACTATTTACTACTGGTTACATAGCGGCCAGTCTTACAGGGAGATTTCTAGGCATGCAGTTACAGAACTGCCCAGGATTTATCATCTTATCCATACTTCTTGGCGTATCAATTTCTTTCTCTAGGGTGAAAACAAAATTCAGCTTGGCAATGTAAAACTAATATTTAACGCTGAAAAACAACAACCGACCATTAAAATTGAAGCGTTAATCAAGAAGATTATGCTAAATACAAAAAATAAGCTAACCAAAACGTATATAACATCTTTATTCTTCATGAAGGCAGGTTGGAGGGTACCTAAGTGAGAAACACAAGAAAATGATTAGAAGAAAAGAAAGGTATATGGTGGCTCTTATCTCATCATATTGGTCTATGGATTATAGATAGAATTTCTGCACAGGCATCTCCTGAACTCTGGGTAGTAGTCTGAAGACTGGAGACCGATTTCTCCTACTGATTAGAAAGGAGTTAAAACCGGATCAAAAGAGGTGCAACCATTACACTTGGGATAACATTTGGGTGGCTCAGATCTAATACTATTAATCACCTCTCCGGATCCTTCTCTTCTTATTGCTTCTTCCATCTTAATTATTGCCACAAAGAAATAAGCAAAATACCTGAATCAGAAACCTCCCAGAAAACATTTGGACAGTTGCATTTACCTGATTATTGTTCCACCAGTGATTAAATTGAACAAAAACAGATTAAGATAATTTTGTATCTAATCAAGTGATGATGATATCCACAAACTTGGGGATATATATGGAGGCCTTGTGGGATTTGTATCAGAACTCTACCTTCTAGTTATACACAAATTCTAGATGTAAACTTTAATCTATGTATATACCCACAAACTTTAAATATAAACATTTTAATGATGCATACATTTTTGGTATGCACACTTTATGTGAACAGACACTTTAAGTGTACACACTTTAGGTACAACCTTTACGTACACTTGTCGGTCTATAAAAGCACACTAAGTACAGCAATATGACTACAAAGCACTTGGGATGCTGACCATTGGTGTTTTTAAGGGAGTAAAACGAGTCAACGATTCAACGTATGAAGCTCTCCTCTGACCTTTATTTTCTGAACAATTCAGTGAAATTCTGGTTGTTTCTACTTCACCCACAAAGCCCAAAGCTTTGGTTCATCTCTGAAAAATTGCACTTTTGGTAAAAAAATATTTTTCATGTAAATAAATTTATTAGGATAGACTTTACTTGTAATCTGTTTCAATCCTCAATTACATGTCAGTTTTTTGAACTCTAGGTATCAGATTTTTGTAGAGTTCTTTGACAGTTTTGTGACTTCAATCAAATTGTTTAAGTTGAAACAAGCTTGGACCACTTTCTCTAAACTCTCTATATCAATCGAGTCTTTGACCGATCTAGCTAGATAGGTAAAGTTGATTTGAAATCATATGCGGAATAGTTATCTCTTTCTAGCAATTGTCTAGATCCGCCGAAACTATGTACAAAAAAGTTTTTTCCATTTTCTTTTTTGTATAAGAGGTTTACATATGGTCATATAGGACAGATTAAGTACAATTTACTAGAAGTGCTTGATATTAAGAAGATCCTTGTTCCTGATGCGAAAACACATTGTATGAAGCCCAAGCTTGATAGTAAACACTCGATTGCCCTGGCCTCACTACTAGAAATGTATACTCCGCCAACGGTAGGAAAATTTTCCCTCGGCGGAATACCTTTCTACCGACGGTCGTGTATAACTCGTCGGCGGAATATCTTAGCATTTGACCCAACAGCCGGCGGAAGGAAATCCGGTAGTTGGGCTGGATTTGGATCAGGTTCATATATATGGGTCCTAGGGCCCATATGTAATATTAGGTCCCGATTTTCTTTTTCCTCTTCTCGGCATCACACGGACTCTCCGGCCGGAGACCCATCTTCGACAACGGTCATGGGTTCGAAAACCCAGTTCTTTTGATGGCTCTTGGGGCGATTTCTGGCTCTCCTCTGCGTTCTGGCTGTCCTCCCGACGTCAAACACCTCCAACCTCGTCGCCGTCGATGGAAGGCTCTTCCCACTCATCGCAGGTAATTTTAATTTGTTTTCAGCTCTTCCCCCTCATCGCAGGTAATTTTAATTTGTTTTCGGCTCTTCCCCTTCGTCGACCTCCATCTCTAGTTTCTGTTTACATTTGTCTCTCTGATTTCTCTCTCTAGTTGAATCTTTCTCTCTCTCCGTTTACTCTCAAATTCTGTTTCAAACATCAATTCTCTCTCTCCCTCAATCTCACTTATCCCTCTCTCTCTCTCTCTCCCTCTCTCTCTCTCTCTCTCTCTCTCTCTCTCTCTCTCTCTCTCTCTCTCTCTCTCTCTCCTCTCTCTTTCTCTTTCTGATTTCTCTCTACTCTCAGTTTTCCTCTCTTGGTTTTCTCTGATTCTCTCCGTCCCTCTCTCTCAATTTGTCTCAGAATTTTTTTTGTTATTCTCTCTCTCTGAATTACTCTCTCTCGGTTTTCTCTCTGATTTCTCTCTCTCAGCTTTCTCTCTACTTACGACACTCTCTAATTCTCTCTCTCTCCCTTTCCCTCTCTCTCTGAAAATTGGTTTCACTCTCTTATGTGTTTCTTTTATCTTTCTCTCTCTCTCACTTCCTCACTATCTCTCTGAAAATTATACCAGCTTAAGAGACCATATTAACTGATGATTACTGGTTATGTTGTACAAACTTATATGATCTGTTGATACTTATTGCACAGTTGCTAATTTGGATCATCTTGTTGAATAGTTTGCATAAGTT
Source organism: Aristolochia contorta (assembly GCA_022405105.1). Classification (NCBI taxonomy): domain Eukaryota; kingdom Viridiplantae; phylum Streptophyta; class Magnoliopsida; order Piperales; family Aristolochiaceae; genus Aristolochia; species Aristolochia contorta. The sequence goes on from CM039667.1 coordinate 18,013,599, forward strand.
CTCTCTGTGCTAGTTTGTGTTCGATGTAATGTGAACAATGATGAATGCTATGTTTCTCTTTAGTTACTGAAAATGGCAAATATACCCGCTGTCAAAGTAATGCTTCTTTATAATGCATCAATAGTAGTAGTGGTAGCCTATGAGACCTGATTGACAGTCAACTTATTATGCTCCTACAGTAAGATGATAGTGATAGGAACTCTTTTCTTTTTTTTTATTATTAATATATGAGTCCTGCCGCAATTTTACTTTACTGATCATTTGATCGTTTGCTTAAATAGGAAATCAGCTTAAGAAACTCTCGGTTTTTCTCTAGTTAAAACTCTCTCGGTCTCCCTCTCTCTCTTAAAATCATTTTCACTCTCTAATTAAAGTGTTTGAATCTGACTTCCTCTCAATCTCTAGGCCTTTCTCTCCCTTTCCCTCTCTCTCTGAAAATTGGTTTCACTATCTTATTTGTTTCTCTTATCTTTCTCTCTCTCTGACCTCCTCACTATCTCTCTTGGTTTTCTCTCTTTCTCTCTCAGATTTTTGTATCAAAGTATTTGTTCCATAGAGAGAAGAATGTATGCGATATTTTAAATTTTTTGTATTAAAGTTTTTGGGAAAAGAAGATAAAAGTAGTAGCTACTTGCATTTAAGGAAAGAGTTCTGTTGCCGCCTCTTGAACTTTTGCAGAGCTCATCCTGAGGTACTTGTCCATTTTACTTTTCTTTTATTCTAATTTCCAGCAGGATTTTTTTATGAATTGTCTGAGTTGCCTTTTGCATCCTGTTCTCTTAACCCAGTTACACGTACAGCAAGAAAAGTCCATTCCGCCAACGCACGTCGTCAGCAGAATGAGAATCGGCCAGCGGACCCGAGCTGTCATTCGGTCGATTCTACGAATTATGAAACCCCCATCGACGGAAAGTTGGGCCTGATTTTAAGCCCAAAAAGAGTGGGCTCACCCAGCCCGTATGTCCGACGACGCATAATTTCAATTTTTCCTACCGTTACATGTATGTAACGCCTAAAAATTAATACCTTTCTCTCCTGCGATTTTACCTCTTCTTTCCTCGCACGTGTTCTCACATTTTCCGCCTCCTTGCCCTCCGGCGAACTTTTCCGACCGACAGGCTCCGGAAAACCTCCAGCGCGTTCTATTCCGGAAAATTAAAGCATCTTCTGTGCTCCTCTCTTCAAAAACCGTCGGAAATCTTTCCAGCGACCCTCGGCTGGACTTCTCCAGCCGGCTGTTCCCTCGGCTAGTCTTCTCCGGCAGGCTGTTCCCTCGGCTGGTCTTCTCCTGCCGGCTGTTCCCTCGGCTGGTCTTCTCTGGCCGGCTGTTCCCTCGGCTGGTCTTCTGCGGCCGGATGTTCCCTCGGCTGGTCCTCTCCGACTCTTGGTATGGTGGGCTCTTGGTGCGGCGGCTCTTGGTGCGGCGGCTCTTGGTGCGGCGGCTCTTGGTGCGGCAGCTCTTGGTGCGGCGGCTCTTGGTCCTTCTTCGTCTGAATTTTCACACTTGGACGAGACTCAACTCGAACAAGGTATTACTTCCCTTTCAATTACAAAATGCCTTTTTTTCGCTTTAGCTCCCACGCCCTCATTGTTTCTTTGGAAATGTGGGACTTCGAGTTTGGGGATTTGAAGGAGTTAATGTTGTTGTTGTAATCATGCAATATTTTTTGTAAATTGATTGATGTGCCAGTCATATTGGTGATTTTATTGCTCTCAATTTTCTGTTGATTTTTTGTTGCTGATTTTGAACTGCTTCACACTGTTAACATTTAGTTTTCTTTGAATTATACAATTGTATAAATCAATCAATTTGTGTTCATTTTCAAAAATATAATGATAGTCCTCCCATCCTTCTCTAGATTACTTTTTCTTTTTTACAGAATCTTTGGGTCATAAGTGAGAGATCAAACTGATAAATTTTATGAACATCAGTGACGGGGACAAAATTACAAAATTTTCTTCTAAGAAAGGTGACTTCCATTTTAAATGAAGCAACATGGTTAGCTGATTTCCTTTTTCTTTGGAAAAAGAAAATGGTGATCTTGAAATTTTTGTTAGTCCAACAACATAAAAATGAAACAAGTACACCAGCTTAAGAGACCATATTAATTGATGATTTCTGGTTATGTTGTACTAACTTATATGATCTGTAGATACTTATTGCACAGTTGCTAATTTAGATCATCTTGTTGAATAGTTTGCATAAGCTCTCCCTGTGCTAGTATGTGTTTGATGTAAAGTGAACAATGATGAATGCAATGTTTCTCTTCAGTTACTGAAGAATGGCATATATACCCGTAGACTACCTGTCAAAGTAATACCTCTTTATAATGTATCAATAGTGGTAGTGGTAGCCTATGAAACCCGATTGACTGTTAACGTATTATGCTCCTACAATATGATGATAGTGATAGGAAGTCTTTTCCTTTTATTATTATTAATATTTCAGTGCTTCTACCGCAATTTTACTATAATGACCATTTGATCATTTTCTTAAATAGGAGATCAGCTTAAGAAACTCTCGGTTTTTTCTCTAGTTAAAAGTCTCTCTGTCTCACTCTTTCTCTCAAAATTTGTGTTCACTCTCTAATTCTCTCTTTCTCTCTGACTTCCTCTCTCCCTCTCTAGGCTTTTCTCTCCCTTTCCCTCTCTCTCTGAAAATTTGTTTCTCTCTCTTATTTGTTTCTCTGATCTCTCTCTCTCTCTCTCTCTGACATCCTCACTATCTCTCTCGGTTTTCTCGCTTTCTCTCTCAGATTTTTGTATTAAAGTATTTGTTCCATAGAGAGAAGAATGTATGGTATATTTTTATTTTTTTTAATGAATACGAACCCTTCTGATTATCTTAATAATCTCTCGGGTTTGTCTTATCTTGTTCTCTTATATTTCTCTCATTCTCTCTGATTTCCTCTCTATCTCTATGTTTTTCTCAGCTTTCTCACCACTTAAAACACTATTTCTATCTCTCTCAAATTCGTTTTCACTATCTTATTCTCTCTCCCTCTATCTCTATCTCTCATTGTTTTCTCTGGTTGAAACTCTCTCTCTCTAATTCTCTCTTTGAATTCCACTCTCTCTCCATTTTCTCTAATTCTCTCTCTCTCGGTTTCTCTCTGAATTAGCATTCTTGTCCACATGGCTACATACTTTGGGGGGGGTAGTGCTCGGGGATATTAGTGTCAGGGACATGAATATCTCAGAAAAAATACATTTTTGGGTTAGTAGAATATAGTCGGTTATGAAATGGGATTCTCCCAAAATTTAAGAGAGACATTGAATTCTCACTCTCTTTGTAATTTGTTGCCTAGAGTGAGAATTTTTAGTCTCTCCTAAATAGGTGGTATTTTGAATTCTCCTGAATTCTCTCACCACACCTAACATAAAAAAAATGAAGTCAGGGTTTTTAGTTACTCAGAATTTAATGTCAGTTACTTTAAATTCTCCATAAACATCACTCCTCTTTGGACTAACCCCTTGTAACTATCTTAGTGTGGTAAGTATTCGTGAGATTGTGCACTCAAGGGAATTGAAGTCATCGTCATATTTGCATGTAGGTAGATATTAGTGTCAGGGACATGAATATCTCAGAAAAAATACATTTTTGGGTTAGTAGAATATAGTCGGTTATGAAATGGGATTCTCCCAAAATTTAAGAGAGACATTGAATTCTCACTCTCTTTGTAATTTGTTGCCTAGAGTGAGAATTTTAGTCTCCTAAATAGGTGGTATTTTGAATTCTCCTGAATTCTCTCACCACACCTAACATAAAAAAAATGAAGTCAGGGTTTTAGTTACTCAGAATTTAATGTCAGTTACTTTAAATTCTCCATAAACATCACTCCTCTTTGGACTAACCCCTTGTAACTATCTTAGTGTGGTAAGTATTCGTGAGATTGTGCACTCAAGGGAATTGAAGTCATCGTCATATTTGCATGTAGGTAGATACCTGAACTGATTTTCCAGTCTTCTTTATGATCACAAGGAGCCTAGATTGTTTGCTTTATTGTTTTTACAAAATTAAAATTCAGAAAACCACTAGTTTTTTCCAATTAAACTTTCTCCTTCTTAATCAGTAAAGTCATACATCTTCTCAATTATTATTCTTTCTTTTGGCTTCTTATTCCTTGGGAAGTTTCCATGAATTACTCTCTCTCTCTCTCTCTCTCACTCTCTCTCTCTCTCCCCCCTCTCTCTCTCTCTTGCTGAGGTACTGTCGTCCTAGATGCCATTTAAGGGAATTGAAATTCTGGATTGTTTTTTTTCATTTGTAGGAAAGAAGGACGGTGGCTAGTCATTGGGGGAGGCTGCATCAAATTCAAACAACTTAATTGATTTCCTTTTGCATTTTTAACTCCTTTCTGGTTGCTGTCCAAGTTCTCTAGTTTTTGGTATAGATAGGCAAACACCTTATCACTTGCTAGTACAAAGAGGTTTTTTTATTGAAAAAAACTATTTAGTGATTCTTATAGTTGATCTTTGTCGAAGTTGATAATTAGATATTGCTGCCTTCAGAGCTTTCATTGGGGGCGTGTTATTTGCGCTTGAAAAAGTTACTCCTTGGTAAGTAATGACTCTTTTTCAATTTGGAATCAGCTTCAAATTATTGATATATGTTTCAAGAGTTTTGCATTATGTTATAGCTCTTAACTTGTAGTTGAAGACAACTTGTAAATGCTTATGTACATGTATTCAATGGTTGAATCAAATAAGTCCATTGTCTATTGCATTAAGATCTTCAAGTATGATTTTGAAGTTTGAGAAGGATGAAAAAGGGAAGGATTTACATTTTAGAATAAGGGATGTTTCCTTTTTGTGGAAATAAGAGGGAGATAATTTGATGAAGTGAGTTACCTAATTGAGTATTAAACACCCATTCTTTTCTTTTGTGTAGATTATCTTTGATAATTACCTTGGATATGGACTATTTCAATGACAAGAGATGGATGTAAGAGTACGAGACAAAGTCATCCCGGTCTCATCCTAGGTTTGTTGCTGGAGTCAATTTTTTTATAGATTATGCAAAATAACAGTTGGGGGTGCATGTAAATGGTCTTATGCTTTGTCCATGTCGGAAATGTGAAACTAAACAGAATCTTGACGTTGAGACGATCAAGACCCACGGTCCTAGAGGGTTTTTTTCCCACTATACAAAAGGTGGTTATACTATGGAGAACAACCACAAAATCACTCTGACATTAATGTGCCGACTGGTCACGGTGAAGAGATGGAAAGAATGTTGAGTGATGCCTTCATGCAAAATGTGGAAGAAGACAAAATGGAGCATGATGCAGAAGAACGTAGATTTCAACAGTTACTGGAAGAGGCGAAGAAGCCACTATATTGAGGATGTGAAAAATACTCCAAATTATCTTTCATGGTGCATTTATTCGAATTAAAGTGTTTGAACAGATGGAGCAACAAATCATTTTCAGATGTTGTCTCCCTTCTTAAAGACTCTCTTCCCACGGATAATTTGCTTGTCAAAGAAAATAATGGCAGTCTTGGGATTGAGTTACGAGAAGATTCATGCATGTCCAAACGACTATGTATTATACAGAAATGATTTCAGAGATCTGAATAAGTGTCCAAGATGTGGATCCTCAAGATGGTCAGTCAAAAAAAAGGGGAGACATCAGACTGCTTCAAGGGCTGCAAAGGTCCTTAGACATTTTCCCTTGGTTCCAAGGTTGCAACAGTTGTTTATGTCCAGCAAAACATCCGAGTTGATGGCATGGCATGGTTCGGAGCCCACAACTGAAGAGAAAAAGATGATTCACCCTAGAGATTCAGCAGCATGGAAACACTTTGACAGGATGTATCCATCATTTAGTTTCGATCACCGAAACATTAGATTGGTCTTGCAAGTGACGATTTCAGCCCATTTAAGTTTGGAACTGGGTCAAGCTATAGTACATGGCCAGTAACCATTATTGTCTACAACATTTGTCCTTGGTTGGCAATGAAAAAATCTTATTTTATGATGACTATTCTTATTGATGGACCGAAGTCCCCGGGGAACGATATTGATGCATATTTGCAGCAGTTGATTGATGAGTTAAAAATTTTATGGGAATCCGGCGTGAGGACTTACGATTCACATACAAAGTCATTCTTTCAACTGTGTGCAGTGGTGATGTGGACCATATCAGACTTTCCAACATATGGCATGTTATTTGGCTGGAGTACGAAAGGGTACAAAGCATGTCCCACTTGTCACGTGAACACCAGTTTATCTATCTGCCCCATAGTCAGAAATGTGTTTATATTCGGCATCGAAGGTTTCGACACCGATGGCGGGCGGATAAGAGGTAGTTTGATGGGACCAAGGAACTTGCAAACTTTGAACATACGCAAACAACTCCATCCGAGGCCAACGAAAAAGGTTGATGGGAAGGTAGTAATTCCTCATCTGGCATACAGTTTAACGAAGGATGAAAAAACACAGTTTCTACATGTTTTGAAGGAATTAAAGCTCCTGTCAGGTTTAAGTTCAAATGTCTCTAACTAAGTACAAGTCAGTTATAAAGTAAGGAATAAGCAAGTACAATTGTAAGAAATAAACAGACGAGCCTACAATTTGGACTGATCAGAAAGTCAGTTATAAAGTAAGCATCGATAAAAAAAGGGAGAATTTTGATAAAATAGGTGTATATATGCCTCCCTTAATTACCTTGCTTATCAATTGCAGTAAGTGATGAAACAGTTCTACTAATTATTGCTTATCAACTGCAATAAGATATGAAACAATTTCATTACTGAGGATTTCACTTGCACTTATAGTACTACAATCCAAGTCTAATTAGGTAAGTGATTTTGACTTCAGCTAGAAGAAATGTCACAAATATTACATGGCTTAAATACAACTGTAGTATATGGAAATAAATTTTAGAGGGCAGGATTCTTTGATTATGATCAGAATCGAATACTACATCTTGTACATTCACCCACAATCTGAGAGTCTTCGGGATGACCTGAAGCTTCATAAAAAAAGGTGTAAACTGACCACTTGAAAAACCTTTAGTAATGATATTGGCAACCTAATCAACTAGTAGAAATGTGCTTGACCTGTAGGAGCCGATTCTGAAATCTCTCATGAATGAAGTGATAGTCAAGCTTGATGTGCTTGACACAACCATGAAACACCAGATTGACTGCAATGTGCGTAACAGATAAGCTGTCACACCAAATTGTCGGAGGATCTTTAATGAATATCCGAAATTTGCGAAAGAGCTACAGGAGCCAAGTTACTTCAGAAGTAGGCGGAGCAAAAGCTCTGTATTGGACTTCAACATTGGATCGAACCACTCTCGGCTGCTTTTTAGAAGACCAAGAAATTAAAGATCCTCCAAAGAACACACACAATCCAGTTATTGATCGACAATCATCCGGACATCCACCCCAATCTGCGTCACAAAAAACATGTTGACCAAAATCGATGGCTAGTGGAATAAGCAAACCATAGCACAATACCTTTAAAGTACCACAAGATGTGCTTCACTGCAGACCAGTGAACATCAGTGGGGCCTGGCTGAATCTGGCAGGTCTGATGACCTACATATTGAATGTCTAGGGGAATAAGGGTTAAATATTAAAGAGCACAAACTGTTGCGTGATACTCTATCGCTTCAGAAAGTGGAGGGCCTCCAAATTTGGACAACTTTGACCCAATAGTGACCAGTGTGGGCAGTGGTTTTACATTGGCAAGTCCAAGCTAGCTAAGAAGATTTAAGATATACTTGGACTGAGACAAATGAATACCTTTCCGGCATGAGTCAGTTCAATCCCTAGAAAATAGTGAAGGGCGCAAGGTCTTTTACTGAAGAGACCTTTTGTAAACTATAGATGAGGTGACGAATATCACTGGATTAGCTACCGGTGATGATAATGTCGTTGACGTAGACCAAAATATAAGTGGTGGGGTGATCATGTTATCGATAAGGAAAAAGGAATTTGTGTGGGACAACACAAAACCAAGATCAATGAGAGTTGACGTAGTCAATTGTACCATGCGCGCATGCTTTGTTTCAAGCCGTATAGAGACTTAGAAGTCGACAAACTACAGTAGGTTGCGAGCTATTAATGAAACCACGTGTTTGGCTCATATAAACCTCCTTTGACAGTGTCATTTATAAAAGCATTGCTAGTATCGAGTAGGCGAATTTGCCAGCCCTTGCTGACCAACAAAGTGAGAACACTCCGAATAGTTACCGGTTTGAAAACCAGGCTGAAAGTCTCGAAATAGTGTTGCCCCTCTCTCTATGTAAACCACTTGCTTACCTGATGAGCCTTGTTTTTATCAATTCTGCCATCTGAGTTAGTCTTCGAATGAAATACCCACTTGCAGCCAAATGGTAATCGCCCTCGTGGTAAAGGCATAAGAGACCAAGTTTAATTTCCAATCAAGCATTAAATTCAGAGTGCATTGCCTCACGTCATTTTGAATGCTTCACTGCGTGACTGAAACTTGTAGGTTCACAGGGTAGAAAGGGAAGAAGAGGTAGATGACGGGTGGAAGTGTACAGTTACAGTTTGTGACAACCAGTCATAGACTGAGTAGTTATAGGCTGAGCAGCAATCCACCATGAAAGATATGAAACTCCAACTGATTTCATGAGAAGATAATAGGAGAAGGAAGAACACCATTAGACAAACACTGGGTTTTTTCATGAGCCGCAGACATGTTGCCTTTTTGAAGTTAGTAAAAAAATATCAGTTTTGACTTTTTCTTTTTTATTATTCACGTGACGTGATTGTTTTGTAAAATATATAGATATTGCAGGACGTGTAGTTCGCAAAATTAGATGATTTGACATCAGTCTGTCTAAAGGATTGTCTTACCTCAGAGAGGGCACTACATGATGCCTGACTTTGAATACATTCTCTGAGACTCAATACGGTGAATTTTAACTCAGTTTACTTTATTTTAATCTCTCATAGTGCAGAAGTGTAAAAACTGGAGCTTTGAATCTTAATTATGTCTTCTGTAGCATGCATCACAGTTACAGCAGAGATCCTCTTCCATTTTGGGATCGGCTCAATCTTCTTCTGTATAATGTAGAGAGGATGGATTGCAGTACTATGTGTATCAGGAATTTGGACAGTTGCATTTACCTGATTATTGTTCCATCAGTGATTAAATTGAACAAAAACAGATTAAGATAATTTGTATCTAATCAAGTGATGCTCATATCCACAAACTTGGGGTTATATATGGAGGCCTTTGTGGGATTTGTATCAGAACACTACCTTCTAGTTATACACAAATTCTAGATATAAACTTTAATCTATGTATATACCCACAAACTAGATAGGTAAAGTTGATTTTAAATCATATGCGGAATATTTATCTCTTTTTAGCAATTGTCTGGATTTGCCGAAACTGTGTACTAAAACGTTTTTTTCCATTTTCTTTTTTGTATAAGAGGTTTACATATGGTTATATAGCACAGATAATTAAGTACAATTTACTAGAAGTGCTTGATATTAAGAAGATCCTTGTTCCTGACGAGAAAACATATTGTATGAAGCCCGAGCTTGATAGTAAACTCCTGATTGCCCTGGCCTCCTTGGATTGGGAAAAGAAGATAAAAGTAGTAGCTACTTCCATTTAAGGAAAGAGTTCTGTTGCCGCCTCTTGAACTTTTGCAGAGCTCATCCTGAGGTACTTATCCATTTTACTTTTCTTTTATTCTAATTTCCAGCAGGAGTTTTTTTATGAATTGTCTGAGTTGTCTTTTGCATCCTGTTCTTTTAACCCAGTTACACGATCGAGTATTTTTATCATGTGTATCACAATTGATCACTATGGTGGTGAAGCTTATTCTTTGAAACTTACTTCTTGGCATTCAGGGAGATGAAGTTCCAGAGGAAAGCCTACCAGATCCCTTTAATCCAACCAAACCATGCATAAATCCTGTTCTGTCCAGCTTCCAATTTGCAAAATCGCCGTAGGTCACTAAACACCCCCTCCTGCAAAGAATACTTCAGCTAATAGTGAGAAGGAAGAAAAGGGTTGCTCCTCAGCTGATGAAAGCAGTCTCAAGTTTCTACCTGACGCTCTTTTGCAATCAATAAGTAATCTCTTTATCAAATTTGTTACTATAGTAATAAATATAGGTCAAGCAACGGTTTTATCTCACAATCTCTGTAAACGTTTAACTCTTCCACTTTGTATGGTTGTAACTGTTTGATGCAAAGGTTTTAGACATGAACCATCTGAAGTGTTTACAGTGCAGTTAAACAAGCTCAACAACACTGTAAACATGAAATGCTTAGTCCATAAAGGGTTGTGCTTAGAAAGAAGATCATAATTGCTATGACTACTGATTCTTTTATCCTTCTTGTTTCCTACAGATAAGAGAGAAAGAAAGGAAGGCAAGGGAGGAGAGAGATTTAGGTTTTCGTGAGGCTAGGAAGAGAAACAAATGATTGCCAAGATGCCAAAAGATCTTTGACATGATTCACCATATATTCCAATCTGCCAAAAAATCTGTTATAACCAAATCTGAGCTAATGCACAAGATTATCTACAGGGTCCGGAGGGAACCCATACAAGACTGGCAGAAGGGGAGTGATGGGACAAATCTACTCTCTGATTAAGTTGTAATTAAAAGCCGCTGATAAACCAAGGGTAGAATAGGAGGAATGGCTATCATGGAAGCTCTTCGAGAGTGCTCAAACTCGAGAAGATGAATAGAAAGATGAGAGGAACAGAGTTAAGAAGGAAACAACAGACAAGGAGAAGTTAATTAATTCGGACCTTACCCACCTTACAGTGCTTCTTACATCTTTAAAGACTTTTGTATGACTTTCGCTACTGTTAGAGTTTAGACAAGCCCCTCGGTTTTAGAGTTTAGAGTGACAACAAAGACGTTTGATGCCCTGTTCAAAGAAGTCACTAAATCGTAACATCTCCTCTTCGGGACCTCCCAACCCAATCTCGATGCCGCCTTCTTCGTCTCGGCTGTCAGTGATAGACACTATCTCCGTGGTCTCGATGGAAGGGAATTCGATTTTGCGCGGGCGGCCCCACCCGAAATCGATATCGTACGCGCGGAACCTGTCTGATCCGGCGACGCCGAAGCGGCACTCTCTCGGTTTCGATCCCATCACCTCTTTGAACCGGCTATTCACGGAGAGGAGATGTTCTTGGAGTGCTACTAGTACCGATCTCCCCTCGTCGACGACGTCGAGTTGACGAATCGCGAGTTGAATCGCTTTGGACGCGGTCGCCACACCGTTCTCATCCCCGCTCAACTCGGCGCGACTCACTTCCACCACCGCGCTCACTGGGGAGACGCTCCCGAAGTAGGAACTCGGAACCGGGGGCCGCAGACGAGGCCGGAAATTGACAGGGATCCAAAAGTGCAGGAGATCGGTTCCATCACCGGTCCTCTCCCCGGTACGCATCATTAACGGTCTCGATTTTGCCAAACAGGCCCACACGAAAGCGCACGTGGCAGAATACGTGGAGATCGCAAGTGGGTCCACTCGAGAGCAGGAGAGCTGCTGCACCACCTTCCTCCGAAGTGTCTCCATGTGGGCCCGTTTCAGCACGAAGGTCGCTCGTGTCATCCGGCCGTTCCCTTGATCTGCAGGCTTTTGATGATGATTCAGATCATCTTCTAGAAATGGCTCCTTTCGTCGTCGTTCGATATAAGCTGCTGCTGCTGCTGCTTCTTCGTCCAAGAGAGTACGCTTCATGATTGGTTCTTGATCTTCTCCGAGGAGGGCGCGATCGAAGACGGGGGGGTCACGCACGGCGGAAACGTCAGTACCGCCGGCCTTAGAAATGGCAGCCCACGATTTCAGGAAGTGGATGAAGGCGAACCCATCAGTGACGACATGGTTCAACTTCAATCCCACGGAGAACCCGGAACCGGGGAAGACAGTGACCTGAAACGCCATCAAGGGAACTGCAGAAACGGACGTAATAATATCATTTACGGCATCCAACGGAGGGACCAAAGGGTGGAACGCTTCGGCTTCCTTGGCCTGGTTTCCGATGAGAGAAGCGAAGTCGGCGCCGGACTCGGCGAGGGTGAGAGTGACGAAGTCGCCTTCTGCGTAACGAATGACGGGGTCGTAAATATTAGAATCCGGCGACGGAATTAGAACCAACCGTCCGGCTACGGGGTAGAAAAGGGAGAGTGCTAGGGAGAGGGAACGTCGGAATAGAGGGAAATGCTCGTCTCGAAAGTCTTGGGTCGACGTTGAACCCAGCTGGAAATCGAAGAAGAGGAGATACTCAACTTGAACACTTATCAACGCGACATCGAAGAAGGAGAGACGGAGCTCAGTCGGAGGAACCGAACCCGGCGGCGGAGACACTCGCCACTCTCCCAGCATTTTCACATCATCCACGACCTTCGTCGCCATGATTGATTAATTGCTCTGTACTATAGAGAGCGTTCCTCTTTCCCTTGCACTCGATCGAGTGAAGAAGACGACCGAAATGTAATCCTTAACTAATAATTAACCTGCATAATTTGAGCCTATCTATATAAGTCACATTCTTTAGGCAACACGACCTCATCGGTCGTCGTTCAAACTTCAATTCATATATGGCTCCTTTGACGTGGCCGGGGGCAAGAATTTAATTAACCTCATCTAATAATGGTCCATCCGATGGGACTCAAACCTCTTAACTCTTGGCTAGCTACCTAGAACCAGATCTTGTACGTACGTTTTATAATATAAGAATGAACATTAAAAACATTTGTGAATAAGATCATATATATAAATGCAGGATAAATATTTAAATTTTATATAACCCATTCTCTATTAGAGTTATCAATCCAGCTTTCATAACTCTAATATGAAATTTGTTTAAGCCTTTTAAGTATATTACTAATAAATTAATTACTTATATTAAGGCCTCATCTATTTTAAGAAAGTTAAAATAAAGATTAGGTGCAGAGCGGGAATAGCAGAAGGGAGCAGGATGGCAGAAGGTCAAATTAAAGATTAGAGGAAGACGATAAGAATTTGTTTTCTTCCTCTGATCCGCGCCACATAAAAATGTTATTTTAAAAAGAAATTTGTCCACAAAAGTTCGGGAAACGTGGTATCATATATATCATTGAACACGAAGAAGCGGGCTGCAGTTACGTGTGTAACTTTCTGAAGACGAAGACATAGCAGCCTTTGACGACTAGCACGAAGATGGAGAGTCAACGGAATCCGGCGGCGGAGACACCCGCAGGCGCTGCACCGCTTTCACATATTTGTCGACGTGATCCGTGGTAACCATGGCTCGCTCAAGCAGAGAATATTGAGGAACACACTGGCGTGTCAAATTATACCTGCAGCATGGATAAGTCCCTCTCTGATTTGTAGTCATGGATCACTTGCCGAAGTTGATGCAACCTTTGGAATCCAAGGATGAGCTTCGTATGCTTTGGCATGGTGAATGCTTCTATTAAGGGCAAAGGCCTGGAGAAAAGCAGCTCTCAATGAATTACCGGTTTTAAGCCGATAATGAAAAAAAAAACTGATAATTAAAGGTTCAGAGATCCCCCTAACTTTGTTCATCAATTCTTCAAATTCGGCTTGAAATTCTATAACCGATGCATGTTGAGATAACTTCGACTGATTACCTAGATGGACTTCATAAAGAGAAGCTCTAAAATGCTGCCAAATTTAGATTGAAAAGTCCTTCCGTGTACAGAATAACTCATTCACATTCAACCATTGGCACCACGATGCCACGCAGCCATCTATGTGGAATGCGACAATGTGAAGGCGCCTACGACCTGGTCTTTGATGACAATCGAAAAACTCCTCTACGTGAAAGATCCATCCATGGGAATCTAATCCATCGAAGTAGGGAACTTCCGTTATCGTAGAACAAAAGTTGGAACTCTGCTTAGTGTTATGTGGGGGGATGCGTTGCTTGAAAGGAATGATTATCAGGTTGAGTGACTAAGGGAGTGGGGGAGCCATGAAGTTGAGAGCGAAGGTCCTCTATCTTCGAATTCATGGTATTCATATATTGTTGAAGTGTCTAATGAATAGATAGAGCCTAAGTGATACGGGGCGCGACTTTCCCATGCCTAAATGTGCAACGTCCATGTGCAGACATGCACAAGACGGCTCGGCGGGGGTGGACGCTCACATACAAGTGCATGGACAACCAACCGACCAGCATGCACGCTTAACCAAACGTGCATGCACAACTTGAACTCACAGATGCGCGCGCGGAGGCGCATATGCATCTACCAAGTTCGGACGCGCTCTTGGGGCGGCTTGCACGCACACGCCCAACTTTGGCAACTCAAGGAGGAGGAGGTCCCAGTATAGCAGGGGCGCAAGCAGATGAGGACGTCTGAGTTATGGCGGTGGGAGCATGATACGAGCGCGACTTTCCCATGCCTAAAAAAAAAAAAAAGAAGACATGGGAGCGACTCACAACTTCATCTCTGAGGAGGAGGCAAAACGCCTCAAATTGAAGTTAGAGGCGGACAACAGTCGGATTAAAGCTGTTAATTCCGCAGCTAAGGCGGTGGACGGTGTTGCTAGAAACGTTCCGGTTACCCTTGGTAAGTGGGTAGGAACTTTGGATTTTTCTGTGGTTCCAATGGACGATTTTAATGTAATTTTGGGGGTGGATTTAATGTTAAAATGTAAGGCATATGTGGTGCCACATTTGGGAATTGTAGGGAATCTTTGATGGGGGTGGACCTTGTACACTTTCTGAGACACAAGCGAATATTGTAAAAGAAAAGGATATAATTCTAACCGCCCTACAACTTAAGAATGGTCTTAAGGAAGGGGATCTTACGCGCACACCCGTGAGTTCAAGTTGTGCATGTGCGTTTGGCCAAGCATTCATGCTGGTCGGTTGGTTGTCCATGCCCATGTATGTGCGCGTCCGCCCCCGCCGGGCCGTCTTGCGCATGTTCGTACACGGACGTTGCACATTTTGGCATGGGAAAGTCGCGCCCTGTATCACTAAGCCTCGAATTTGAATTGAGCATTTTTCGAGTAGATGCAATGCGAACACCGCAGCAAGGCCGGTTAATTCTGTCATGAAAGAACCAATGATAAGCCAAGGATCAGATAGGACAAATGGCTATCGTGGAAGCTCTTCGAGTGAGCTCAAACTCCAGAAGATGAATAGAATTAAAGAAGAGAAATAGAGTTCATAAGGAACGACAGAGAAGGAGATAATATCATAATATAGTTCTTCTTTTGCATTAATGTTCAGCTTTTCCTGTAAATGTTTGATGTTGTCTATAAGTTTATTTATTTTAGCAACTGTTTCTATTTTTTCTTGTTTTCGTTGGCCACATACTGAAAATTTGTGATGGAGTAGAGATATTAGTACTGCAAAGTATTTTTGCAAGGGTTTACATCCTGACGTGGTAGCCCATGTAAGAGATAAACTTAGGGATAAAATCAGTAAATTTTTTTTTTGTTTTAAATTTAATATTCCTATTCTATGGGTAAATTGTAAACCCTAAAAAGTTTCTTACCTGGACTGCAAACGAGGGCAGTCATGTCACGATGTGAAACCTCAGAGTAAAATAAGGTAGTACTGAAATCATTTTTCTTTATGATATTCTCCCTATTAGTCATCATGATTTTTTCAAGTGAGGGATAAGAATCAGCTCACTACAATTATTTGGGATATTGCATCCGGTCCCTCGGTAATCTCTTTGTCACACACCAAAAGAAATGTGGATGTTATAAATTCAGTTACGAGATTGATATACCACTTTCTTCAAGAGAAGTCAATAAATCAACATTCAATTGTTTCATTATTTTCTATAGGTGAGATTGTTCCAATTAATATATAGAGTTGTGTAGCTACCATTATCTATAACTATCCAATGAATTTAAATTATTTGATCATACTTAAATTTACGTCTCCTTCAACGAATTTGAGAGACTAGGAAGAATCATTAATTTACGAGAACTAAAAAGATGGTGTCAACTCCCCTTACACTACTAGAAAAATCGACAGCCGGCGGAGAAGCCAAAACCCGCCGTCGCAAGCTCCGCTGGTGGGTGATACGTAGTCGGGGGTGGAGGCGTTGGTGGAATGGTTCCACCGATGAAATCAACCATCGACGGAGATTTCCAATTCCGTCGACAGTTGAGTCCAGATTTCGTCGGCGGAACGACCTTCCGCCGATGAAATGAGCATTCGTCGGCGGACTGAGCATTCGTCGGCGGAAGTTTGTCGACGGATTGAGCATTCGTTGGCGGAAGGTGGTTCCACCGACGACGAGGCCTTCGCTGGCGGAACCTCTTCCACCGTCGAAAACGACTGCCGGTAGAACCTCTTCCCCCGGCTCAAACAACCGCTGGCGGAAAGTTTCTAAAAAAAAATTAGATTACAGAGGAGAGAGAGAGAGAGAGAGAGAGAGAGAGAGAGAGAGATGAGAGAGAGATGAGAGAGAGAGAGAGAGAGAGAGAGAGAGAGAGAGAGAGAGAGAGGGAGAGAGAGGAGAGAGAGAGGATCGAGAGAGAGAGGAGAGAGAGAGAGAGAGGGAACACATCTGTCACCATATACAGATGACTGGATGGACCTTTCTTTCCCCAGCCATCTGTTGCTTCAGCACTTGATTTGACTTCCTCTCCCAAGGATCAAAAATTTGATCCATTAGCAGCATTTTCCACTACCTTGGCCCAACCATCTATAATTTCACCTGAATGCACTCACAATATTAACTAAGAGAAGAAAGTTAGGGAGCAGTTTCATTGATCACATGATTTAGCCGCTTTTTGTTTTCCAACTATAGTACTTATTGTTTCCCACCAAAACTCATAGAGAAGATGAATCCCTCACAATGTCAGTAATGAAAGAATTAATTGAGAAGGTAATGAGCACATACATCCAGATGAGCAAATACATTGTCAAGTTAATCAATGTGAACCCAACAAGAGATTTTACAGTAAAAAAATTCTGGCTAAGAGTTTCCTTAAAACAATTCTGGCTAGGGGTCATACCTGTTTTCTGCACGTCACTGCTAAAGATGTTGTCCAAAGTCTTAGTAAAATCCGAGTCAAATTTCTGCTCGTCTAAGTATAAAATTCAAATGAAACATCAGAAAATATTGTTTACACTCAACTATTTCAGATAAAATAAAATAAAGCAAAGCAACCAATATACAACTTACCTTGAGATCAAATTTTGCCATAGAAAGCAGTGTAAAGGCCACCAAACGTGTCAGCTTTAAGCTCTTGACTCTCTTTAGGGACCTCTCCAATAGTAGTAATAGTTGCTGCTGGACTGACATTGAAGTACTTTATAAACTACTTGTGATCCCAGATGAATATGTAGAGCCCATTATTCTAGTTGTACATGAGACCCCTACTTCAGACAAGAGGTTGCAAATTGCTGATAATGTATAAGCAAGACAAGTATCATCGTTGTTTTGCATGGAGACAAATTTTAATCAAACCATCACATAAATAGCGAACACACATATATAAATGCTCGTATAAATGCACATGCTTGCAAACCTTCATGGAGAGGAAGAAGTCTAATACAGCAAACCGAGAGAGTGAAACATGTACAAAATAAAGAATGCAACAAAAAATGTAAGTAAGAAGGAAAGAAAATTTAAAATAAATGAAAGATAGACAGAATGGATGAAATAAAGAAAGTCAGACTGAAGTTAGGAAAGAAGGAAAGAAAGTAAGAATGAATGATAAAAAGAAGAAAATAATGAAAAAACACTGAATGAAAGAAAGAAAGAAAGTAAGTAAGGAAGAATGAAAGGAAGAATGAAAGAAAGAATAAAAGAATGAAGAAAACACTGAAAGAAAGAAAGAAAGAAACAAACAAACAAGCTTTTGAGTAAAAAGTTTAAAAGCTTCTCAAATTGTCTTATCATTTGCATGTATAAAAAATAGAGGCCCTGAAGTGAGTATTTCAGAAGAAGAAGAAGAAAAAATCCTTCTATGAAATATTTTCCAGTCGCTGTAATTGAAGGCTACACAGAGATCTTAGTTGGCCAACTGATCTCCTTAATTTAAGAACTGAAAGAGGCTTAATTAATTAATAATGATCCTAAACTTTAGGGTCAATGAGGATCTGCTTAATATTGAATGATGAAGAGCTAGGAAATATGCCTTTAAACCAAGGTGATCAATATTATAAATTCCAACAACGATGTAGCTAGAGGGCATACTGTTAAGAATTAGGGGTAGTTTAGTAATTTTACTAAACTTTAATTAGTTATTGTTTAGTTTACTTGCTCCTCAAGCCATGAATGGCATCATTGTAATTTTGTATTTTCGGATTCTATTAATACATGTCTTAGGGTTGTAGGTCATGAAGACCTTACAACCTCTTTCTCTCCTTCTCTCTTCCTCTTCTTCCGATCTTTTCACTTTTCTCTCATCTTCTATCTTCCTTCACTAAATCTAACATGGTATCAGAGTGGGTCTGTATGTGACGACTCGTCGTCACTTACAGAGGTCATGAGATCTTCTTCCTCGAAGCTCGTTGTACAAGTTAGAAGTTTTAGAAAGGTCTTAGATTCTGGGAGATCGTTAAAGTTTGTCTCTTTTCCGTGTTCTTCTACCATTATCTCTTGATAATGGCTTCTACTGCTGATTGAAGTGTTGTACGTATGAGTTTACTCCTAAGGGGTGATCCTTTGCTGCTATTGAGTTCGTAGGAACCAGTATCTGCGACTGCTACTACTGCGCCTAGTAAAAATATTGAATTTTTTATAGCCTCAAGATTCGTGCCGACAAAAAATAAAGTCTTTGTGCTGCGACAATATGCCACTTCTAGTCACAGGTAGTTCTGAACGTGTTTCAGAGCTTCTAGGTACTCAAAACTCGTGTTATTACATTGCCTCGGGAACCGTGCCAGATGGGTTTTTTGGTGTTTCTGCGCTCTAGTTCGTGCTGCTGCTGCTGACATTATCTATTATGTGGTTAGAAGCTAAATGTTCAATATTTCTTTTTTCTGCCATTGTCGGAAGGCGAATGGTGTAAATTCATGTGTAAGTGCTAGATGCACAACCTACTGCCCTTAAAAAGGGTTTTCTGATACTGCTGAGTCTTTGGACTCGTACTGCTGAGTCTTTGGACTCGTACTGCTGAGTCGTTGGACTCGTACTGCTGAGTCGTTGGACTCGTACTGCTAAGTCGTTGGACTCGTACTGTTGAGTCGTTGGACTCGTACTGCTGAGTCGTTGGACTCGTACTGCTGAGTCATTCGACTCGTGCACTGCTGCGGAAAGGGTGATCGCTAATATTGCTATTTAAGTGTGCTACACTCTTGGTGCCGCTCCGAGAAGGTGTTATTTTGTTGTTGTTGGGTTCATAAAACCCTCTTTATGCTATTGCTACTGCTACTGCTACTTCTGCTGCTACTGCTACTGCTGCTGCCGCCTTGGGATTTGTGCACACTCTACAAGTTAACATTAAAGATCAACTGGCTGATCGGCTTACTAAAGGTCTTCGAAGAAAAGAATTTGAGTACCTTCTCTCCATGTTGGGCCTTCATGATATCTACGCTCCAGCTTGAGAGGGAGTGTTAAGAGTTAGGGGTAGTTTAGTAATTTTACTAAACTTTAATTAGTTATTGTTTTAGTTACTTGCTCCTCAAGCCATGAATGGCATCATTGTAATTTTGTATTTTCGGATTCTATTAATACATGTCTTAGGGTTGTAGGTCATGAAGACCTTACAACCTCTTTCTCTCCTTCTCTCTTCCTCTTCTTCCGATCTTTTCACTTTTCTCTCATCTTCTATCTTCCTTCACTAAATCTAACACATACAGTAGGAGCTAATATATATTAATTAACCATGAGAAATATGGTCTAGTTTGAGGCTAACTAGCCATCCCATTTCCCTGACACATTTTTCTATTGCTGCTGAAATTTCCAATGACGATCTCTTGGGAAAAGACAATGGCTAAATTTCAGGTAGAGCTTTCTTCCAGCATGGCTCAACTTCCTCAAGTGATTGCATCAATTAGATTAAAGTTAATTTTGATATTGCTTTGTTGTTTCTGATGAATATTATTTCTCAGGTCCAAGAAGTGCAAGGACTATCCATGGGAGATCTACCCGCTGAAGGAGCTTCTCCAACCTCAAAACACATCCACGACGAGAACAAGCTGGGAGAGGGTGGGTTTGGGAGTGTTTATTGGGGTCGAACAAGTAAAGGGTCTGAGGTACGTAGTTAATCGAATTTCATTGGCTCAACAAATCCAAGAAGAGGCTCAGAAACCCTTACGAAGAATCAATCAAACAACCTACAAATGTTAAACTAACGGGGGAAAAATGGACAGCAGGAACACCATACAAAGACAATAATGGAGAAGCCTAACCTCGACAGCGGGAACGACTAAACGCCCGTCGCCGGAGAAGCTCGTCGCCTGGAGAGAATTGAACACGAGGAAGCTAGCTCGTCCCCTGGAGAGAATTGAAGGCGGGGAAGCTAGCTCGTTGCCTGGAGAGAATTGAAGGCGGGGAACCTAGCTCGTCGCCTAGAGAGGGTGAAGTCGGGGAAGCTAGGCCGTTGCCTCAAAACTTGTCGCTTGAATGCTCTTCGCCTGAATCTCATCACCGGAGAATCTCGTTCGACCGGGAAAACCAGACGGAGGGAAAGGGAACGCCGCGGGACAATGGAGCTCGGTGGCCGGAAACAGGACGCACGAGAATAATGCAAGAATAAAATTCACAATGAGAATTTCAAACAGTAGAATACTAATGTACTTTTTCTATCTGATAACTATAATTGAAACATCACAACAGAATTTTAATTAAAGCTCTATAATAAAAATAACACAAGAAAGTTTAATCAAATCTATTTAATAGAAATTACTCAAGATAATCTAGTAGGAGAACTACAATATAATAGTAAATTGAATAAATAACAAAATTTTAAATAAACAAAAAAATATACCATTGAGATCACAATAATTACATCATCAACTATAGGAGTAACTCTAAATTCCAGCAAGCTAAACATGCAATATCAACCAATTCTTGACCTATACAAACAGAATTACATCAAGATAATTGCATTCAAATTTCAGTAGAAGAAGACCAAGATAATTGCATTCAAATTAAGTCTAGATAAAGATGAAATAAAATTACAGCAGCCAGCTAAATAATATTTCTAAACTTGAATCAATAAACATACAACGAGGAATAACAATTTCAGAATCAAGAACAATTCTGATTCAAAAACAACTGACTATTAATCGATGCACAGACATATAGAATCAGATAGCAATTTAAAGAAATTAAAATAAAATAAAAAACTTATCAGTCTGAAGCAGCGGCGTGGTGAAATCCACTACCTTAAAGACATTATCGGCGACCACGGTGCAGAGTCACGAGCCGAGCATCTCCCAAGGTCATGCAGCACTCTCAGAAGGACGTGCACTCGTCGCTGAGAGGTCAGAGTCATTCAGAAATCCAGAACAAAGAAGGTCTGCTCTTAGAGACGTTTCTGAACCGTAGTACAATAGCACGGCACAGGAAGAAACGTCGCTCGAAGAAGACAACAAGAGATTCGCCGAAGAAGAAGAAGACAGCAAGAGAATCACCGAGGAAGAAGACAGCAAGAGATTCACCGAGGAAGAAGACAGCGAGGGGATTTTCGATTTTCCGTGATTAGGATTTTTGGGGTACCCTATTTTTATCCCCAAAATCACGGACGGACGAAATGCCCGTTCGTGTTGTGAGATCGGATTTAATCGGATCTCCCTTTAGAGTCTTTACCATTTGGAAGCGGTAAAAAGACTTATGGGTATGGGAAGCGGGTCCCGAATCGGATCCCTTCATTTTCCCAACTATCCCCACAAAATGACACATTGAAGAATGGATATTTGTTCCCAACTATCAATATCTTTCGATTTGAATTAATACGTAGTGAAATGAGGCAACAAATGGATCGACCAAGTGAAGTTCTCTTGAACTTCGTGAACCTTATTTGAGACCCTCATTACACGCATCAAACTCTTCATTTTGAACGAACTCCGCAATAAAATGTTGCACTATTATAAGGCCATGCGCATACCTCGGGACCTCATGAGTGCTCTAGCAAGACAAATCCCTAGTCTTCCATAGGAGGCGGCCACACCCCCACACTCACGTAGGTGGATCCATCAAGTGTGTCTCTCTAGAACTAACTTTCTGGACAAACCCTTAGTAAAGGGGTCAACAATATTTCTTTCTGATTTCACATAATCTAAAGAAATTACTCCATTTCTCAGCAATTGTTTGACCGCACTATGTCTAATGCGTATATGTTTCCTCTTGCCATTATATACACTGTTGTTGGCAATCCTAATAGCTGCTTGAGAATCACAATGAAGGGAGATAGGTACACTCGATCTCCCCCACAATGGCACATCTGCTAATAGATTTCTCAGCCATTCTGCCTCTTGACCTGCTAATTCAAGTGCAATAAACTCCGACTCCATAATAGGGCGAGTAATGCAGATCTGGTTTCAAGACTTCCAGGAAATCGATCATCCACCTAAAGTGAAGACATAACCACTAGTAGAACTAACTTCATCACTATCAGACACCGAGTTGGCATCGCAATGACCTTCTAACACTACAGGAAACTTACCAAAATGCAGTCCCCTATTCATGGTGCCTCTTAAATATTTCATCAAGCGATAAAGTGCATTCCAATGTTCGCTACTAGGGTTATGGGTGTACCGACTTAGTCTGCTGACTGCATAAGCTATGTCTGGACGAGTGTAGTTCATGAGGAACATCACACTCCCTATGATTTTAGCATACTCAATTTGAGACACACTCTCACCTCTATTCTTCTTAAGGTGGATACTAGGATCATAAGGAGTTCTAAGAGGCAGGAGATCAAAACAGTTAAATCTCTACAACATTTTTTCCACGTAGTGAGACTGACTCATTGAGAAACCTTGCGCAGTCTTTGTTAACTTTACTCCAAGAATAACATCAGCTTCTCCCATGTCATTCATGTCAAATTGGAAGGACATGAATCTCTAGGTTTCAATCACCAAGTTCTCATTAGTGCCAAAGATTAACATGTCATCCACATATAGACATATTATTACACAGTCAGATCTAGACATTTTAGTATACAAACTTGTCTGAGGCATTTACTACAAACCCATGTGTGATCAGCGTGTGGTGAAATTTCTCTTACCACTGTTTTGGGGCTTGTTTCATTCCATATAGGGACTTCTTCAATTTACATACCTTATCCTCTTGACCTTGAACAACAAACCCCTCTAGTTGTTGTATATAAATCTCCTCTTCCAAATTTCCATTAAGAAATGCGGTTTTAACATCTATCTGATGCACAACCAAACTATGGATAGCAACCAATGCAACTAAGATTTTTATAGTTTCTATTTTGGTCACAGGAGAATAGGTGTCAAAATAATCAAAGCCTTTCTTTTGTGTATAACCTACAACAACCAATCTGGCCTTGAACTTATCTATACAACCATTAGGTCTTAATTTCTTTCTAAAGATCCATTTACACTTAATAGGTTTACACCCCTTAGACAAATCCACTAAGTCCCATGTATGGTGGGACTTTATAGAGTCCAACTCACTATTTATAGTTTCTTTCCAAAAGCTAGCACGCACAAAAGTTATTGCTTCTGTATAAGTTTTGGGATCATCCTCGATCAGGAACGTTGATACCACATGTTCATCTATCCTATCAGGGTTCTCAATCAATAAAGTAGTAACGAAATCATGTCCAAAACTAGTCTCTGTTCTTTTCCTTTTACGTCTTCTAGGCTCATCTGCATATTCATTACTCAATGAGAAGAACTAGGTAAAATCAACGTTGCACTAGATGGACCAGGATCTATGCTAGTGTTTTGTTTCTTCTAAGGAAACAGGTGCTCAAAGAATTCTGCATCTCTAGATTCAAATATTGAATTTTCATCTAATGACATGAATCTATATGCAGCTGAATTTTCTGCATAACCTATGAACACTGCAACATAGGTTTTAGTTCCAATGTTAGTCTTCTTAGGAACTGGGAAACTCACCATGGCTAGGCACCCCCACACTTTAAGGAATTTCAGGTTAGGGGTGAATCATTTCCATAGCTCATATGGAGTTTAATCTAATTTCTTATGAGGAACTCCGTTAAGTATATAACAAGCTGAAAGTACTGCTTCCCCCCACATGTTGTCAGGTAATCTAGACCTTATAAGAATACATCATATTTTTTAGGGTTCTTTGTTTTTTCTCTCAGCAATGCCAATCTGTTGAGGAGTGTTCGGACCACTAAATTCATGTATAATACCATTCTTTTCACGAAATTCCTTGAGGAATAGAGTACTATATTCTCCTCCTCTGTTAGACCTAACCCTTTTAATTTTCTTGTTCAACTGATTTTCTACTTCGGTTTTATATTTCAGAAACATCTCCTCTGCTTCATCTTTAGTCTTTAGCAGGTAAACTCTAGTGTATCTAGTAAAATCATCAATGAAGGTCACATAATACCTTCTACCTCCTTTACTAACTGTGTTTCTGAAATCCGCTAAGTCTGCATGTATTAAATCTAACTGTTCAGTGTTTCTATTCTCAACTGATTTAAAAGACTTCTTGGCATATTTGACTTCTACACATACAGGACACTTAGAAAATTCTTTTGTACTCACGCAGGGAATTAAGTTTAGATTTTTAAGTCTTTTAATTGAAGCCACATTTACAGGTCCAAGTCTTCCATGCCA
This sequence comes from Aristolochia contorta, assembly GCA_022405105.1. Lineage (NCBI taxonomy): Eukaryota > Viridiplantae > Streptophyta > Magnoliopsida > Piperales > Aristolochiaceae > Aristolochia > Aristolochia contorta. The sequence goes on from CM039667.1 coordinate 18,038,275, forward strand.
TAAATTAATAGACTCAGCAATATAAGCAAAACTAAAAGATGGTTTTTCATTAATAATTTCAGATACCATGTTCAAAACGAATAATCCCTCATTAACATAACACTTCCCCCACAAACTCTCTGTTTTTTGTCATTACAATTTTGTCAGCCTCAAACACGATTTTTAGACCAGTTTTATTCAATAAAGCACCTGACACTAAGTTTCTACGTACGGAGGGTATGTAAAGAGTATTGTCCAAGGCCAAGGTTTTGCCATAAGTCAACTTTAGGAGAACTTTGCCTTTGCCAAGCACGTCAACTACACTCTGGTTTCCCATATAGACATGTTCGCCATCAGGCACTTCTTTAAAATCATGGAACAACTCTTTGTTGGCGCAGAAGTATCTAGTAGCTCCAGTGTCTAGTAGCTCCAGTGTCTAGCATCCAATCGGTTTTGTTTTCCACCAAGTTTACTTCTACAACGACCACAACAATAATGTCCTCATTTTCAACATGGTTAGCTTGGTTTGTTGACTTGCTGCCAGCCTTGTCATTGATCCTTTGCTGTTGCCCTTGACGATGATAGCATTGATATGCCATGTGGTCAGACTTCCCACAGACGTAGCATTGAGCTTTGAGGTTCTTATTGTGGGACTTGATGATGCCAATCTGCTTCTTATTGTCTCCTTTATGTGGTCCTTTCTTTTGACTTTTCTTAAACCTGATCTTGGAAGAGAAGTTACTTGATTCAATTAAATTAGCCTTTGGAACAGAAACTGAATCAGAAATTTGTGTATATCCTTGAGGCGATTAACTTCTTCAGTTCTCATATGGCTAATGAGTTCTTGCAATGTGAGATCTCTCTTTTTGTGCTTAAGATGGTTTCTATAATCACTCCAAGATGGTGGGAATTTTTCCAATAGTGCATTCGCTTCTAAGATCTCACACATTTTCATACCTTCATTGAGTACATCAGTGACTAGGTTTTCATACTCAGGCACTTGTTCTATGATTGATTTATTATCAACCATCTGAAATTGTAGCCATTTTCCAACTACATACTTTTTCTTTCCAACATCATCTCCTCCATATTTCTTCTCCAAAATTTCCCAAATTTCCTTCGCTGATTTATGGTTTACAAACATGTCGAAAAGATTGTTTGACATGTGATTTATTAAATGCCCCCTTACCATTTTATTATCCTTTTCATATTTAGCCTTTGCCTCAATTTCTGAGGTTTTAATTCGAGCTGAAGGGGGTGTTACTTGAGGTGTAGCAGGAGGTTCAATCATGTTTGTCTCAGAGGGAGGATTAGAAAACAACACATAATCGACCTCAAGTTGTTCAAAAAAAATTAACAGCGTTTGAGACCATCTTTCTTAATTTATCCCATCCGAAAGTTCCAATTTTGATAGGTCTACTAATTCCTTCTTTCCCATTACGTGAATTAGACAATGCTTTAATTCAACTATAAGAGGAATTCAAACAAACCGACAAGAATTTTTAATGAAGTAATTCTGCAAAACAAGGGTTAGAACAATAGAAATTTTCTATTTCAGATAACTTAAAACAGGATTGCTAAGATGTACAACTACAGAATTAAAATTAATCAACAAGGCCAGTAATTATTTCAGATACTAATAACATTGATGGACAATCAATTCAAAAGCAAATATAATAATGCGAGAATAAAATTCACAATGAGAATTTCAAACTGTAGAATACTAATGTACTTTTTCTATCTGATAACTATAATTGAAACATCACAACAGAATTTTAATTAAAGCTCTATAATAAAAACAACACAACAAAGTTTAATCAAATCTCTATAATAAAAATTACTCAATATAATCTAGTAGAAGAACTACAATATAATAGTAAATTGAATAAATAACAGAATTTTAAATAAATAAAACAATATATCTTTTAGATCATAATAATTACATCATCAACTATAGGACTAACTCTAAATTCCAGCAAGCTAAACATGCAATATCAAAATTACTTGACCTATACAAACAGAACTACATCAAGATAAGCATTCAAATTTCAGTAGAAGAAGACTAAGATAATTGCATTCAAATTAAGTCTAGATAAAGATGAAATAAAATTACAGCAGCTAACTAAATAATATTTCTAAACTTGAATCAATAAACATCCAACGAGGAATATCAATCAATGCACAAACACAGAATCAGATAGCAATCTAATGAAATTAAAATAAATTCAAAAACTTATTAGTCTGAAGCAGCGGCGTGGAGAAATCCACTGCCTTAAAGACGTTATTGGCGACCTCGGTGCAGAGTCACGAGCCGACCGTCTCCCAAGGTCACCCAACACTCTCAGAAGGACGTGTGCTCATCGCTGAGAGGTCGGAGTCGTTCCGAAACCCAGAACAAAGAGGTCTGCGCTTGGAGACGTTTCTGAACCGAAGTACAATAGCACGGCACAGGAAGAAACGTCGCTCGAAGAAGACAACAAGAGATTCACCAAGGAAGAAGACAGCAAGAGATTCACCGAGGAAGAAGACAGAAAGAGATTCACCGAGGAAGAAGACAGAAAGAGATTCACTGAGGAAGAAGACAACAAGGGGATTTTCGATTTTCCGTGATTAGGGTTTTCGGGGAACCCTGTTTTTATCCCCAAAATCACGAACGAACGGAATGCCCGTTCGTGTTATGAGATCCGATTTAATCGGATCTCCCTTTAGTCTCTTTGCCATTTGGAAACGGGAAAAGGACTTAGGGGTATGGGAAGCGGTCCCGACCCTTAGTCATCGCGTATCAGATCCCGTCATTTTCCCAACAACATTTACGTCTCTCGGGATAATGTTTAAGAGATTAAATGTTGTTAAAATTAGCAAAACAATTAGTAGTCCCAGTCCCACGTACGAGAATATTCCTGAAAATGATTAATTTAATCTTAGGTTAAAATCTATACATAAACGGACCATGGAATTATGTGAAATATGAAGCTCAATTTTGGTCTAATCGTGGCCTAATCTTCGCTTGAAGGAGAGGGGCTTGCCATTTTCTGCTGCTTCTTAAAACCTTAAGATCTCTCAGTTTAAATAAAACCTTAATTAGCTGCTGATCAGGTAGTGATCAGGTAGTGAAGGAGGTTACTTCCTTCGCCATTTTTGCAGGTTGGAGATATGGAAGTATTGAATCCCTTCATCCCAGATCACATAGGTGGAGGGAGATGCACGGTTTGAACTTGTTCAAGTATGCGAGTTACAGAATGTTACCTCGTTGGTGGTTTTAGTAAAAAAAATTTATGTATATGCAATGTTTATGAAGAGAAATTAAGTTACTTTTGTTGACGAAGGAAAGGGACGAGAGGGAGAAATAATCAAAAACAAAATCGCTTCTGTATTGTGAGTCACAAAGCAATGTACCAGCTGTAGATCACGTGAGAATAAGACATTTTTCGAAGAGTAGCTGCAACACATTTGGAAAGTAAAACTCCATCTTCAATATAATAATGAATAGAGCCCGTGGGCGACTCGGGCACAAGGTCTCTCCCAATAAATAAAATAACATATTTTATGAAATCCAAAAAATATGTTATTTTATTATTATGTGAAAGGGCATGTGTACGAATCACGCACGGGCTCTGTGCATTACTCTCTTCAATAAGGTCTAAAGTTTATTGACTTTAGTTAAGGCAGAGACCTGAAGATGATTTGACAATTTCTAACCCCATAAAATAATTTGCATAACACAAATCCTTAATAGTAAACTTCTTTTCAAATGAAGATTTAAAAAAAAATAATCAAAGATTCAAAAGTATCATTAAGCAGAACATCATCAATATAGACCAATAAAGCAACATAAATTAGAACCTTCTACGAGAGTAAAAAGGCAATGATTCGTCGTCAACTGTTGGAAACAAAGAGAACGCAAATGATGAGTAAGTTCAACATTCCACTGTCTGGAATTTAGGACCATACAAACATATTTTTAGTTTGCACACTTGACCAACAAAGGCCTTTGAATAACCTTCAAAAGGTAGCATGTAAACTTCTTCATCAATAAATCTATGAAGGAAAACATTATTTATACCAATTTGAAGCAAAGGCCAGGAGTCAGATGCTGCAATGCTAAGAAAAATAGGAACAATTGCATTTTTTGCTACAGGAGAAAAGCTGTGTGTGTAATTTATGCTTTCAATCTGGTCGTATCCCTTTGCAACCAATCTAGCTTTGATCCTATCTACCTTTCCATCATGCTTATATTTCAACTTGTAAACCCATTTAGAACAAATTGCTTTCTTACATGGGGGGAAAGAAGTAAGCTCCCAAGTTTGATTAACTTCTAAAACCTGTAACTCATGTTGCATAGCCTCCACCCACTGAGGATGTTGTTTAGCTTCTTGGTTGCATTTAGGTCAGTAACAACATATATATTTGAGAAAACAAACGTATAATCTTGAGTAAAACAAGTGGGCATAACAAAGGGGTATGCAGGAATAATGTAGGAAGAAAATATAGAATATGAGCAAGGGAGTGAAAAAGTGATTGCAGAACTAGTAACAAAATCAGAAAGCCAAGGAGGCTTTCTAATTCTGCTAGTCTTTCTAATAGGACATACAAAAGAAGAAGAAAAATAAAATTACCTGTACCAGTAGTAGGATTTGGCTGGGAGACCGTAGTGGAAGGAGGAGAAGATGTGTAAGAAAAATCAGATATATGACAATCACTAGGAGTATGAGACGGAATATCAACATCATCTGTGTGATGGAACATCAGAAGATGCCAACTCACAACCTCGGAAAGGAAAATTATTTTCATGGAAATGAACATCTCTAAACACCAACAATTTATGATTCTCCAAATCAAAGACTTTTATAAGCTTTATAACACGACTGATAACCCAAAAAAATACATTCAATAGCTCAAAGACTACATGTATCCTAAGATGGCACAGTATTGGTTGCATAACATAAACACTATACCCAAAAGTATTTAATAGATTGTAATCTGGATTTTAATGAAATAAGACCTCTAATGGAGAGGTTAACCTATTTATCAAAAAAGTAGCATGAAGGATACACTCTCCCTAAAACTTCTTAGGTAAAGAGGCTTGATACATCAAAGATCTAGCCACCGGCAAGATATGTCTATGTTTCCTCTCGACAACTCCATTTCGTTAGAGAGTATACGGACTTGATCTGTGATACAGAGTACTAAAAGTAATTGACAATTCTCTACAAATATTAATATTGAACTCAACCCCATTATCAGTCTAAAGGCATGTGTTCGATTCTTATACGACATCATGAAAGTCCATGTACTTCTGCTAAAATTGTTCAAAAATATTAAAAAATAATGAACCCTACTCATTGAAGCAGTTTTGTTATGGTCCCCAAATGTCTGCATGGACCACTTCAAAAATTCTTTTTTATATATAGTACTTAGAAAGGGAGTCTATTATGCTAGGAGAGAGGACAAAAATAATACAGAATATTATTAACTATATGCCTTTTCTTTAGAAAAAGTAAACGGTGCAAGGCCAAATTAGACGGATGAGGCCTAACTGCTTATGCCAAAAAAGAACAAAAACTTCTTCAGTTTCATTCGTGGAAACAACATTTTCACCACTAGAGTAAGGAATACAACTATAGCTTTTGTTTTGTAGACCACGAGATAGAACTAGTGACTCAAAACAGTTATTGAATTTGGATATAACGTTGGTAGAAAAAGAAGTGGAATCCAAAACATATAGGTTGCCAACCATTGCAAACAACCAAGATCCTTTTACTTCTCTGAGTCCTGCAAGAAAAACTGAAAGTAAGAAAGTCTATTGTTGTCAATTTGCTGATTGAAATATAATTATAATCAAAATAGGGTATGTACAAGACATCTCAAATCAAATGTACACTCCCAAATAGGGTAACTGTTTTTATTAAACCATTTGGCAAATGAAGAATAGCTTTATAAGGTATGCAAACCAAAGGATCAAACAAGCGTAGGTTTCCGCACATGTGATTGGAAGCTCCAATGTCAATTATTCACCATTCATCTTGCTTAAAAGTAACAAAAGGATTAAAAGCATTACTTGCATACTCTGTTATTTGTGCAGAATTCACACTATTTTCACTCAAACTTGTGCTTGCAATTTGTTTTCCTTTCATCAACTTAGAGACCTTATGCTTAATACAATCCAGCATCCACTCTTGTTATTTATTGTTCGGTTGTTGGTATCTTCTTTTGGTGTTAAAGCCATATTTAGCTAAATTTCTCACTATGTTTTCGGTTTTTTTAAATTCCTTCCAAAATCTTTCTTTTTAAGACTCTTATTACCACCATTCCTCTCACTATTATATGAAAATTTCACCAACTTAACATTTGTTTCAACAGATTCACCATAATCCATACGAATTTGCCTCTATTTTTCAATTTGCATAAAGATAGAATAAGTTTTGACACTATAGGCAATGGATGAGATAACAATATTTGACCTCTTACTACTTCAAAGGAACTATTCAATCCCATAAGAAATTGCATCAATTTAAATTGATGCATCCATATCAGCAAGTTTCTTGGCAAGATTACATGAACATCCACAACACTTACATCGTGGAAGTGGAGCAATAATTGCAATTCCTCTCTAAACAACTTAACTTTATTATAATAAACACATAAGGCAACATTATCTTGTTCAATTGAGCAAATCACTCTGTAAATCTCGTATAGTTGAGATCCACTAGTTTCTCCAAACTGTTCCATGATTGCATTCCATAAATCCTTATAAAGAAAATAGAACTGTAATTTATAGGCAAACAAGAGTAGATTTAAAAGAAATATATGGACAAAATATAACCTTATAAATAATTATTTACAGTAGTGGTGGCACCAGATTGGCCCCCTCGGCTCATCCTATTCTCTCTTCCTATTCTCTACTCGTCCTACATCACCCCCTCAGTGATAGGCCCCCTTGGCGATAGGCCCCCTCGTCGACTGGCCCCCTCGGCGATAGGCCCCCTCGTCGACTGGCCCCCTCGTCGACTGGCCCCCTCGTCGACTGGCCCCTTGGTGACTTGGCCCCTCGTCGACTGGCCCCTTGGTGACTTGGCCCCTCGTCGACTGGCCCCTTGGTGACTTGGCCCCTCGTCGACTGGCCCCTTTGTCGACTGGTCCCCCTCATCGACTGGCCCCCTCGTTGACTGGCCCCCTCGTCGCTCGGCGATTGGCCCCCTCGGCGATTGACCCCCACGGCGACTGCCCCCCTCAGCGATTGCCCCCTCGGCGACTTGCCCCCTCGGCAAAGAGTCAACTCTCTTAAAGGGAAAAAAACTTTAATCAGACTACAATGGATCTTAAAGTCGTTTTGATACGGTGTTCAAATTCATAGGTTTTTTGGGAAAGGAAAAATAAAATACAAATATATTACATTAACTTTTGAGAAAAAATAGAATAGTTACAACAATTTAGGCTAAACAAGAGCAGCCATAAAACATAAATATGTACAAAAATAACCCTATATAAAATAATTTTTTATAGTAGAGATGGCACCCGACTGGTTTTACTCACACACGGCCCATCCCAGACTTGAAAAATACTAGGATGATTGAGACATTGTTCTTTAGGGGATGGGGAGAATTTTTTGTATATAAATATTTTTTTAGTGATTTTATTAATTTTGTTGAAATTAATGAATATTACAATATACACAAATAAATACTTTTATGAACTCAATAAATATTATTGGTAGTATAACATAGTCTACTATTTATAAGTATACAACATGATTTTTGTTATAATATTTCATAATGACATATTATATATTAACGACTTGCCCCCTCAGCGACCACGATAATAATAATTGCTAATTGATCATCATTTGTGGTGGAGTAGGATTTACCAGCAGTACAGAACCTATAGGTGTAACTAATTGCTAATTGATCATCATTTGTGGTGGAGTAGGATATACCAGCAGTACAGAACCTATAGGTGTAACCTTTCGCTCAATGCTAAAATCAATAATTGAAACATCTGAGGTTACATCAATCGGGGATACACGACAGAAGGAATTGTTCGATCTCTACTACCTCAAACTTCACCTTCACCAAGCGGAAGTTTCTTTCAGGAATTTGTTTTTGTCCTGAACCATGTCCCCTTCTCATAAGACTCAAAGATGCCAAATCTAATAAATAAAAAAAAATGAATCAAATCAAATCACTCCATCTCTGTAATAGGTAAATGCCTTCTTTTCTCCTAGGGCTGTAAACGGAACTAAACGGTAACGAAAATTGTATTTTCGTTTACCGTATCCGATTATGAAATCCTATACCGTTACCGTTTTCGTCCAATTATTTTCGCTTCATTTTTTGCCGTTTTCGTCCGATTAATTTCGTTTCATCCGATTAAAACGAGATTTTTCTTACGCCCGTTTATTTTCGTTCTATTTTCGTTACTTACGTTCCGTATCGCCCGATTATTTCGTCAGATTAATATAGATTTATTCGTATAGATATTAACAATAAATTTAAAAAATAAATTACAAATATAGTTAAAAATTGATTTAAATCGAAAAATTTGAAAACCAAATCTCTATTCAAAAAAATAAACACACTAAAATTAAAAAGTTCTTTAAAACAAATAATTACTAACAAAACCAACCAAAGATAGACTAACAAAAAATACATAATAAATCTACATAAATATTTCTATCCCAAGACTGTAACCAAACAAAATACTTACAATAGGTCTCTCTGCCTCACAAATCACAATACAAATCTCTTCAATACAATGATCTCCCCCAGCCCATGAAAATTAGAAATACCAAATAAACAATTAGAGGCTTTCAAAAACAAACAATTAGAGGCTTTCGAAATACCAAATTCAAAGAAAATAAAACACACTAAAAATTTTACAAGTCTCACAATCCATAAAAAGCTAAAACAATTCAAACCTTTTAAAATTTATATATAGGATCACCTTCATGCATCAGTCTTGTCTACCTGAAAAAAAGACTCAATTAATTTAAATCAAATCCAAAAAGTAACATTATTTTCCTATAAAGTACATGAGCAATGATCAATATAAACTTTACATGCATGCAAACAGACTAATACCATTCATTGCACTTCTATAATATAAATTTCAAAAATTAAAGAAAATTAATAAAAAAAATGTTTGAAACCTTACCTTATTGTTAATCCACAAAATCCAATTACAACAAGTAAAAATAAGAGCACCACCTGATATAAAAGTTAACAATCAATTAAAAGAATTGCTTTCAAAATTTATAGTCAATCAACATAAATAAAATACCTTAAAAACTTAACCATGTAGACTAGCTATCAAAAGAGTATCTACAAAGAAAATTAATATACAGTAACATTATTTTCCTATAAAGTACATGAGCAATGATCAATATAAACTTTACATGCATGCAAACACAGACTACACATCTGCCATTTCCTTTTAGGAAATTTCCTAATTCGTTCTGCAGTACCATTTCTTGGATTTCTTGGTACCAGTGGGCAGTCGACCAGACAAACCCTTTCTATTGGTTAAGAGGCTAAGATTAACCATTCAAACACGGAGATCAATTTGTGGATTAGGAGATAATAATCCCGAATGAATGAGAGAATAAACAACGAACTATAAGAGATGTGAAGCAGACAACAGAGAAAATAATCGACAGCAAAGCAGAATAGAGAAGCTACAGTAAAACAGACTCGAAGGGAAAAAATCGACAGCAAAGAGGATGACTAGCAAAACAGAAAAAATAGTGAGGATAAAAGAGAAAAACGAAAACAAAAATTGTAGCCATAAAAAAAGAAAAGTGAAAAATTGAAGGGCAAAAGAGAGGGACAAATAGAGAGGAGAAGAGAGAGTACCTGGAAAGGATTTCGACGAGGGAGACGACCGCTTCTGCAATAGCGAGGACAAACGGAAGGAGGAGGACGCGCGTCGATGTAACAACGGTGTGAAGACTGAGAACAGAGAAATGGAAACGAGACTGGTAAGAATGGAATCACTGAATCAGAGGTAAAAGACAGAAATCAGAGGTAAAAGATAGAAATTAGAGGGAAAAGAGAGATGAATCAGACGGAAAAGAGATAAGAATCAGACGAAAAAGAGAGGAATCAGACGAAAAAGAGAGGAATCAGACGAAAAAGAGAGGAATCAGAGGGAAGAAGAAAAGTACCTCGGCTTTAGACAAAGTTTGGCAAGAGGTGAGCCGTGAGCGGTACGCGGGTAGCTTGATGGTCGCCTGACTCGCCTCTCCCGTTCTCCGTCGATTTAGGGTTTGCACAATTGCACGGGACGGTGGATTAGGGCATTTACTATTTAGCCTTTTATAGGGCTCGACGAGTGACAGTGAGTTACCGAGTGTAGTTACTATTACATATTTACACTAGACATATCACATAAGTCATTAGATATTAGATTAATAGATTTAGGATTTTGCCTTTAATAAGTTTATAACATGGTAGATTTTAGGGATATGTTTTTAGAATATGTTAGAAATTATTAATTAAGGATAGAATATTTACACTAGACATATCACATATGTTTTTAGAATATGTTAGGATTTTGCTAATTAAATGTTTATTTGATTTAATTAAGGACAGAGATAGGTATTAACTATTGCTTAATGAGGTAATTGTATAGTCAATAATAAGTTTAATAATTTTTATTTAATTATAGTAATATAATAATTCATGTAAGTAAATTTAAGAAATTTGGTTGATTTAATAAATATTCGCCTATTCTAATTGTTAGAAAAAAATTATTAATTATTGCATAATAAATACCATAATAGAAACTTAACTCGTATTGCAAATATGTTATTTTGACAATTGTTATGTATTAAACCCTATAATCTCTAAGCCAATGGGCAATGAGTCATTACATTCAATCACTCGTACAAGATATAGCTCATACGAAATTAAGATTCTAAACCGATAAGATTGCTTATTAAATGTTATTTGAGATCTAGGCATAGTTTACAACCCATTCTATAATTATTCTCATTATCCTCTCCCTCTAGGGAAAATGCTCCCATAAACAAAGGAATTGTACAGTACAAAATCACATAAAAAATGAGTAATTGTAAAAAAGTAAAGAAAAAGACCCCAAAAATTGTCCCTTTTAAGTTAAGACGGGATAGATAGGAAATATTGGAATAAGATTGGATTTCAGCCAATGTGGTATTTATACCAATGAACAGAACTCATCAAAGAATTTTTCCAACAGATTCTAATCTAATTTGAGGAGTATTTATTTATTATTTTAACATAATTATATTATGATCCGAAGAGTAAAACGAATCAAATACTCATGGAATGATGAAAGAAAATAGAATAACCAACCGCGTTTTGGGTGATTAGTTGTCGTACTCGGGCCATTGAAAGGACAATCTCAAAGGTTGTGGACATAATATATAATAATTTAGTAGAAAGGAGGTTGGACTTAAAGTCCTCGTTGGTGCACCCTCGTTTCATGTCTTTGTAAAATAATGTTATGAACAAAAATATCATTTACCCTATTATATATATACAAAATTTGCCCCGCAGTCAGATCACCGGATCACGGCCGTCGTTTTTACCTACCACCACTCATCACAGCGGTCGTCTACACTGCGCCCCGGTGCGGAGAGTTCTACAGACGGCTCGGCCTCGGACTCGAGAGAGTCAAACTTGCGAGTAATATAGCGAAAAAAAACAGAGAAAAAGGGCCGATCGGACCCGCGAACGAACTAAATTCTCTTCTCTGCGGCTGCTGTTGCTGCTGCTTTTGATCCGAAAACCGAAAATCGAAATATCTACGCGCTTCTGGGCTACGAACTCGGACAACGGAAACGAATGGAAGGGGGTGGTCAGGGAGGCGGTGGCGGGGGACCGGCCCCTTTTCTGCTCAAGACGTATGACATGGTCGACGACTCGTCGACGGACGATATCGTTTCCTGGAGCTCCAACAAGAACAGTTTCGTCGTATGGAATCCCCCGGAGTTCTCTAGGCTTCTTCTCCCTACATACTTCAAGCACAACAACTTCTCCAGCTTCATACGTCAGCTCAACACTTACGTAGGTTTCTGAGTAGGTTTCAGCTTTGCGTTTCGTTCAATTGCCATGCTTCTTCTTTGTTTGACCGCCTCTTTTGTTTGGATCGGGTGAATGGTGGATATGGGTACTCATCTCTTTTATGTTTCCGCCAAAAAAATTTTTTCTTCTTTTTAAATCTTGTAGAAGTAGGAAATCGGGCTTCTGATAGGTTCAACTAGGGTCCGACAGATTGGGTAGGTGAAGGTGTGATTCTTCGGAATCAATCCATTTGCAGTCCATTTTTATCTAATGCTCTTTTCGGATTTTCGAAGATGCTACGATGTTGCACTCAGTTGATTTCCTTCACTCCCTTTTTCTATTGTGACTTCTGTTTATTTTCAAATTGTGTTTGCATTCGCTGATAGTTCTCTCAATTCCTCTATTGGGAGTGCTAGTGGGACGTGCCTTCTGAAACCTATGCTCTTTTGGCTGAGAGACTGGACATTTAAAATTCGGCTTTGTGAGAAGACTAAGCCCAATCTCTGTGCTCATAGAGAACGACGATTCAAAACTCTATTTCTGTTGAGAATAGTGTGTCCAGCAGACCTAGAATTGTGGAGTGATGATTTGACTAAACTTGTAGTTGGAGTTAAAAAAACAGGAAATGCCAGATTCGTTTTATTGGAATCCTAAAAGTATTACTCGATCATCATTAGCGTTAAATATACTTATATAATAGAAATTGAGAGGCACTTGTCTCTGAGCAAGATAAAGAGGTATCTATTAGAGAATGTCAAAAAAAAGATCATGGAGCCTGAAACTGAGAAGAAATCTGAAGGATAATGAAAATTGAAGAAGCTTTGAACCTCCTTCACCACCTAGACTCTACATACTTGTCACATAGAGGGGGGGGGGGTGAGATAATTCGAGGGCCTTGCAGCTCGATCACCTTCCCAGTCGCCTCTTTATTCATTAGGAAGTAGCAACCAGGCGGAAGTCCACTCCGCCAGCTTGGTATGCAACCCACCTGCCCCAAAGTCTGTCCAACACTTCCTTTGGTTTGTCTCACTCGAAAATTCTGACCTGTAATGAATTAAATAAAAGAGGTCAAGTGTCAGTAACTCCCTGTGCAAGCTTTGTGGTGAGGAAGAGGAGCTTGGGGATCACATCCTCTTTCATTATAAGTTTGGCTGGACAAAATGGAACACCATATTTAGAAATTTTGGATCTCTTTAGGGTTTAAGGTTTAGGCTTTGGAGCGTCCAAGTCCCTCAAACAACTTTACCAGCAGTGTTGTTCCAACCCTTTCCCTGATGTGGCAAAAGCCTATGGATAGCAGCTTTGGCAGCTGTTCCTTTGCAGGTCTGGTTGGAAAGGAATAACAGTAGTTTTGGAAGTGCATCCAGCTTCCATTGATATACAGCTGAGAAAACCAACCGCAGCTTTCTAGTGTGGTCATCCAGCCTTCGTAATTTGCCCCATTTCCCAGTGCAGTCATCAGAAAATGTTGGAGAAAACTTATGCTCTTCCAGCTTTAACAAACCACCAAGAGTGGCAGACTGGAAGCCTCCTCCTGCTAGCTGACTTGAACTCAATTACAATGGACTCCCTCTCAGATCACCCCCTCCTCCTCCTTCCCAATCCCTCATCCAAGTTGGGGGTGTCTTTGAAGATAGTGCTGGGCAAATTATCTTGGAGTTCTTTGGGCCTGCGGGATGTTTCACCTCCCATAAGGTTGAGTCATGCCAAGTCGAAGCGGGTACAGCTTTTTCTGCTGCTCCCATCAAGTCCTTTTGATTGAAGTTGACTTTGCTCTTGTCATAAGCTAGGCCAGCTTTTCTTCTAAGCTATATATTTATCTTAAACACTGGTGGGATGTGTTTTGTGACTTTTACTGTGATTGGCACAAAATCCGGTAGGCCTCTCTTGGTTGAAGGCGGCTGAAGGTCATTAGTTGGTTCATGAACCTCACCTTGGTATTGTCAGGTTCCCTTGGCTCAATTTGTTTTTGTGCATCTTTGGACTTTAACACAAGCATTTTTTATTTTTTTTTGAAAAAGATAAAGTACCTTTCTTTTAACATATAATTTTACCAAAACAGCTGATGGACATTTCATATCCCTGATCTTGCTTGTAATTTGATTCGCTTTAGAAATAAGAGTTGATTAATATTTACTGAACTCGGCCTTTGTAAGGTTTGCTTTTCTTATATATATTATCTACTGCTGCATGAATAAATAGATTTGAATAACTTTCTTCTTGTTGACAGGGTTTTCGTAAAATTGATCCAGAGAGGTGGGAATTTGCTAATGAAGAGTTCGTGAAGGATCAGAAGCATCTGCTAAAGAATATACACCGGAGAAAACCTATACATAGCCATAGTCAGCCTCATAATTCTTTTGGTGAAGCAGAAAGGACAGCCCTAGAAGAAGAGATCGAGAGGCTCTCGCAGGAGAAAGCTGCTCTTCAGTCTGAACTGAGGCGATTCAAACAGCAGCAAACTGGCACAAAAGCTCAACTTGACATCTTGGAGAAGCGTGTACTTGATATGGAGCAGAGGCAGTTTAGGATGATTTCCTTTCTAGCAAAGGCAGTTAATAACCCGACATTTGTGGAGCATTTAATTCGACTGTCTGGAGGTTTTGTTGATTTATCAGCCATTAACAAAAAGAGGCGGCTGCCTAAAATTGATTTTGCCCAGGAAGTTGTAGAGAACAGCTTTATTGATAACCATAGCAGCACATCAAAAGCTGATTTTGGGCCTATTTTTCACCAGGATTTTTGTAATAAGCTCACCCTTGAGCTCTCTCCTGCTGTCTCAGATAATAATTTGGTTTCTGCCAGTGTGCAGAGCTCAACGGAAGATGGGGGAAGCCCACAGAGAAAGCTTGTTGAAGGAGAGGCCAAGGATCCGAATGTTAGAACTGATTGTCTTTCTTTTGGACCTGAGACGTTAGATCTTTCTGATACTGGGGCATCTTTCTTAATGAGAAAGAACAGTTGCCCCAACAGTTTCCTTGGACAGCTCAGAGCATGCGAAAGCATGGAAGAAGGGGAAGGTCATATTTCCTGCCATCTGAATCTAACACTGGCTTCTTCTCCCTTCCAAGTACATAGAAATCCCCAGCAATCTTGTGAAGACCATGGTATATCTGTTGAGCCAAGGCCCACTTCTAATGATAAACAAACAGAACCAACGAGAATGTCAAAGAATAAAAGTTCTGGTGAGGAGGATGCAGCTATGACATCTTCTCAAGGAGCACCAAGTAATAACAATAATAACATCAATCAAGGGTCTGCAGCTACTCAGGGCCGAGTAAATGATGTCTTCTGGGAACAGTTTTTGACAGAAAGACCTGGATCATCGGATACTGAAGAAGCAAGTTCAAACTATAGGGGATCTAATTATGATGATCAGCAGGAGAGGAAAACAGGAAATGGAAAGTTCTGGAGAAACAAAAAGGATATGGAGCAGCTAACACTCTAATTTATTGTATCAAGGTCCTAAGGTGTGTGTCTACATTTATAGGAAAAAACATGTTTCTATTAGTTAATGGTCGACCCTCATTGTGTTCAACTGTGACAGTCTTGCATGATAGGCATTATGAAATAACATCTCCTTTTGCATCCAATGGATCTTTGAATTATTATTTTCTTGCTCGGAAACTGTCCATAAGTATAAATCGCAGAAGCGTCTTTGACAAAGCTGATTGAGTATGTTATGGATTCAACAGTTTCAATTATTAGAATCTTTTAATTGCATGCTAGCTGAGAAAGTAAAACTGGAAGGGAACTTTTTGTGTTTATGCCATCAGTGCCTTTAAAGAATTTCTATGCCAAACTGAAGAAAGAAATAGACACAGACTTACAGTTATCAATTTTAGGTCATATACATAATATCGTTGAAAATTAACTCTCTTCATTTTAATTTAATTCCCTATGTATCACTTTGTGTTGGTAACTATTTTATGTGCACAAACAAAATGAATGAACCTGTATCAAGGTGATTGAACTCTTTTCTGTCAACCCAATCAGTGTCCTTTTTTTTTGAAATTCCAATCAGTGTCTTTTATTGGTATCAGCTAGTGATTTTGTTGAGTTCCCTGTTGCCCTTCGTTGTTTGACCACCAATTGCTGTATTAATGATTGTTTGGCTTTTAAGTTCTACGAGCTGGTTTTGTAAAGCATTGAAGATGATGATGGATTTGCAACTGGTACATGGATGAGATGCTTCGCCGTTGATGAAAATCACTACAACTAATAATGTTAGGAGGATTGGTTTATGGGCCTTTTCCTTTTTTTGTCTTTACTATCAAATGGTGACTATATTTATTTGAGTAATGATTCGTGCACAGGCTCTGTGCGCGACTCGCGCAAGGGCTCTCTCACATAATAATAAAATAATATATTTCTCGGGTTCTGTGAAATATGTTATTTTATTTATTGTAAGAGAGCCTGTGTGCGAGTCATTATTCTATTTATTTAGGTGACTTTGCAGGTTAAGTTTATGTTGCAACCTTAAATTGAGTTTGGGTTTGGGCACTACTGAAGCGTATTTTGGTGCTTCTTTACGAGGTTACCAGTGCAAGTTGTTAGTAATGATCTTAGCGTTCTGTCAAGTGAAGTCAATACTTTATAAACTGGTGTATGATTACACAAAACCTATGAACCAACATAACTGTTTATTTTAAAGAAGAAAATTAAATGGCAAGGGTGAAGAGGAAGTAAAATCAAGGATTGTAAGTACTGCTTTGAAATCATGTAAAACAATATTGTTGAATGAATGGTGACAGCAACTTACACAGAAAAAAAAAAAGAAATGTATAATGTCGTGCTTCAGCTAGATATCGTCACATGAAAGGATCTAATTTTAAGTCACGCTTCAGCTGGGTATCCATACGTGAATGGATCTCCTTTTCAGGTCATTGCATATTTTGTTGAGATAAGAGCATGACACTCTCCGTTGGCATCAGCAATCTCAGTTTCCGATGATTATGAACGTAACCTGCGGATAGAGATTGGTCACACCTTAGTGGTATGATACATTTCTGTTGTAAATGAATATTCTTCTTTGATTTGGCTTTATTGGATTGAGTGTAAATGTGCTGCAGCAATTACTCCTTTCGGAGATGTCCGAAGAAATGGTGCTCCTCAGAGAAGCTTAGCATTGGCAAATTAATTTGTCTAGCTAAAGTAAAATACTATTACACTGATACTTGTACGTGGAGTTAACTTTTGTTCTTGTCAGATGGTGAAGTAGGAACAAATATTCATACTTCATATATAATGCATCTGCTTCTTTTTCTTTTGGTTGACAAACTATCCGAAAAATTCTAAGCCTGAGTTTTCCATTTAATTAGTTCTTTGGTGGTAACTCTTAAAATTTTCCTTCCTGATGTTGATTGCCTGACCCTGTGACTCTGTTATCTACCAGATATCAATATTTTTCGCTTGCATGTTTTGTACAAGTTTCTCTGCAGATATGACCATTTGCAACTATCTGGAGTTGCAACTCAGTTATTTTCAGTGTTTGGTGGAAATAGATTTCTTTGTGGAATGCATTGGAAATCATTGCTTCCTGATCAGATGAGGAAAAATTTCACCCTGCTCATAATTGGGATGGTCGTCCAGCATGTATACTTTCCAAGCAACCTCTGTTATTCTTTTGCTTGGAAACTACTCGAAGATGTTTTATACTCAAAGTAGGATTGGATTTTCTTCAGTTTTAAGGCACACATGCTATTGATTTTTTTTATTATTTTTAAGGTGCATATATTATACTGCTTTGAGGTAAAAGCGTGACAGTAGTTATTCTGTTTTCTTGCTTGCATATTGACATTTCCAACAAGGGCCTTTGATCAGTTGAGTATTTGTAGGTATGAGGATGGTGCAACAAGAATATATTTTACTTGTTCTCTCTTATGGTGAACTTATTTGTAGAAGATGATTTCCCATTTATATCTGTTGTTTACTTTTGGTGTTCGCACTATTTCTGATTTCTGATATTTTTTGACTTAACAAATATTATTCAGTGGCACATTCTTTTTCTGCACCAGCAGATTTTTTTCTGAGATTTTGTTTTTTGACTTAACGTTGGTCACTGTAGTTTCAGCTTCAATGATACTCCCTGATGCATTTTCGTTGTCCGTCCTGCCAGGACGAGGAGAAGGTTCTACCAGAACATAATCCTCTCTTATCCAAGTAATTTTATTATTCTGCTAGGAACTTGTGATGTGGTGTCTAAATCTTTCTCATCTGCATCAACATCAGTATTCTCGCAGGTCCCAATGAGGCCACGACACACTTCAAACACTAGCCATAAGAGTAACAAACCTCAAACTAGATGGTCAACCATTTTCTTTTCCTTTCCATCATCTTTCCTTTCGCTTGTCTTGTTTTTTCTGTGTTGCCAAGCAGGGATCAAGCCAATTTGAATTCCTTGGAGACCTCTGATGTTTTCTTCAGAACGTCATGGGAGGTATCCCGAGAATAACCATCAGAGATCGAATCCAAATCTAAGGTTACTTTTGAAGAAAGGACATAAAACAAAAAAAAAACGTATTTGCAAGCAGAGAGAGATTCCAGACCTGCAATATATTCAGATGAAAAAACAGAAATACAAAAGACGAAACTTCAACCCGAGTCCACCCACAGTAAAGCTTAGCTACATCAAACATGTGAAAATCAGAAGTTTACAGTGAGGAGCATCTGACGCCATTGCCAAGACGCTTGTGTTCTAATAGTTAGTGTCTCTGGCACAACCGGTGATCATTTCACATCCCCTGTTGTATCCGACTCCTCTACCATGGGGGTGGCAGTTGTAATAGGGAGCCCCCGGAGTGGAACAGGGAACCTTATCCCTCTCCAACGATCCATAGCTGATGTACCTCTTCTGCGCCATTAAGACCCTGCGGTTGATCTCTGAGTCCATCTCCATCTCCGCCTCCCACGCACAGCCCTCACCCATGGATCCACTGCACCCATTGCTCCCCCTTCTTTTCAATGACACGTCCCCTGCTCCACCGCTAATCCATGACCTGGGTTCCGCCGCACGAATCAAACTGCAACGCACCGGAAGGTTCTGAAACAGGAGAAGAGCAAACAAGATGAGAACAGTAGTGGGATTCTCCATTTTTGGGATTTCTTTGGATCTCGGCAGCTTGGATCCGTAGAGAGTCACCCGGGTACGAGTGTGAACTCTGTCTCTCTTAGTATCTATTCTGAAGAGCTGCTTAAAAGATGCTTCTTCCACTTTCACCTACCACGGCTGCCCGTGTGGTTAATGAAAGCGGATTTCACTGGGTCCCATTTTCCATTACTCAGGATGGTACAAGTCACATCCTGCTTTTCGGCAATAGTGCTGGCCACCGTGGAATTACCCAGTGGTTGGCCCTTATTTTTTTTTTTAATCTGAAAACCATTCAATTTTCATTCATAACCTGAAAAGCATTGTCTTAACCAGTTTTAAAAACCGAACCGACTCGGCCGGTTCGACCGAGTTCAACCGGAACCGAGACTTTGAACGGTTCGGTTTGCTCAAAGACCCAGAAATAATAAAAAACTGGTTGACAGGCTGGTTTTGAGCGGTTCAACTGCTGAACCGAGAATCGGACCGGGCCGGTTGAACCGGTTTACTTACCTTTTAAGTATTTTAATAGTTTTTTGTATTTTTAATCTTATTTTTTGTACATAAAAATATTATAATATATTTTTTAATGAGAAACAATTCATACCGGTTGAACCACCTGTTGAACCCGTTTGATCCGGTTGAACCCATTTGATCCGGTTGAACCCGTTTGATCCGTTGAACCAAAATGGGAAGCTCCGGTTCACCGTTTTTAAAACATTGGTCTATAGGTTAGGGGAGTTAATAAATATAAAGTTATCCAAAATGTGGAGTTGTGGGGGCAGACTTGCCCTTAAATAGTCATTTCTAATAGGAGTTTTCAAAAAAGAGTGGGGTAGTGTTGGGCCATATACGGATACGTTTTTCCCCTTGGGCAGAATAGGATGAACCAGCATTGGCCAGAGAATCAGCAACAACTTTTGCCTTCAAAGTGTGTCAACCTCCAGTGTATTAGAATTTGGAATGTGGTGTTCCTGATACATGATAAAATCAGATAAAATCAGATCTTGCCACTGTTGGGGAAAGTTGAATGTTTTGGGTGTGTCCTATGAAGTCCCATGAGATAGTGTCAAAGAGAAATCAATTTTTTAGTGTCAGGTACTTCAAATTCCTTTTAAAATCGATTTTTAAAGGAATTAAAAGGAATTTGAAGTACCTGACACTAAATAATAAGTGAAGTTTGTGATTAATGTTTTTAATATTAGGTGTGGTGAGAGAATTCAAACTTCTAGCTATTTACAAGTGAATAAATTCTCGGTCAAAACAGAAAATTAGATAATAGCCGGAATTAATATCTTTCTTAAATTTAAGAAGGAGAGAGGGAGAGGAGCACGGGATTGAGAGAACGAGGGGAGTGGACACTTAGCTTTTGTGCAATAGTAAATTTGGGTTCAACCTGGTACGTAGCAAGGCTGATTTTCATTTATACTTGATTAGACTGCGTAGGCCATTGGTTGAATTATAGTAGGTTATTATATACTTATTTTTTTCAATAGCAAGATTGTGTGGTGTGGCTTAATGGTGAAGTGTTTGAAACAACTGCTGGAAGTCCCTATTTACACATGCCGTCTTAGATAAAAATTAATGAGAAGATTACTAGTCTCTTATGAACTTCTGCTGCAACTATTGATGAAGATATCAACAAGTTGGCTCTTCAATGTAAGCATTCTAATTACTACAGCTTGCAATTTCTGTTGGATTAAGTATGAATTCTCTCGAAGTGCTTTCTGTGGACCGTTCTTCCACAATATTAATGTCAAAGTACAGTTGCAGGAGTTTGGTCAAGGGAAAATGTTATATTAGTTAATTATGGACACAACACCTCTGTAAATCTTGTTTCATATATGACTTCATACTCAACTCAAGCAGTTGATCTAACAACTATATTTTGCTTCTTGTTTCTCTAAGCCACCAAATTACATCCCATGTATTATAATAAACCGAGAAAGATGTTTTCTCGTCTGGAAAACCAGCTTAATTTGCGTATAAAAAACTATCAGTGTTGGTGAGTCTATATATAACACTTAAAAAGTGACCTTAGGTTTCAATGAGAACAGTGTAGCTTGTGCATGATCTAGCTACACTGGCAGTAAAATCTATAACGTCCCAAAATTACCGTAATTATAATTAGAAGTGTATTTATATATCATGGTTAAATACGTTGTTTCGAATCTAAGGTAACTTGGGACCTTGAGATTTCATTCCAGTATATAACATATATAAATCTATTTGTTTCATAAAGGAGGTAATTTGAAAAGAATATATTTGAAAAATGTTCTCTTGCTTGTGTTGGTAAGAGGAAGTAAGGGTGATTAATAATCATCTTAGTGACAAACAACGTTAATTAACGTCTTTTGATAAGTTAATTAATTAATTATTTTGAACTAACAAATCTCTCAATTGTAACTCGTTTTAAAATGTGTATTCCAAATACGAAAATGCTAGCTCCACCTACATACAGTACCCATCCGACATATCAGCTAATCTAAAACACAGCTGCTCAGGGTTTATCCCATAGAATTTAGGATTTTATAATTAAAAAATATATTTTTTAATATTTTTAAGTGTTTCAGATTGGCTAGTATGACAAATGGGTACTATGTATAGGTGCAGCTAGCATTACTCAATACCAGCACTATGTTTTAAGAGTAATGCTTGTTGCAATTGACTCACGAACCTCCCTCGTGTATCAACCAATTTGAAGCACTTAAAAAGATTAAAAATATTTTTTATTTAATAAAATCTTAAATCCTAAAGGCAAAACCTTAGCCAGCTGTGTTTCAGATTGGTCGTACGTGAGGGGGTTTGTGAGTCGGGTGCAACTAGCATTATTCTTTATATAAAGGTTAACTCCGTCAGCCATTTCAAGTGGAAAAAACAAAGAGAAGAGTAGCTAGAGAGGAGAATGTTATCAGAGGGCTTAATTTATAAGAATTTATGTCTCAAGGTTTTGTTACTCATTCTTCATTCACTTGATATAAAGCATTTTTGGATATTTTTAATGCCTTATTGTATTGAGTGGTGATATGCGTACGGTTGCTTTTGTACTGTGAAGTCTTACAACATGACGTGGCATATCCATTGGCAGACCAAGTAAGAGATAAAATAGGAACTGTCTACTTATTCTATAGGTAACCCTAAACCCTAAGCCTTATCTAGATTGCCAACTGGGTTGCCAGGAAGACACCCACATCATGATGTAAAACCTCATAGTAAAATGTGAAAGTAATGATATAATTTTTCTGTTTTATTTTTTTATGCGCGGTGATATAAGTACTGCGGCTTTTTACTTCCAAGACTTTACATCTTGACGTGGCGTCCATGTTGCAGTCCATGTAAGAGAAACTTGGAGATAAAATCTGCAAGATTTTATTTTTGTATTAAAATATTATTTACCTATTCTATGAGTAAACCCTAAACCCTAGATTTTCACTTACCTTAACCACCAACTATGCAGTCACGATGTAAAATCTCAAAGTAAAATCAGGAAGTACTGATATCTTTATTCTTTTTTTATTTTTGGCACGATGGTATAATGATGTGGAACAGGTAAGATATTATAATGTAAATGTGGGGTCTTTTTTTAAAAAAAAACCGTGGATATGCTTTTGAACCATTTATGGCGGAAGCCAAACTAAAGTCCAACAAAATGGATCAGACTCCGAACTTGCGCCCAATAAAAGAGGGCTAACATGATCCTTGGCAGAGTTGGTCAAAACCCAAGATTTACTTCTGTCTCATTTCACTCTCATTCTTATTTCCAATTTATCCCTAATTTTTCTCCTTAGTGTAATGTTGGCTTTACCAATGCCCATACCCATCTGGCGTACCAGGCAATCTAAAACATTAAAAAAATTTCTTTTTTTATTTTATAAAATCCTAATGGATAGATCCTAGGCGGTTGTGTTTAGATTGCTCGTACCTCGGATGGATACTGCACTTAGGTGCAGTTAGCATTTTCCTTCATAAAATCTTTAACTTTCTATTTAATGTCACTCTAATTTTTTCACTCTAAATTCCCTCTCTAACTTTTCTCACTAATTTTTCTTTCTAACTTTTCTCGCTAATTCCTCTTTTTAACTTTTCTCACTAATTTCTCTTCCTAACTTTTCTGACTAATTTCTCTCAATAAATTCTCTCTCTAATTTCTCTCCCTTACTTTTCTCTCTTTTTACTCTATTATTTCTCTCCGAATTTTCTCCATAATTCTTCCCACTAACTTCTCCACTAACTTCTCTCTAATTTATCTGTAATTTTAATCTCAAATTTCTCTCAACTTCCTCAACTCTTTTCCACATTCTCTATCAGCTTTCTCCCTCCACATTTTATTCCCACTATTCGCCTCACTTTCTCTCTCCACTTTCTATCTGTTCTTTCTTTCTCTAATTTCTCTCCAAACATTTTCTCTCTACTTTCTCCCTTTATTTTCTCGCTCCACTTTCCCTCACCTGTTTCACAGGCTACCTTCTGTCCTCTTTCTCTTTCACCTCTGTCAAATTTTCAAATGTGTCCTTTCAGATAGGGTATTAACTGTATAAGAATTTGATTAAGGTTAAAATCGTATGCACAATCAATGATTAACTGTTTCTAAACGGTTTGGATAGTACTTTCGTTGAGACCAATCATAAAAGCAACATAAAATTATTCTAATATGCAATCTTTCTAGAAAACACAAACAACAGTTGGCAAAACCCAAAACAGAAAAACCTGGCTCTTAGCGAACAAAAACCATCTACACCACAAAAAGAAAAAAAATTCTAAAAATGATATCAATGCTGCTATATTTTAGTTTGATGCTTTACATCGTAATGTGGTTGTCCTCTTGGCAGCTTAGTTGGCAGTCAAGATAAGATTTAGGGTTTAGGGTTACATCCGACTTTGTCTCTTACATGGACGGGCAACAAGGATGCCACGTCACCCAATAAACCCTTGTAGTAAAATATGGTTGTTCACAGATTACCAAAAGTAATAGAAGAAGTTAAACACCAAAATTCTCTTGACTAATAAAAGCAAAATGTTCCACAATTCCATAGAGCCAAAGAGAAGAGAGTAGCTAGAGAGGAGAATGACGTCCAAGGGATTCTATCAATGCATGATACTGGCTCTCATGATAAACGACAACGAGTTTTCACTAATTGAAGCACAATGTAATAGAGACCCTTTAGCAAGTGATAATCCCATACATCCAAGCCCTCCCTACCCCACTAATCAATATAATTGTGGCTGCAATAGGAGCGAGCATTGTCGGCAGAGTGCGAAGTACCAATTGCTCGATCAACATAATTTATAAGAATTTGACTCAAGGTTCTATTATTTGGTTTCTAACTCACTTGATATGTGACTATTGGCCGCATGCAGCAGCAAATTGTTGCTGCCTAGGAGACGATTTGTGGTAATATGCAATGTTTATTGTATTTTATTTTAAATAAGGTCATTTGACAAAAAATAATAGTATTTAAATTTGATTTTTGTAAGGTATTTTGGTGAGAAATATGTGTTGTACAATTTAATGTGAATATGGTAGTTCTAAAAAATTTGTATTTTCTTTTATTTTGTGTTTTTTAATTTGTTGTTGAATATGTATCATATTTGAAACTGAATGTACGTAGTTCTATTCCTTGGTTCTATCTGATTTCTCTCTAAATTATCTCTCTAAATTATCTCTTTAATTTATCTCTCTAATTTATCTCTCTAATTTATCTCCCTAATTTATCTCTCTAATTTCTCTATCTAATTTCTCTCTCTAATTCTTATCTCTAATTTATCCATTTATTGCTCTCTAATTTCTCTCTCTAATTTTTCTCTCTAATTTTTCTCTCTAATTTATCCATTTGCTGCTTTCTAATTTCTCTCAGATTTTGATCTTAAATTTCTCACAACTCCTTCATTATTTTTCGAAAATTTCTTTCGGCTTTCTATTTCCACTTTCACCCTTCTTTTTCTTTGATGCCGTAAAGATAGAATGGGAATTCATGATTAGAATGGAGCATCCAAAGGCCCAAAAAAGCGCAACAGGCTGAGGTTTGACTGGAAAAGCTGAACCACATGTTGTCCCTCTGCAATAATATTAGGGTTTTCAAGTTTCCATTATGTTGAGCTATATTTGTAATTTTGTGGGGATTTTTATGTAATTTTCGTTATGACTCCAACTAGGTTTTTTTTTTTTCCAGTCGAACTCCTTTGGAAGGCCTTTTGGCCGTCAAACTTGATAAATGAAGGTTGGAGAATTTTCTTAGTTTTTGGTTCAATCTCTCGGTATTATAAGGAATCAACCAGTTTTTGAACTGTAATTATTGTTTCTACAAAGCACGCTGCATCAGATTGGTATCAAAGCGGTACTGTGATCTTGCACCATGCCGCCACGAAGACGTACCAATGAAGCCCATATGGATGACGTGCTCTGGCAAGACAAAATTGCCTGGTTGCGCCAGCAGGTAGACCAATTGACTCAACATGTGGCCGTTCTGGGACAAAATTGCCTGTTGAGCTATATTTTTAATTTCAAGTTTCCATTATGGGAGATTTTCATGTAGCATTTGAGAACTGATCTTGCTTTTAAATTAATTACAAAGGTCAATTGTCTCAACGTCTTCAAGTCATTGGGACACGTTCAGTTTTGATAGCTATTCTACCTTTTTTTTTTTATGACTCATGTTGGCACGAACGGTAATATATAGTTGAGACCTACGTAGGTGTCTCGATATATTGGCGGTCTGCATCTGCAACTGCAAGATGTCCTTAACATTTTGACTCTTCCACAATTTCTGAAGCACACCAGCGAGCACTACTGGCCGGGAAACAATTAGCCTGGTGAATGGGCGGTGAAATGAAAACGACGTCTTGGTTAGCTTCCTCAGGGTAGTTCCACTACTAAAAAGTCTCATTCGGCCCGGTGGAATGAGAATCGGCCGGTGGACCTGGGCCAGCCATCAGCCGATTCTACAGGGTTTTAAACCCCAGTCGGTGAAATGTTGGGTCCGATTTTTAGCCCAAAAAAGTGGCTCGTCAGGCCCATCTCCCGCGCGCCCTGATTATCAATGATACTGTTGTAATTTTTTCCCCATGTGCGCTCTCTCGTCTTCTGGCTAGCTCTTGGTCTCCTGCATAGTTTTTCGACCGAGACCTTTGGAAATCGTTCAGGGAGCGTTCTCATTGGAATCGAAAGCATATTCAGCCCTATCCTCTTCAAAAACTCTCCAGAAACCTTCAGGCGAGCTTCGACCTCGTCCAGCCTTCTCTGCGTTTGAGGAAGACCCGCAATTTTCTGAAGTTGCTATTTGAATCAACTGAAATGTGCTAAAGCTACACGACGAAGGCCAACGATGGGTTCTTCGAGTGGGCGATCCAATAGGCGGAGCTGAGGAAGAAGAGAAGGACAATCAAATGCAAACTTTGAGTTTGAAATTTGATTTCAACTCAGGAAGTGGGAAATCCTGGACGAGGGGAAGGAGGACCAGAGATGTGACAAAAACAGTCAGAATCGTGGTGTGTGCTTGGGACAAGAATAATGGAGGGGATCACTCGTCGTCGGGTTCTTTTCTTTCTTGAAGCAAAGTGATTTTAAATTTCTTTTTCTTTTTTTTTTGAGCGGAGGAATTGAGTTTTGTTTAATTTTGAGACAGGATTTTTTTTATTTTATTCTTTATACGTAGTTGTTTTTTTTTTCTAGTTCCATCATGAGGCATGTGCAAATTGTAACATTGAAGATTCTGAGCTGGAGTTTGTCTTAATATCTATATTAAAATCTTCTTCTTAATTTCCTCTGGTGAATTGGCTATAAGAAAAGTTCTGAACAAACTTTCAGAAAATCAGAAAACTTGAACTATCATATCTTTATTGTTTTTTTTTATTTTCCTGTGAGAAATATAAAAATCTGAAAACCACAGTTAGAATCGATGCTTTAAGGCTTAATCGGAGGTAGATCTTTTCATTCAGCCTTCGCAATTCAAGCTTTCATTTACCTGTCTTTGAGTTCACATATGATTTAGGATTACAAAGAGGCTGTGAGAATCAGGGACTCTATAAGGTCGTTTGAGGAAGAAGAACCCATCCTTTCGCCTTCGGAGACTAATTAAAAACGCTGTCCAAGAAGAGAATTTTGAGGTACGCTTTCTTAATTCTATTCTCTCCTCGTGGCTGGAGTTCGTATCCTCTGTCTCCAATTTTGAGTTTCTTAGCAAGAAGTTTTTATGGATACCAATTTGCTCTAGTTGCGAAACTGCTGCCAATGCCATTGTCCCGTCAGCCCAACGGAAATCTCTGCTAGCCTTTACTACTTTTCTTAAGTCATATCGTTATCTTCAAATTGGCGTCTTCATCAAATATTGTTTCATGTCACAAATTTTACAAGATGCTGCCAAATACAGAGATGAACTGAAGGAGTTGACTTCACATGCTCTTCTCAAATGTTCCAGTGATGCCAGAACCTTGGTATGATACATTTAGAGCTAAATTGCTTTGTTCTTGATGACCCTGTGCATCAACTTTTTAACTAGCTCAAGGAATGAGATATTTAACCTCTTGAAATAGTTTATCCATTTGTTTTAGGGGATTAGGTGTCATTGGAGAACAACCAGTTATACTTCCTCAAACTATATTCGAGTACTCCTCTGCATGCCCACTGACATATATTTTTCTTAGGCTGTTATTCTATGTTAGAGCTAAGTATGACTTTTACTTTCACTACTACAAAACCATAGTCCGCCGGCGGCCAAAAGGCTCTGGCGGAACACAAATAACCGTCGGCGGACATCCGACGACGGGTAACGCCACGTCGTCGGAATGTCCGTTGGCGGAGAAGTCGGCCGACCCAAAAACCCGTCGCGCAACAAAAAAACCCGTCGCGCGAACGAACTGGGTCGGCCGACGCAGGGAGCCGTCGGCGGAGTAAATCGTCCAACGACGGACCTCATAGCGTTGGCGGAATGGATTCCCCCGACGCATCCCTACGTGTGGGGGTGCGTCGGTGGAATGGATTCCCCCGACGCATCCCTACGAGTGGAGTGCGTCGGCGGAATGGATTCCCGACGCATCCCTACGCGTGGGGGTGCGTCGGCAGAATGCATTCCCCCGACGTGTGGGGGTGCGTCGGCGGAATATTTGAAAAAATAAAAAAAAAATTAGATAATGGAGAAGAGAGAAGAGAGAGAAGAGACAGAGAGAAGAGAGAGAGAAGAGAAAGAGAAGAGGGAGAGAGAGCAGAGAGCAGAGAGCAAGAATGAGGAGAGAGCAGAGAGCAAGAAGCACGAACGAGGAGAGAAGAGAGGAGAGAAGAGAGAAGAGAGAGAGAGAGGAGAGAGAGAGAGAGGAGAGAGAGAGAGTGAGGAGAGAGAGAGGGAGCACACCTGTCACCATATCTTCCATCTGAGAAGCTAATGGATCGCTGCCCCTCCTGGGATTTTCCAGGCACCTTTTGCTGCAACAGAATGCACCTCATCTTTTCCTAGATCAGAAGATAAATAAAAACAAAAAATATAAATAATTAACTCCTACCAAAACATATAAGTCAACAACAATTTATGAGTTAACTAAACACATATCACATAAAAAAAATGCTTGCTATGGTGCAATAGATGTTTGTCATAACAATAATTTCATAACAGTGATGGCTGTTGTAATTTAGAAGGGAAAAATGTTAAAAAACATAGCTTTATGATGGATAAACGACTTTTTATTTTTAAAAGGGATAATACAACATTATAAAAGGGAACCCAGATCCATAGAAAATAGAAGATTACAGAGGAGAAATTATGAATAGCAGATCTATAGATCGATTGAGGATTCTAATAGTCTCAAAACTAGCAGAACAGTCAATCAGCACCAACAAATAATATAATTATGAGAAGTAATTATGAACTTATTAATTTATAATTCAAAGAACCTAGCTGAGTTGTAGTTCTGATGGTTAAGCATTTAACATCTGGACCCAACACATAAGAACATAATGTTTGGCTCCATACGAAGTGCTATTGTATAGCAAAATTTTTTCTCAAGGCAAATGCTAATTGGACTTGAAGGCTCATAAAAGTGACAGAAAGCAAATTAGAGAGATAGAGAGATAGAGAGATAACAGAAGATAAATCCTTAACTTTCATTCTGCAGCAGCTTGTGGGAGAGGAAGATTGCATACATGGAGAGATTGCACAGAGAGTTATATCAGAATAAATTCAACAGCTATTAATTGAGCAAAACCAAGAAACAGCTTTTGTTGATATAGTTGAGAGTCGGGGTAGGTATCTCAGTTGCATGTATCAACTCTATAATCTCTTTAATTCCCTTTTAGAAAAATATATTTATAATGAGACTTTATGCAGCACTTCTTGTTCAGCTCTTATTGAAGCTTCTTCATACAGATTGGCAGCAAGCAGCAGAACTTCATCTGAGGACAACACCCTCATATATAGCCTATCTTATACATAATCCCTATTCCAGTCATGACGAGCTGGTTATTTATTTTCATAGCACTTCCTTTACATTGCTCTTTCTTTGATAATATTCACCATTGTGGGGAAGAATATATCATTTCATTTATACCACGAACAACGGAAAGCTGCCCTGCGAGCAGTCTTTAAACAAGCTGACTGAATAAGTGATCTAAAACATTATATAGACCTGACTTTGCACATAATTAACTAGACATGCACTACAGTGCAACTTGAAGAAAATCAGCACAGAGATAGCAACATTTGTTAAATCATCAAGCAAGTGTGCGTTGGCCAATTTCTATCAGAATCGAAGTCAATCACACCACAATAACAAGACAAACCATCAAATTTTCGGTTTAAAAAATTTGTTACAATTGATTTATGGTCTAACGGATTACATAAAATAACTAATATGTAGTATTTATATTAGAAAAGTTCTTTCAAATAAAAATATAGCCTTACAAGGACAGGAATAATAAAATACAAAAAGCTGAAGCGGTAGCATTCGGAAAACATCAACACAAAAAGAAGAGGGATCGACACTTAGATCCGCATAAACAGCAGAAAATGCATTAAATAACGTTTTGAAGTACTTAAAAGAAAATGAAAAATCAAAAACCTGAATTTACCGCAAAAAAAGTAAAGAGTGCAGAAAGCATCGGGCGACAGTAACTAAAAGAGCTGCAGAAACTCTCTGGTTCGTACTCACCACAAGCAAAACCCTAGCTTTCTTATTAACCTCGTCTCTTAGAGCTTTTTTCTGATCGAGAGTTCGACACAAATTTTGAAACTAAAACGAGTTGAAAAAGAGAAAGAAGCCCTTCTATGAAAGAGGGCAGACAAAGTTACCGACGGAGCGAATTACAGAATTTATATTAAAAACATTTTGTTTTATTTTTACCATAATTTACATTGACCTCCTTCTGAGAATGCTCCCTGAACGATTTCCGAAGGTCTCGGTCAGAAAACTGCGCCGGAGACCAAGACCTAGCCAGAAGATGAAAGCGCGGGATTGGGGAAAAAATTACAACAATACCGTTGATATTCAGGGAGTGCGGGAGATGGGCCTGACGATCCCTATTTTTTGGGCTAAAAATCAGACCCAATGTTCCGCCGATGGGAGTTTAAAACCCCGTAGAATCAGCCGACGGCTGGCCCAGGTCCGGAATGAATTTGGTGGCTCTCCCTGTTTAACCTACTCTTTGAAAGGTTGTTGCTTGTTATTGTGGTGTGATTGACTTCGATTCTGATAGAAAGTGCAATGTAAAGGAAGTGCTATGAAAATAAATAACCAGCTCGTCATGACTGGAATAGGGATGATGTATAAGATAGGCTATATATGAGGGTGTTGTCCTCAGTTGAAGTTCTGCCGCTTGCAGCCAATCTGTATGAAGAAGCTTCAGTGAGAGCTGAACAAGAAGTGCTGCATAAAGTCTCATTATAAATATATTTTTTCTAAAAGGGAATTAAAGAGATTATAGAGTTGATACATGCAACTGAGATATCTACCCCGACTCTCAACTGTATCAACACAATAACTCTTAGAAACCTCCATTGCTCAGCCTCCTGACATTTTTTCTTTCTTGATCCATGTCTTTCAGAACCTATTTTACAACGTTTTATCCATACATGAACGTCTTATTACTGACTTTAGTCATAAAGATTCTTATGTTTGAATCACTGCATAATTCAGTTAAATCACTGTGTTTTCGTCTCATAGACTGGTGGATTTGTTTTATCTGAGTTTAAGTTGCTTGAAATTTTAGCGATTTGAATATGAGTCAAAGTTATAACAGTTTCAAGAGCTTATTTTAAATCACCTGTCCCCAGTTTCTGATTGAAAATGAGCCATTGACTTGCTCTTTATATTTGCCATTGTAGATACTCTTTAAACTATCTTAGTGCAGTTCTGTTTAAACTATCTAAGTGCATCTCTGTTGCATTGAGTTAATCATTGAGGAAAATGAAAAATATGTGTTTAGATTAGCTCATATTTACTTAGATGTATTACTTGTATGATAAGCTCTGATATTCTATATTTTTATTAATGTGTGGCTTTAACCTAAAATCATGAAATTGACTGTTTCTTGGTTTTGCTCAATTAATAGCTGTTGAATTTATTCTGATATGACTCTCTGTGCAGATTCTACATCAGACTCTCTCATGTATGCAATCTTCCTCTCGCACAAGCTGCTGCAGAATCTGCTCAGCAAGCAATTATTGCTGCACAAGCCGCTGCCAATCTAGCTCAACAGAAGTCTCATATTCTCCCTACGTCTAATGAATTTGATGGCTTCACCACCCCAGGTGTGCGCTCTCTCTTCTCTCTTCTCTCTCCTCTCTCCTCTCTCTTCTCTCTCCTCTCTCTCCTCTCTCTTCTCTCTCTCTCTCTCTCTCTCTCTCTCTCTCTCTCTCTCTCTCTCTCTCTCTCTTCTCTCTCTCTCTCTCTCTCTCTCTCTCTCTCTCTCTCTCTCTCTCTCTCTCCTCTCTCTCTCTCTCTCTCTCTCTCTCTCTCTCTCTCCTCTCTCTTCTCTTCTCTCTCTCTCTTCTCTCTCATCTTCTCTCTCCTCTTCTCTCTCCTCTCTCTTCTCTTCTCTCTCCTCTCTCTTCTCTTCTCTCTCCTATCTCTTCTCTTCTCTCTCCTCTACTCTTCTCTTTCTCCTCGCTCTCTTTCTCCTTGGCAGAATCCATTCCGCCGACGGCTCCTAGCATCGGTAAAGTAGTTTTATTCGCGCGACGGGTGTTTTTGTCTCGCCACGGGTTTTTTTGTGGGCCAAAGACTCTGTGACGCACGTTCCGACAACGTTGTCTTACTCGTCGTGGAAATGTCCGCCGACAGGGTATTCATGTTCCACTGACACTTTTTGGCTGCCGGCGGACTGAGGTTTTTTAGCAGTGTTCATGTGGGGGCCTCAATCCGTTGTTTTAATTGCCGAATTATATAGCAGATTGTAGCTAAGTGATCCTAGCTACCATTAAAGGATTGCTTCTACTAATTAATACAAGTCCCAGACTAATATGAAGCATACACATGGCGACTTCAATGTTGGCGATTATGTCAGGGTTATCCTAACCAAGGACCATTTCCCCGCGCGCCCATGAATACAATAAGCTTCTTGCTATAAAAATGGGCCCTGTGACGCTCATTGAGAAGATATATTCAAATTCTTAACGCTTGCAACTTCCTAGCCACATCCACACGTCTCATGTTTTTAATGTTAAACACCTCCTCCCTTAATCTGCTAACAGTAATACTGACGATGAGTAGGTTTCTAGAGCGAATCTTCACCACCCCAGGGGGTGCATGAAGATGCAGTAAGGAAAAGTGGGATTTCATGGTTAGGAAGAAGCATCCAAAGGCCCAAATATTTTGTCATTGGTTTAATTTTGAGCTGGTAGAATTACTAAGTGTGGAAGGGTGATTCTGGAATTAAAGGTTCTCGGATCTATGCTACCGTTGTTGCGTCTAGGAACTGAATTATATGCAATCTACTTTACTTTCTTCCAAGTCATTATGAATAGTAAACATATATAATTTGGCCTCAACGGAGGTAGCTTGCTCATGCTAGAGAACGAAATACAGATCGTAATGGTTGTTGCTCTATATGCAATGCCCTTTTGGTCATGATAGACTTCTCTTTCTCCACTCTTGATGATTACAACTCTCAAAACTGTAATATTTCTACAAAGTTTATTTTTTATGGTCTATTACATGTTTATTCGTTTTTGTTGGAGTTACTTACCAGAGTAGACGTGACTTTTAGACATGAATCATCACATATGTTGAAGAAACACAACATCTATTGACGAACAAATATGTCTATTGGTGAAACACCACATATAATGGTGAATGGACGTGTCTAGTAATCTCTCTCTCTCTATATATATATATAGTTTAGCATTCCTTTTTTGTAAATTTATGAATGATAGGAAGTCAGAGAATGTTTTTGTTTAATCTCCTTCGTTTCTTATAATTTCTCACGCAGTATTATCGCAGAATTTAGCGCAAGATTCGTAGGGGTGGAAATACTAAACACCTGGACGAACCTTCAGAGTTTGCTATCTCCGTCCATAGATTAAAATTCTTCTCTTCTCTAAATTTTCAGATTGAAATTTTAAGACTAATCTTTTTTTATCTTTTCACTTCACTTATATATTGTCTCGTTGTAACATCATATCAATGCCCAGAACAAGGGCATACCTCTTGTCTAAAACACCACATATCAAATATGGACACGTTGGATGAAGAATGCCCTCCATGCCACAAATAAGTTTTGTTTTGTCCATGGAAAATATATATTCAACGGCACACAAATGTCCTGAAAGGAAGAAACGGTGGCTGTACCTAAACGACAAAATTATCAAAGTTGGACACGGTGGATGAAGAATGCCCCCGTGCCCAAACAAAAAAAAAACAAATTATGTTTCATCAATGGAACAATGGGTTTGAGGCCACAGGTTTGTCCTACAAGGAAAAATGTCAGTCATGCCAATCATTCTTAAACCCCATACTTCAACTTAACAGGGAATATTGAATACATTTCATGGGTTTGAGTCCACACGTATCCCCTACAAGGAAGAAACAATGATCAACCCAATGAACTAAACTTTTCCAATTAGTAAACCTTAGCTGAAACAATTACATAGTTTGCAAGTTGGGCATTATAAATCTCCACACTACAACTTGAGAGGGAGTATGGGAGTTAGCTATTCATAGGCTTGAATTTTAAACATGAATTATTACATCTGTTGATGAACAAATATTTTTGTTAGTGAAACACCACATATATTAATGAATAGTCGTACCTACTAATTTAATGGTTATAAATTTGATAAATTTAGTTAAAAATCGTCGTACAATCATGGTTTGCCTGATCAATACGTATCGGTTTCCTTAAGTAAAGAAACAAGACACGGGGGTCATTTCCTTTTACAGGAAACTAAGCCCCGTATCTTCATGTATCGGCATGTTTCCTCATGTATCGAGGAAACCTGTCAATACGATATCCAAAGTTTCGCAATGGATGGAAAAATATGATTCGGGGAGAATCCGTAAATCAAGAAATTGGGATCACGGCTCCTTTAAACAGATTTTTTTATGAAAACCGATTCGTTTTTATCCCCCTTTGTTTTTTTTTCCAGCTGAATTGTCGCCTACCGACGACGGAACTACATGTGGAATGGTCGCCGGTGGTCCAGCCACCGTTCCGTGGCATTCGCCGGCTTTAAAGGCTATCTAAACGCCGACACAGAGAAACTAGGGTTTCTTTGCAGCCGGCGGCTGGAGGTTAGGGATGACCTCTTGCTGCCCAATTTTGGACCCGGGAACAGGACCGGTTCGGTCCGATTTTGAGCTGGTTCACTAAAACATTTTCATAGAATTGGTTCAATGACTTAGCAAAGTCCGTTTTGGATGAAATTTTGACAGTAGGTACAATAAAATATTTTGTATTTTATTTTATATTTTAAGAATTTTTAAAGTTTATACCAATCCTCAATTAATATGATATTGTTTATTAATGCGTTTGGTTAAATTCAAACCCCGTATCTTGATGTTTCCACAGGAGATTTCTGAACATCAATTTCAAGAACTTGAAGCCACAAATTTCACCAATTTATGGTTTTTGGGGAGAATATTTAGCATCATTTCAAAAAGGAGATTTCTGAAGTGATTTATGTTTGTTAGTATTTATGAAATTGATCAGCCTTTCAATAGAAATGACTCTTTTTGTAACCATATTTAATTTATTCATCTAATGGATTTTAGAAGATGTTTCAATTGCTATGTTTGGATGTCTATACTCTTTTGGATATTTTTATGAGATTTTAGAAGTGATTTCTGCTTGTTAGTCCTTTTGATAAGCATAATTTGTTGGCTGAATTATTTAGTCCTTTTAATAATCTTTACTAAGAAGACTAACTGTCATAATGTAGTTTTTTTTAAATATTTGAGTGAAAAGGAACATTATACTTTTTATATTGATTATCTTAGTAAATATTAGAATTTTTCCATATTTTTACATGCGTATCTTAACTTATCCTTTCTCATTACATGCGTTTCCGTTTCCGTAGTGACCAAAACTTTGCGTATCCCCGATACTGCAAACCTTGAGAATACAGTTGTAGGCATGGCTGGGGTCAGGATCTCGTTGAAAAATCCCAACACGGGTTTCTACGTCCAACCTTGGAACCTAACCCTGGAAAAGAAGAAATAAAAACGCAACATGATCGAGAATTCAATACGGTCCCAACTGTAAGATACTCACACTCTTACCCTTCCTCGCCAGCTTGAACTCCTCTTACTCTAAGCAGTCCTAGTTTTGATATCCATCCATGCTCTTGTTTCCTTGTCGGATCCTTTGCCTGCCGCGCTATGAAAAGAAATACAAATGAAACATTGATCAGCAATGGTGTTCTACAATCCCAAAAATAGGAAAAAATACATTTAGGGCAACATATTGTCTTTAGGAAAGGGCAAAACACGGTGAAAACAAAAAGGAAAAAACAATAGAACTTCAAAAATTATTTGGGGAAGATAAATAAAGCTTAAATCGTAAAACTTATCAAGTAATCAGGGAAAATAATTTAAAATAAGAAACGAAAATTGTAGAAATAAAGGAGGAGAAATAGATGAAAAGAGGACTTGCTAAAGAATGTATTACAGCAGAAGAACGAAGGATAAAACATAGAAATTTACCGGTAAAGAACTGTTGAAATTTAGTAGAGCAAAAATGATATTAAAAAGCAAAGAATTAGAAGAATGAAGATTTACGAAAGAATAAAAAATATTTGAGGTGAAAAATCTAAATGCTTGGATCAAATATCCATAGATTTTGAAGGCCAAAACCTTATTGAAGGGGCAAATACCGAAGGGAGAAAAGATATAATAAAAAATTTTATTTTTGAAAGTTATTGACTTAAATATTTAAAATTCTATGAATGATATTCATAAGCTTAGACTTAAGCTTTGTAGCATACACTATATATATAGATATATATTTGAAACTGAACACATTATATATTAATAAATGTTATATATGAATCCTATATAACAAAAAAATATTGCAAAAAATAATCAGTTTCAGAAATACATAGAGAAAACAAAACATGAAACTCCCAATACATAAAACTTTAAAATTCCTATCTAGTGTATGCTTCAATGTTTAGTGTACCTGAATTTACCCCAAATATGCAATTATTTTTAAATCCATGTTCAAGAAAATTTAATTTTTACTCAAGGTCAGCATTATGTTGGAAGCAAGAGAAAAATGAACATTGTAACTTTTATTTTTAAAATTAATTATTTTTTAATGCATAAACTAAAGCAAATAAAAGGAAGTAAGTAGAAGAGTTAGACACCAGAATTCTATTGGCTAATTAAAGGAAAATCTTCAACAATTCCATAAATGCAAATGCTTCTTCTTTCTTATATAAAGGTAATGCACCTTGCCATTACAGGTGGAAAAGCCGAAGAGAAGAGCGTAGATAGAGAGCAGAATGAAGTCCATGGGCTTCTATTTGTGGGTGATACGTGCTCTCATGATAATCAGTGACGAGTTTTCACCAATTGAAACACAATGTAGTAGAGATCCTTTATCATGTGATAATCCCCAACATCCATGCCCTCCAAACACCGCGAATAATTATCGTCGTGGCTGCAACAGGAGGAGCATTGTATATGTGACTATTGGCTGCAGCAGCAAATTGTTGCAGCCAACGAAAATATTTGGGGTAATATGCAAGGTTATTTGATCCAAAATATGGTATTTTGATTTGGAATTTCTGTAGTATTTTGATGTGGAATATGTGTCTTATTTTAATGTGATTGCGGTATTTTTAAATTTATTATTTATTTTTTGTATTTTAATTTGATGTTCAATATCTATTGTATTTTAATGTGAATGGGGTTCTATTACTAGGTCTTATCTGAATTCTCTTTAATTTATCTCTCTGATTTCTCTCCCTCATTCTTCTCTCTAATATCTCTCTAATTTCTCTCAAATTTTTATCTCAAATTTCTATCTAATTTCTCTCAAGTTTTAATCTCAGATTTCTCTCTAATTTCTGTCAAATTTTCTTCTCAGATTTCTCTCTAATTTCTGTCAAATTTTCATCTCAGATTTCTCTCTAATTTCTGTCAAATTTTCTTCTCAAATTTCTCGCAACCCCTCCACTCTTTGTCGACATTCTGATCGACTTTCTCTCTCCACATTCTCCTCTCCACTTTTTCTTTGATGCAGTACAGATTTAATGGGATTTCATGGTTAGGACGGAGCATCCAAAGGCCCCAAAAAGTACCCATGCCCTAGGTTTGACTTCAAAAGTGGAATCTTTCGTTCTCCCTCTGCCATAAGTTTAGGGTTTTTTCTCACGAATTTTCTCTCAGTAATTTCTCTCTCTAATATCACTCCCTAATTTCTCTCTTTTTCACTCTCTTATATGTCTACATTATTTTCTCAAATTTCTCTCTAATTCTTCTCTCTTACTTCTCCACTAATTCCTCTCCAATTTCTCTCTAATTTAAATCTCAAATTTCTCTAAACTCCCTCCACTCTTTTTCCACTTGCTCTATCTACTTTCTCTCTCCTCATTTTCTACCCACTTTCTTGCCTCACTTTCTCTCTCCACTTTCTATCTCTTCTTCCATTCTCTAATTTCTCTACCAACACGCTTCTCTCTACTTTTTCCCTGCTCTTTCTTGCTCCATTTTCTCACACCTGTTTCACGAGCTTCACTTTACTTTTCACCTCTCTCCATTTTCCAATTGTGTCCATTCAGATAGGGCTGTAAATGTATTAGAATTTGATTAATTAAGGTTAAAATATCATGTGCAATCAATAAATAAATATTGTTTCTAAATAGTTTGGATAGTAATTCTTTTGTCCAGTGCAATTATAAAAGAAGCCAAAAAATTGTAATATTCAATTCTTCGAGAACAAAGGAATGTATAAAATGTCCAGAATTTTATCGGATGCACATAAGATTAAAAAAATAGGAATACAAACCACGGTTGGGAAAACCCAGAACACCAAAATGATAATAAACGTTTTGTGCTTCAAAAAACTTGGCAAAATTAGTTATTTTTAAGCGGTACACAATAATTACTTGTGAAACCTCTTGATGTTTGAAATGATCATTTACTTGTGAAAGCTCTTTGAGAAGGATTTTAGGAAAAACAACAAAGCATATAACAATAAACTTACCAAGTGACAAGGCAAATAGAGTTGAGTTTAGGAAAGGAACGATAATAAAAATAAAATAAAAGAAATATATGTAATGAAGACTTATAGAAGAATATAATTGGGGAGAAGAACGAATGGTGAAACATAAAACTGAGAAATTGTATTAGTTGAAAAATGATTAAAGTGAAGGAAAATGCAACTTCACATGTGCAGCACCCATCCAACGTACCAGCCAATCTTAAACCATGGTTTCTAGTATTGGAGATACACAAAGTATCAGGCATCACGGCAACGGATACGCATCGTGGATACACATAGATACATTAAGATACATATTTAATAAATATGGAAACTATAGGAAAACTTATTAAAAATACTAAAAAATATAAATAAATTAATATTAATATCATTAATATAAAAAATATTTTTTATTGATACAAATAATTGAAAAAATAAAATAACTGCCTTAAAACACCGTGATCACAATATCGTATAACAAGATAACAAAATTGTTCTCGTGAAATATATTTATATGATCTCCAAAAAATCACCATTAATATAATAAGTAACCAGAAATTTTACTGCTTCAAATAGTTATTCAATTTTTTTTTGTCTTTAATTTTTACTAAATCATCTCAAATAAAATGAAAACACATCCTACCATACCCATCATTAAACAATATTGCTTTAAATGAGGATTTTTAAAAAAATAGTAAAATTCTGAAGAATATACCGTAAAGTAGAAAATATTTTTTTCTGCCTTTGGTCAAAATTTCTTCCAAAACCGACTTTGCCAAGGAATTTAAATGAGTTTTTAAAGTAAAAAGCATTTTTTGTAGCACCACCGACGAACCAAACTGAAGCAATCCATTTCACAAGGTCGGGACCTGACAATGGGAAGTCATCTCTAAGTAAAACTTGCCGACACGGGACGATATTGTGGTTAGTTTCCTGTAAATGAAAACAACTCGTGTGTTTTGTTTCCTTGGGTTAGGAAACGGATATCAGTTGGTATCACCCGATATGTATTGATATTGCAAACCATGTCAACTGAAGTTTCTCGGCCAAAGTTAGCTATTCTAGACATGGACCCAACATCTGAGATGAAGATTTCAGACCCAACATCTTCACCAGTGCCACCGCCTTTGCCGGATTCAGAGTCCTCACTGATGCCACGGCCTTTGCTGCATCCCGCCCCCATACAAGAGTCACCTCCATTGCCAGATCCACCGCATCTACTGGTTCTTCCGTCACTAGTTATCCAACTGAAAGATTCAATAGTGTTCATTTCTGTTGAATTGAGCCGGTCCACCACCTTTGTCGGGACCTTCTCAAACTATTATCTCCACTAATTTATCAGTAATTTTATTCTCAAATTTTTCTCAACTTCTTCAATTCTTTTCAACTTTCTCTATCAACTTTCCCCCTCCACATTTTATTGCCACTATTTCGCGTCACTTTCTCTCTCCACTTTCTATCTCTTCTTTCTTTCTCTAAGTTCTCTCCACACATTTTCTCTCTAATTTCTTCTTTTATTTTCTGGCTCCACATTCACAGGCTACCTTTTGTCCTCGTTCTTTTTCACCTCTCTCCACTTTTCAAATGTGTCCTTTCAAAAAAGGTTTTAACTGTATCAATATTTTATTAAATAAGATTAAAATCGTATGCGCAATCAATGGTTAACTGTTTCTAAACGGTTTGGGTAGTAGTTCTTTTGGAGAGAGAAATCATAAAAGCAACACAATAATATTCTAACATGCAATTTTTCAAAAAAAAAAAATGAATGTATAAAATGTCTGGAATCTTTTGTGTTGTACATAAGATAGTACAAAATAGGAACACAAATCACAGTTGGCAAACCCAGAATAGAAACACCTGACTCTATGCAAACAAAAATCATCTTCCCCAAAAAAAGAAAGAATTCTAAAAATGATATTAATGTTGCTATATTTTAGTTTGAGGCTTTACTTAGTGATGTGGTTGTCCTCTTGGCAGCCTAGTTGGCAGTCCAAATAAGATTTAGGGTTTAGGGTTACATCCGACTTTATCTCTTACCATGAAGGGCAACAAGGACGCCACATCACCCTGTAAACCCTTGTAGTAAATTATGGTTATTCGTAGATCACCAGAAATAATAGAAGAGTTAGACACCAAAATTCCCTTGACTAATAAAAGCAAAATCTTCAACAATTCCCTAGAGCCAAAAAGAGAGTAGCTAGAAGAATGACGTCCAAGGGATTTTATATATGCATGATACTGGCTCTCATGATTAACGACAACGAGTTTTCACCAATTGAAGCACAATGTAATAGAGACCCTTTAGCATGTGATAATCCCATACATCCAAGCCCTCCATGCCCCACGAATCAATATCAACGTGGCTGCAATAGGAGCGAGTATTGTCGGCAAGGTCTAAAGTACCACTTGCTCGATCAACATAATTTAAAAAAATTTGTCTCAAGGTTCTATTATTTGGTACCTAATTCACTTGATAGGCGTCGGCTTAAAGTTGTATGCCGACGCCTTTGAGTGTGTCGGCTGAATGCTTTACCTCGACTTGTCCTCCGACGCACCATTGGGCGCCGGGGGACACTTTGTGCCGGCGCACTTCTGTGCGTCAGAGGATGACCTTCTGCCGACGCGTTAAAGTCCGTCGGGGGATGGAGTTACTCTGCCGACGGTCGTAGGCGTCGGGCGAACTCTTCAGTCTCGCGCGACGGGTCTTTTGTCCTGCGACGGGTTTTTAGGTCGGAAGAGTGGTCCGCCTACGCTCTTTCCGACGGCGCGTGTGTACCCGTCGTCGGATATTCTGCCGACGGATTTTCCTGTTCTGCCGGCGTGTTTTGCCCACCGGCGGACGAAGTGTTTTTGCTAGTGTTGGCCGCAGCAGAAAATTGTTGCAGCCAAGGAGACAATTTGTGGTAATATGCAATGTTTATTGTAATTTGTTTTAAATAAGGTTATTTGACAAAAAATAATAGTATTTTATTTTGAATTTTTTAAGGTATTTTGATGAGAAATATATGTCGTACTTTAATGTGAATCCGGAACTTCTAAAAAATTTGTATTTTCTTTTATTTTGGGCATTTTAATTTAATGTTGAATATGTATCGTATTTAAATCTGAATGTACGTGGTTCTATTTCTTGGTTCTAACTTCTATCTGATTCCTCTCTAATTTCTCCCTCTAATTTCTCTCTCTAATTTTTCTCTCTAATTTCTCTCTCTAATTTTTCTCTCTAATTTCTCTCTCTAATTTCTCTCTCTAATTTCTCTCTAATTTCTCTCTAATTTCTCTCTAATTTCTCTCTCTAATTCTTCTCTCTAATTTATCCATTTATTGCTCTCTAATTCTTCTCTCTAATTTATCCATTTTCTGGTCTCTTATTTCTCTCAGATTTTGATCTCAAATTTGTCACAACTCCTCCATTCTGTTTCCATAATCTCTATCTACTTTCTCTTTCCACATTCTCCCCGACTTTTTCTTTGATACGGTAAAGGTAGAATGGGGAATACATGATTAGGATGGAGCATCCAAAGACCCAAAAAAGCCCAAAAGGCTGAGGTTTGACTGGAAAAGTTTTGGAACCACATGTTGTCCCTCTGTAATAATATTACGGTTTTTCCAGTTTCCTTAATGTTGGGATAATTTTGTAATTTTGTGGGGTTTTTTAGATAATTTTTGTTATGACTGCAATTAGTTTTTTCTAATTAAAAAATACATAATAAGATTTCTATATACAAAAAATAAGATTAAAAATACAAAAAACTTTTAAAATACTAAAAAGGTAAGTAAAACGGTTCAACCGGTCCGGTCCGATTTCCGGTTTTCTACCATTTCCGGGTCTTTGAGCAAACCGAACCGTTCAAAGTCCCGGTTCCGGTTGAACCCAGTCGAACCGGCCAATTCGGTTCGGTTTTTAAAACACTGAATGAAGCCCATATGGATGACGTGCTCTGCAAGACAAAATTGAGACCCAGATTTTGCATATGATAATTCTGTTCTTGAAGAAAATCCTTTTATGTGTTGTTCCTTGGATGTTTGTCCACATGCAGATCGGTGGAAGAAATTTTAGAATTCAAAAAGGTTTTAATCCTCGTCGTGTTCCTTTGATTACCATGAGACTGTGTGGTCAAGCGCAAGCATGGTGGCAGCAGACGAAAAATTGCCTTGTGCGCTCAGTTAAGGCAAAAGAATCTCTACGAGGGAGATTTTCAAGTAGCATTTGAGAACAACATTCTTGCTTTATAATTAATTAGAAATGTGAATTGTCTCAACGTCGTCAACTCTTTCAAAAGGGGACTCGTTCAGTTGATAGCGATACTGCCTTTTTTTTTATGACCCTTTGATAGTTTCTGAAGCACACCAGCGAGCACTACTGACCTATGTTTGTCACAACATGACACTACTAAAAATAAACACTCCACCGGCGGAAGGAAAGTTTTCCGCTGGCGGAAGACCATTCCGCCATCGGTTGTTAATGAATAGATCAGATTCATATGGGCCCTTAAGGCCCATAAAAATTATTAGATCCCAATTTAAATTGCGACCTAACTTCCCGTGCACCGTTACGCACGTAATGGGTGCGCGGCTTCTTTTTTTTATGACTTATGTTGGCACAAATGGGAATAGTTGAGACACCTACCCAAATGGTGTCTCCATATATTCCAGCGAGCACTACTGACCTATGTTTGTCACAACACACTACTAAAAATAAACACTCCACTGTCGGAAGGAAAGTTTTCGGCTGGCGGAATCGTCGTTAACGAATAGTCGGCGGAATATCGATCAATCTGATCCAACCGCCGGCGGAATGAAATCAGGCAGTTGGGCCGGATTTT
Source organism: Aristolochia contorta (assembly GCA_022405105.1). Classification (NCBI taxonomy): domain Eukaryota; kingdom Viridiplantae; phylum Streptophyta; class Magnoliopsida; order Piperales; family Aristolochiaceae; genus Aristolochia; species Aristolochia contorta. The sequence continues at coordinate 18,081,826 of CM039667.1, forward strand.
GATCAGATTTATATGGGCCCGTAAGGCCCATTAAAATTATTAGATCCCAATTTAAATTGGGACCTAACTTCCCGTGCACCGTTACACACATAAGGGCGCGCTCGTGACGCACGTAACAGGTGCGCGACTTCTCTCTTCCTTCTCCCGCCTTGGAAATCATTCGACGATTTTGTCGAAGAGAATCAGCACGCGAAACCGTACATCCGACGTTCCCTGGCGTTTCCCCGGTGTTTCCCCGGCGTTCCCCCGGAAAACTTTGCAGTTTCCTCTTGTCAGTGTCGCAAGTACTCCGGCCGAAGACCCAGCTTCCATGACGCTCTTGGGTTCGAAAACCCAGTTCTTCCGAAGCTTCTCGGGGTGATTTCCGGTGGTCTCTTCTGCGTTCCGGCCGCCCTCCCGACATCGAACTTCTCTGACTTTGTCTCCGTCGACGGAAGGCTCTTCCCCTTCACCACAGGTAATTAATTTGCTTTCGGTTCTTTGTATTTCGTTTTTGCTTTCAGTTCTCAAAACTGTGGATTTTTCTCTTATGTGACAGACAATGAATATAACTGTCCTATATTCATTTTGTATGAAATCAGAAAGAAAGCAGGTAGAAGCATCTTGCATTAGAGCGAAGTACCTTGATAGAATTCCTGTAAGGATACATAGGATTCTATTAAGGATTGGATTCTTATCTTTCATTTATTTGATTTGATATCTTATCTTTCATGCAATATAGGTCACTATGGAGAAGGCTGAAATGAGAGATATACCAGATATTGACAATAAGAAGTAAGTTTCTGTACTTTCATAAGTTTAAAAAAAAAACTTTCCTTTTTGTCTTCTGTACCCTATGAAAAGATGGGAAATGTCATTTGTTACTTACTGCTGTATAAATTATATTATTTATGAGAATTAGACTTTGGGTTCACGTATAATATACCCTATTTGTATTCAGTGGTCTCAGTAGCTTTTCTGTGCCTTATTTAGAGTTTATTCATTATGGTATTTGGATTCATGTAATATGGTAAGTGGCTTAGTTACAGAATATTGAATCAATGAGATGATGTTGCAAATTGTCTTTTCAAATATTGAATAAAAGAGATGATGTTGCTATTTGTTGTTTATTCTTTGTTTCTTTGTTTCTTTCTAGTTGTCTTTCATTCTTTCTTTCTTACTTTGTTTGTTTTTTTCTTTCTTTCTTTCTTTCAGTGTATTCTTCATTCTTTTATTCTTATCCCTCTCTTTCTCTCTCTTTCTTATCCCTCTCTCTCTCTCTTTCTTATCCCTCTCTCTCTCTCTCTCTCCCTCTCTCTCTCTTTCTCTCTCTGATTTCTCTCTAGTCTTGGTTTTCTCTCAAATTCTATCTTTGACTTTATCTCTATCTCTCTCTGGTTGTACTTGTCCTTAAATCTTCGTCTCTCTCTCTCTCTCTCTCTCTCTCTCTCTCTGATTTCTATCTAGTTAAATATTTGTCTCCCTCTGATTTCTCCAAAATTCTGTTTCAAAATTTAATTCTCTCTCCCTCTATCTCTCTTATCTTTCTCTATCTCTCTCCCCCTCCTTTTCTCTCTCTCTCTCTCTCTCTCTCTCTCTCTCTCTCTCTCTCTTTCACTTTCTCTCTCTCTCTCTCTCTCTCTCACTCTTTCTCTTGGTTTTCTCCCAGGTTTCGCTATAGTTAATTATTTATCTCCCTCCGTTTTCTCCCAAATTGAGTTTCAGAATTTAATTCTCTCACCCTCTATCTCTCTTATCTTTCTCTATCACTCTCTCCCTCCTTTTCTCTGTCTCTCTCTTGGTTTTCTCTCTGATTTCTCTCTAGTTGAATCTCTCTCTCTGATTTCTGTCTAGTTAAATATTTTCTCCCTCTTATTTCTCCCAAATTTTGTTTCAGAATTTAATTCTCTCTCCCTCTGTCTCTCTTATCCCTCTATCTCTCTTATCCCACTCTCTCTCCCTCTCTCTTTCTCTCTCTGATTTCTCTCTAGTCTTGGTTATCTCTCAAATTCTATCTTTGACTTTATCTCTATCTCTCTCTGGTTGTACTTGTCCTTAAATCTTCGTCTCTCTCTCTCTCTCTCTCTCTCTCTCTCTCTCTCTCTCTTTCTCTCAGATTTCTATCTAGTTAAATATTTGTCTCCCTCTGATTTCTCCCAAATTCTGTTTCAGAATTTAATATCCTCTCCCTCTATCTCTCTTATCTTTCTCTATCTCTCTCCCCCTCCTTTTCTCTCTCTCTCTCTCTCTATCTCTCTCCCCTCTCTCTCTCTCTCTCTCTCTCTCTCTCTCTCTCTCTCTCTCTCTCTCTCTCTCACTCTCTCTCTCGGTTTTCTCTCAGGTTTCGCTATAGTTAATTATTTATCTCCCTCCGTTTTCTCCCAAATTGAGTTTCTGAATTTAATTCTCTCACCCTCTATCTCTCTTATCTTTCTCTATCACTCTCTCCCACCTTTTCTCTGTCTCTCTCTTGGTTTTCTCTCTGATTTCTCTCTAGTTGAATCTCTCTCTCTGATTTCTGTCTAGTTAAATATTTTCTCCCTCTTATTTCTCCCAAATTTTGTTTCAGAATTTAATTCTCTCCCTCTGTCTCTCTTATCACTCTCTCTCTCACTCTCTCTCCCTCTCTCTTTCTCTCTCTGATTTCTCTCTAGTCTTGGTTTTCTCTCAAATTCTCTCTCTGACTTTATCTCTATATCTCTCTGATTGTACTAGTCCTTAAATCTTCGTCTCTCTCTCTCTCTCTCTCTCTTAGATTTCTATCTTGTTAAATATTTATTTCCCACTGATTTCTCCCAAATTCTGTTTTTGAATTTAATTCTCTCTCCCTCTATCTCTCTTATTTTTCTCAATCTCTATCTCCCTCTCTCTCTCTCTCTCTCTCTCTCTCTCTCTCTCTCTCGGTTTTCTCTCAGATTTCACTATAATTAAATATTTATCTCCCTCTGTTTTCTCCCAAAGTGAATTTCAGAATTTAATTCTCTCACCCTCTATCTCTCTATCTTTCTCTATCACTCTCTTCCTCCTTTTCTCTCTCTCTCTCTCCCTCCTCTCTCTCTCTCTCTCTCTCTCTCTCTCTCTCTCTGTTTTTCTCTCAGATTTCACTATAGTTAAATATATATCTCCCTCTGTTTTCTCCCAATTGAGTTTCAGAATTTAATTCTCTCACCCTCTATCTCTCTTATCTTTCTCTATCACTCTCTCCTTCCTTTTCTCTCTCTCTTGGTTTTCTCTCTGATTTCTCTCCAGTTGAATCTCTCTCTCTTTCTATCTCATTCTCTGATGATCTCTCTGATGATCTCTCTCTCTAGTTGAATCTCTTACCTGTTGTAGGTGTAATCAATTGTGTTTTTTGCAAATGTCTCATTTATAAATTGAATTTCCTCTTCATGATTGTATTTGGGTTATTTGAAGGTAACATAAAGACCATTTAAGAGGGTTACACCCCTAGTGGGCTGAGCATCGAATACAAAAAGAGTAACACAACCAATTTTTACAGTTGTTTAAAAAACGAGTAAGATTTTTACCTTGAATATAGGAGTGACGGTATTACGTTTGTATCAAATATCCCTCCTTTGTTGACCTTGTGGCTAATTGTATTGCGTAGGTAACTGATATGTTGACAGATGAAGAGGACTCAGAGGATTTAAAGTACTTTGCCCATGGTCCATCTCGCAAAACTATATCATATCATGGTCATTTTGGCAATGGTATCAAGCTTTACATGGAGACCATTGACTTGAATCGGACTACATAAAATAGTGGCAATGCAATAGTGGGGGTAAGGGATGAGATATTTTATGGTGTCCTGCAGCTGGTTATAGAAGTTTACATTGGAACATGGACACCTGTGCACATATTCAAATGCAAATAGTGCGATATGAAAAAGGGCACATGTTGCTTCACTGACGGGTTAGACTTCACGTTGGTAAACACAACGAAACAAGCATATGAAGATGAACCTTATATCTATCCAACTCAAGCACAATAGGTATTTTACTCGAAAGACCCGATTGAGCCATGTCGGAGTGTTGTCTGTCGTTGGAGAGCATGAGACACCTACGACATCCCCTTAGGTGATAACATTGTAAGGGCATAAGAAGATGAGGCATTGATATTGGCACAAGATGTAGGATTCGGAGACGCAACAAACCTCAATTATGAAGATGATGTTATATGGGTGCGTCGTGACCTTGGTCAAGGATTAAGGATCAATAGTGACGACTTGGATGTAACATGAAGTATGTTTAATCGATTCATGTTTGTAAATGCATTTGCTACATATAATAATAGTTAATTACAATTCTTCTTTTCTAACTTAATGTCCTTAATGCCTTTATTTTTTTGGATAATTACGTGACGAAGGGGGACATTTGTGTCACTTAGGTACAAATGCACCCAGGTGACGACATCGTCCCGGGCTCCAGCAGCTCCCTTTCCATTGGGGTTGACTCCTGCAGCCCCTTCGACATCGGCCCCAGCTCCTGCAGCCCACCCTCCCTCAGTGCTTCCGTCTTCATCAAAGCTTTCGTCTGTAGGTACTAACATATTCATTAACTTTATCTCCCAATTAGTTTGTATAATTTTACTTTATTTAATTTGTGTTTAATTCAATTTTAGAAGAATCAATGCGCAGGTATAGGGAGCTATTCCCAAGTTACTAATCCCCTGATAGTGATGATTCAGGTACAATTAGATTGATATTGTTTCATAAAATGTCATTTTAATGCTGACTAAGTGTGCATTTGATGTAGGGCCAGTCCCAATGGAGGACATGGAGACCCAGCCGCCAGATTGGACTGTTGATAGCATTGAGGCTTCACATCCACGGGAACCACGATTGAAGCGTAAGGTGAGGGGGACATCATTCATGCCTGAGAATGCGGCAATGATCCTAATCAAGGATGGACGGATGGTCTCATCTACACAGCATGACATGTCATTTCTACTTGGAAAACAAATTCTGGATCAATTGAATTTCCCAGTACATCTGCAGTGGCGTGAGCTCGGCCCAAACGCATACAAAGGTTGGTTTGCAGAAATCAATGTAAGACCAACAACTAGGTATTTGTTTTTGTAATAGTCGAAAATACTAACCAAATGTATTTTTTCTTGTAGGTAAAATACAAGTTTGTTAATGAGAAAGATCAGCCCGTGACTGCAGCCATTGCGATGAAAGCTCTACAGCCAGTTGTGCTGCAAATAATACGAGACAATCGTACCTTCTATAAGAAGCAACACTACGATGGAAAGACCCTAGTGCAATTAGCAGACTGTCCCATTGAAGGTATGACTCAACTGAACACTGCTAGTTAAATACTGTGATGGGGTAAGTGAGTCCTAGAGTGATGTGAAGAACAAGGCGAATAGAGAGTGTCTGAAGACGACTCACACACTTGGGTGTAAGTCTCTTGCCCGTTTTTTAGAAGAAGAGGTACGTATTGAGTTGATTTTTTATCTACTTTGTCAATACTCCAATTTTTGAACATTGTACAATACTTATTTTAGGAAATTAAATTCTATGCAGCGACAAACAGAAGGTCCAAACTTCGTGTTTTTGATATCTTTCCTCAAGGAGCACAAGAGGAAAGATGGGACATATCTTGATGTGGAGACAACAACATTATGTGTAACTTATCAGGTTCCCTACAACTTCATTTAATACCAAGTGAATAATTTAATTAGGTTTTGTTTGTATTGCGGGAAGAGCTTTTCTGGACTGCAACTGAGCTACAGGTCTACAACTTAGCGAACCCCGCGGATTTGACACCTAGCATAGATAAGGTGCTTGGGGGGCCATCATGGGGGTTATGAGAGAGGACTTGGGACTGGTGAGCCGCCACGTAGGGGTGCGGTTACGAGAGCACCAGAGTACTTAGCTCTAGAAGAATAACTGCAAAAGGAAAGACTAGACAAGGAATTAATGAAGGACCAAATGCAGTTGATGCAAGCTCAGTTGCAAAAACTAAACCAGTAGCGAGCCTCTCTCCAATTGCCTACAGGTTAGTACTAGTTTAAATACATAATTCGTTACGAATTTTATATATTTCCTTATATTTATTATAAACTTGTGTTCATTTGCAGGACCTTCTAACCAACAGGGCAACAATCAGTCGTAGAACTGATTGCTCTGATTGTATATTTTTTGTATTGTTGCAACAGGGCAGTTGAAATTTATGTAATGTAAATATTTTGAAATGTATTGATTATTATTTTTAGGTAATTGTCTGATTGTATGACTAATAAAAGGTACAAAACAAAATATCTAAATATTTTTTTATTAAAAAACTCCGAAGGCGGTTATAAACGTCAGCGGAGAAGTGTTCCGTCGACGCATTACTCGGCCGACGAAAATTAATCGTCGGCAGAGGGGACTACCGACGAATATCATTCGTCGGGGGAGAGTGATTCCGCTGATGAATTATTTTAGTCGGAGGAATGATTCTCTGCTGACGGAAGAGTGTCGTCAGCGGAACGTCCTTTCGCCGACGAATTTTTCGTTCCCCGTCGGAAGGCCATTCCGCAGACGAAATCTGGACTCGCCCACCGGCGGAATCAGAAAACTCCGTCGGCGGTTGATTTCGTCTGCGGTACCATTCTGCCGATGCCATCATAGCCAACGCCGACTCACCCACTGCCAGAGCTTTCGCCGGCGGGTTGGCCTTCTGCACTGGCGAATTCGACCGCCGGCGTAGATTGTTTTTCTAGTAGTGACAATCAGTAGTGGCTCCACAGAATTGTACTATATTTGTCAGCTTCCTCAGGGTAGTGCAAGTGGGGGCCTCCATTGTTTTAATTGCCAAATTATCTAGCAGATTGTAGCAGAGTGAGTCCTAGCTACCAATAAAGGATTGCTTCTACTAATTAATACAAGTTCCAGACTGATAAGAAGCATAGACATGGTGACTTTAATGTTGGTGATTATGTCTGGATTATGCTAACCAAGGATCATTTCCCCGCCCATGAACCAATAAGGTTGCTACTAAAAACATTGGCCCTATGAAGCTCATTGAGAAGATAAATCCAAATTTTTAATGCTTGCAACTTCTAAATTTTGGCTTAATTAGCATTGTGGGCTATTTGTGTGCTTTATAGTGGGTTAAGCTAGGTTAGAGATTTATTTGTAATTATTAGTTAATTGGAATTTTTTTGGTAAGTCCATGTTGAAATGGACTAATTTGCAATATTGTATCTTTTGTGTTTTATAAATAAGAGGTCTCCCTCTTTGGACCGATAAGGCAATTATTACAGAAATAAACCCTAGTCTCCTCTTCGTTTTTTACCTTCCGTTTTTGTCTACTATCTTCTTTTCTTAAACCTTAATTCTTCCTAAATTCCTGTAAGAAGTGGTATCAGTCCGGTTCCTTTTTAAGATGAACAAACAAATTTGTTTTTTCTTTACTCATCCAACAGGTTGTTGATTTGAGCTTCTTCTTCTACTACCTACCTCGTCTACAAACTGGGATGATAGATATGTTCGTGCAATTTCACTTGAGCTCAGATGATTAGGTGTATTAGTAATGTTTTATCTGCTTTTTATGTATTTTGTCCCACTTATTTTCTGGTTACTATCATAATGTTTTCACGTATGATTTAGGTGGACTGTTATGGGAATATTTTGTCATTGGTTTAATTTCGAGCTGGTAGAATTACTAAGTGGGGAAGGGTGATTCTGGAATTAAAGGTTTCTTGGATCTATGCTACCGTTGTTGCCTCTAGGAACAACATTATATGCAATCAACTGTACTTTCTGCCAAATCATTATGAATAGTTAACATCAATAATTTGGCCTGAATGGAGGTAGCTTTCTCTAGCTAGAGAACAAAGTAGAGATGGTAATGGTTGTTGCTTGGCATTCGATGCCCTTTTGGCCAAGATAGACTTCTCTTACTCCACTCTCGATGATTACTATTCCTCTCATAACCGCAATCTTTCTACAATGTTAATTTTTTTGTGGTTTATTACATGTTTATTCGTTCTTGTTGGAGAATTAAGGGAGTTAGTTACCAGTAGACGTGATTTTTAGACATTAATCATCACTTATGTTGAAGATACACAACATCTATTGATGAAAAAAATATGTTTGTTGGTGAAACACCACATATATTGGTGAGTAGTTATATATATGAACGATGGGAAGTCAGAGAAGTTTTTGTTCAGTCTCTTACGTTTCTCATAATTTCTCACAGAGTATTATAGCAGAATTAAGCTCAAGATTCGTAGGGGGGAAACCACTAAACGCCTGCATGAACTTTCATAGTTTGCTATATCCATCCATGGATTAAAATTTTTCTCTCCTCTAAATTTTAAGGATTGAAAATTTAAGACTCATTTTCTTTTATCTTTTTACTTCACTTATATATTGTCTCGTTGTGACATCATGTCAGTGCCCAGAACAGGGGCCTACCTCAAGTCTAAAACACCACACATTTAGTGGAGCATGAACTTTACACCATGTAGGTTGTTATGGTGATCCAGACATGTCTTGATAGGATAAATTATAAAATATGGACATGGTGGATGAAGAATGCCCTCCATGCCAAGAATAAGTTTTGTTTTATCCACAAAAACAAATATGTTCAAGGCCACATGAATGTCCTAAAAGGAAGAAACGGTGGCTGTACCTAATGGCCAAAATTATCAAAGTTGGACACGGTTGATGAAGAATGTCCCCGTGCCAAAAAAAAAAAAAAACAAATTATGTTTCATCAATGCAACAATTGGTTTGAGGACTCAAGTATGTCCTACAAGGAAAAATGGTGGTCATACCAGTCATTCTAAAACCCCATACTTCAAATTAAGGGTGAGTATTAGTACATTTCATGGGTTTGAGGCTATATGTATCCCCTACAAGGAAGAAACAGTGATCAACCATATGAACTAAACTTTTCCAATTAGTAAACCTTAGTTGAAACAATTACATAATTTGTAAGTTGGGAATTATAAATCTCTATGCTACAATTTGAAGGGGCATACGGGAGGGAGTTAGCTATTCATAGGCGTGACTTTTAGACATGAATCATCACATATGTTAATGAAAAAATATTTTTGTTGGTGAAACACCACATCTATTAGTGAATAGTCATGTCTACTAATCTCTATATAAATATTTTAGCATCCTTCTTTATAGATATATGAACGACACAAAGTTGGAGAACATTTTGCGTAATCTCTCACACTTCTTATTACTTCTAGCTCACAAGAATTTTAGTTCATCAAGGTATTGTTCTTCCACATAAGCAAGGAGTTTTGTACCCGTTGGAAGTTCATCTTGGCAGTGTCGCGAGTAACAGTATTGTTTCCTGGATTGCATTCTACTGACTTCCTGGTAGACTCCCGTTTGTCTTGTTGTTTTGGAAGACGGAATGTATGTGGTTGGCTGCAGCTTTCACAAATTCTTGTGCAGGGTTTCGGTGGGTAGTTGTTTCTAGCCGAGTAGGAGCTGTCATGGATATAGCAGTTGCTGTCATATTCATCTACTGATTCTGTGACTACCCATAAGAGGTGCCGTTGGAGAATTAAATTAATTTGCACGAGAGTGTTGTTTTTAAACAAAAATAGCAGCTGATGTCTCCTTCATTCAGTTGGTGCTGTCAGCTTCAGGTTTACCTTTGCCACCTCATGCTCTTCCTATGAAGTTGCTAAAGGTACTATGTAACTTGTCTTGCTTAACAACAATTAATTCTAGTCCTACGTGGGTTGTCTCTAAGCTGTTGGAACATGTGTTGAGCAGGTATTCATATGAAATATTCTCACATGATGCAATTATCGACCCAAATATTTTAGAATTGAAATTGGACTTCGCTTTCAATTAATGTGCTCCTAGTGATGTATCTCATTTTACTCCTACATGAGGTGCCCCCGATATTCCTCCTTATGTGCTTTACTTTTTAGTTACTTCTTGTACCTTATTAAAGTGTAAGTCTTTTATATAAATTATACAAAAAAAGAAAAAAATGATATCAATACGGCCATATTATACTATGAGGTTAGAATCTAAAGATAGCAATAATTCTTGGCAGTACTCATATAACCACTCAAAAAAAGAAAATAAAAACAAAAGAAATTTTTTTTTCTATGACAGGAAAAATGGGAGAGCTCTCAAAGCGGATAGATAATTTAGTTTACCCTAGATTCTGTAAATGCCAGAGCAGCAGCTTTGCAAAGAGTTCTCTTCAAGTTGATATGGTTTCCTTTAAATATCCTTCACATGAAAAATGCAGCATCGTAGTATTTTCAATGAATTGTACTCACTTTTTGGCCGCCTTGTTAAGAAGTTCCAATGAGAAATATGAAGAATGAATAGAAGAGGAGGAAAGAAGAATAGACTTTAGGAGAAAAGAGAAGGAAGAGAGTCAGAAGTAGAAAATAAGAATATTGTTATTAACAAATGTTATATATAAATCCTATATTACAAAACTTAATTGCAAAAAAAAAAGAAAATCAGTTTCAGAAATATGCAAGAGAAAACAAAAAATGAAACTCTCAATATTTAAAACTTTAAAATTCCAATCTTGGCTATGAGCATCTACAATGTTTGGGGTACCTGAATTTACCCCAAATATGCGATTATTTTTAAATCCATGTTCAAGGAAATTTAATTGTTACACAAGGTCAGTGTAATGTTAAAGGTAAGAGACAAAAGTACTTTATAACATTCATTTTTTAAATAATTTAATTACGTTTTAAAGTATAGACACGAATAAATTGGGAGGGAGAGGTGTTGGAAGTATTGCATATAATCACCTTTGCTTTGTTTTGGAATAGCACTATTTGAAAATTTTAGTAACAATTGTTACTTACAATCTTTAAACACAAAAATGGTTATAAATATTTATTGCGTAATAAAACTTGGAAGAGAAAAATTAGTTTTTGTTGATCGGGAGAAAATAGTTACTTGTGAAACCTCTTGTTGTTTGTTCTAATTATTTACTTGTGACATCTAATGTTGCTAGCTAGTGCTATTTGGGTATTCTTCTGTCGAAACTATGACAGAAAATTCTTTTGTCGAGGGAAATTGTAGAAGCAACCATAAAATATTTTACAGCAGTGATATAAGTACTGTAGGTTTTTACTTCCAAGACTTTACATCCTGACGTGGCATCCACGTTGCAGCTTAGTAAGAGATAAACACGGAGATAAAATCTGCAAGATTTTAGTTTTTTAATAAAATATTATCAACCTATTCTATGAGTAAACCCTTAAACCTAAATTTTCTCCTACCTAAGACTGCAACCAATGCAGCTATGTCCGGATGTAAAACCTCGAAGTAAAATCAGGAAGTACTGATATAATTTTTCAATATTTTAATGTGCAATTTTTGCTGAACGTCGGAATGTATAAAATGCAGAGAATCTTATCCAAAGTACGTAAGATAGTATAGAATGGGGACACATTACGGTTGACAAATCCAGAACAGAAACAACTGACCCTAAAAACAAAAATCATCTATGCCACAAAAGTAACTAACTTTGTTTTAACTACATCAAATAAAAGGAAGTAACTGTAAGAGTTAGACACCAGAATTCTATTGGCTAACTAAAGAAAAATCTTCAACAATTCCATAAATGCAAATTCTTCTTCTTTCTTATGTAAAGATAATGCACCTAGCCATTACAAGTGGAAAAGGCAAAGAGAAGAGCGTAGATAGAGAGCAGAATGACGTCCAAGGGCTTCTTTTTGTGCATGATACTTGCTCTCATGATAATCAGTAACGAGTTTTCACCAATAGAAGCTTAATGTAGTAAAGACCCTTTATCATGTGATAATCCCCAACATCCAAGCACTACCGGCTCCGCGAATCATTATCGTCATGGCTGCAGCAGGAGCGAGCGTTGTCGGCAAGGTCCAGGAAATGATCCAGGAGTACCACCTGCTGGGTCGACATAATTTCTATAATTTCTCTTAATTCACTTGATACGTGACTATTGACTGCAGCAGCAAATTGTTGCAGCCCACGAGAGTATTTGTGGTAATATGCAATATCTATTGTATTTAATTTTAAATAAGGTTATTTGATCCAGAATATGGTATTTTGATTTGGAATTTGTGTAGTATTCTGATGAGTATGTGTCGTACTTTAATGTGAATGTGGTATTTTTTTTTTAAAAATAATTTCTTTAAGTGTATCTTAATTTGATGTTCAATATGTATGGTATTTTAATGTGAATGTAGTTCGATTACTTGGTCTTATCTGAATTCTCTTTTATTTATATCTCTAATTTCTACCTCTCTAATTTCTTTTAAATTTTAATCTCAAATTTCTCTCAAAATTCTTTCCAATTATAATCTCAAATTTCTCGGAACTCCACTCTTTTTCCACATTCTTTATTGACTTTCTCTCTCCACATTCTGCCCTCCACTTTTTCTTTGATGCAGTACAGATATAATGGGATTTCATGGCTGGAACGGAGCATCCAAAAGCCCAAAAATGCACAAAAGGCCTAGGTTTCACTCAGAAAATCAGCCCACTTTATTGTTCTGGCTCATCCATACACGGCCAAAACAATAGCAGAATGCTTCATAGAATTCATCATCAAACTTCACGGAATCCCATGTTCAATAGTAAATGGCCGAGACCCTATCTTTCTAAGTATATTTTGGAAAAAAAATTTCGTCTCTCAGAGCAAAAGTAAGAATGAATTCGGGATATCACCCCCAAACCGACGACCAAACGGAAGTCACAAATCGAAGTTTGGAACAATGTTTGCGCTGCTATATATGTCCATCATCGCCCACAACTATGGAATTCTTACCTGCCATGGGCCGAATACTGGTACAACACAACGTACCACAACACGACTCCATTTCAAGCACTATACGGCAGACCTCCTCCAACAATTCCTCGTTTTGAAGAAGGTACTCCTCATGTTCCAGAACTCACACAACAATTACAACAGAGTGATACGCTTCTAGACCCACTCAAAGTCACTTTATAAGCCATAAGCAACAGAATGAAAAGCCGGGCAGATCACAATGGCAGGGAAGTCATATTTGACATCAGTTAATGGGTCTTTCTCAAACTTCACCCATATCGACAACATTCCGTCTTCCGCCGTGCCTCCCAGAAATTATCTCATAAATTTTACAGCCCATTTCAAGTCGAACAAGGAACCGGAGTAGTAGCTTACAAATTAAAGTTTCCTAATCATTTCAAGGTTCATCCGGTATTTCACGTATCTCTGTTATGAAAGAAGCTCGGAACCAATATCTCGGCAGCAATAGACCTTCCGGACTTCACTAATGAAGGCCTGCCAATCTTGACCCCTGCTGCCATTCTTGATCAATGTTTTATTAAACGTGGAGATCTATTCGAAGAAGGAGCATTGATACAGTGGCAAAGATTACCTCTTGAAGATGCCACATGGGAAAATAAAAAGCAGCTAGAAACAAGCTTTCACAACCTTGAGGATAAGGTTTGTCTTGGACAGGGAAGCATTGATATAGAATGTGAAGAACCAGGAGTTGGACGATCAGTTAGAACTCCTAAACCAAATCCTAAATACAGGGATGGTTAATGGGAGTTATATAACAGCAGTTGGTTTTAGCACGACTGCAAGTTAGAATTCTGTTATGGATTTATGTATTTAAATAGTACAATTGTATGAAAGAAAACATGGAAATATTGTATGGACTATCTTCGTCTTCCTTTCTTCTTCTTCTTCTACTTCTTAGATGTATGCGTTATTCTTTTTGACTTCCGCTTTCTCAGATCGGGACCATAACACATTACAAGTGGAAAAGCCAAAGAAAAGAGCGTAGATAGAAAGCCAAATGACTTCCAAGGGCTTCAATTTGTGCATGATACTTGCTCTCAGTAACGAGTTCTCACCAATTGAAGCATAATGTAGTAGAGACCCTTTATCATGCGATGATACCAAACATCCAAGCCCTCTCATCCCCGCGAATCATTATCGTCGTGGCTACTACAGGAGCCCTCTCCACTTTCCAAATGCGTCCTTTCTATAGGGCTGTAAATGTATCAGAATTTAATTAATTAATGTTAAAATATCATGTGCAAAAAATAAATAACTGTTTCTAAACGGTTCAAATTGTAATTCTTTTGTACTGAGCAATTATAAAAGCAGCCAAAAAAAAAAATCTAATGTGCAATTTTTCCAAAACAAAGGAATGTATAAAATGTCCAGAATTTTATCCCATATACATAAGATAGAACAAAATAGGAATACAAAACACAGTTGGGAAAACCCAAAACACCAAAATGATAATACAATTTGTATTCTTTAGAAAACTTGGACGAGCAAAATTAGTTATTGTTATTTGTTAAGCCGTAAACAATAATTACTTGTGAAACTTCTTGATGTTTGAAGTGATCGGTTACTTGTGAAAGCTACTTGGGAAGGATTTTGGAAAGAAAAACAAAGTGTATAACATTAAACTTACCAAAGTGACATGACAAATACAATTGAGTTTAAGAAAGGAACAATTATAAAAATTAAACAAAAGAAATAGATGTAAAGAAGATTTACAAAAGAATATATTTGGGGGGAAGAGAGAAAGGTGAAACATAAAATTCAGAATATTGTTTAGTTAAAAAATGATATAAATGAAGGAAAATGCTAACTGCACCTACGTGCATTTCCCATCAAACATACAAGTCAATCTGAAACCAAGTTTTATAGTATTAGAGATACACAGAGTATCGGGCATAATGGACACGGATGCGCATCGTGGATATGCATGTAATAATTATGGATGCTGCTGGAAAACTTATTTAATATATGGAAAATTATACAAATAATTGAAAAATAATATAATTGCCTGAAATATTAACACTTAGTCTCTCCCTCGGACCATAATCACAGCTGTATATCGTGGTTACAATAATGTTCTTGAGTAAAATATATATGATCTACAAATAATCCCAATTAATATGAGAAGTATCCTCAAATTTTGCTACTTAAAATAGTTTATCACTTTTTTAATTGTCTTTATTTTTTCTATATTACCTCATATAAAATGTAAACACATCGAACCAAACCCATAATTAAACAACATTGCTTTAATTGTGGATTTTAAAAAAATAATAAAATTTTAAAGAATATACCAAATGTAGAAAATATATTATTCTGCCTAGGGTCCAATTTTCAATCAAAACAGACTTTACCAAGGCATTATCCGATTTTTTTATTGTACCACCACCGAACAAGATTGAACCGATCCGGTTGATAGGGTCGGGACAAGACCGCGGGGGGGTCATCTCTAAGCTCCGGCTGTCGGCTGTAAAGAAACTTTAGTTTCTCTGGGTCGGCCTTCCAGACGCGTAAAGTCTTCCAACCATCGGTGACTGTTCCACCAAGAGTTTCGTCGTCAGACGACGACGGATTCCGCCGGATCAAACAAACCACACCTAATTTTTTTGAGATTTGAATTTAATTTTTACATTGTGATCCCCCATATCTCTATCCGGATAGAAGATTTGGAATTTCGAATCTATAAGTTTCCTCGATACGTTAGGAACTTCTTGACTTGGGACAATTACGAAACAATATGGGGGTTAGTTTCCTGTAGCTGGAAACAGCCCTCGTCTATTGTTTCCATAGGAAAGGAAACTGAAAACTGTCTGTATTGGGTGATACATATCGATACTTCAAACCATGTCAACTTAAGTTTCTCGGCTAGAGTTAACTATTCTAGACATGGTCCCAGCTTCTGAAATGAAGACCATCAATCGTCTCTCGTTCAATGGTTATTTCAGACCACAGCGTCTGGTTTTCCAAGGGAAGGTGAGATTTGTGCCACCAGTGCCCCTACCATTGCAACTGCCAACACATTTGGTGGATTTGGCATCTTCACCGGTGCCACCACCTTTGCCGGATTCAGAGTCCTCACCGGTGCCACTGACTTTGACGAATTTAGAGTCCTCACCGGTGTCGTTGACTTTGTTGAATTTAGAGTCCTCATCGGTGCCACCGCCTTTGATGGATCCGGTGCCCATAGAGGAGTCACTACCATTCCCAGATCCACGGCCTTAACTGGTTCTTCTGCCACTAGTTATCCAACAGGAAACTTCAATAGTTGTTGTTTCTGTTGAATTGAGCTGGTCCATCACCTTTGTTGGGAGCTTTTTGTACGCTTGTTTTCTGCTGGAACCGGCGTTTCATCTACCTCAGTCATATGACAACTGTCATATTCTTCACTTTGCTTCATATGCGCACCATATGTTTATCTAGAATAATGAGTTGTTCAAAGATAAAAAAAAGATATGCCTTGGTTGATTGTTGGTCATTGGGGGTTTTTTTTTCTGTGAACCTTGAGGCCAAGGTTCATTTGGAGAAGGATGGAATATTACGGATATATTTAATTTAATTAGCTTTAATGGGGAATTTATTTCTAATTATTAATTAATGTTGTCCTATATTATAAGTTGATGTTGGAATCAATAATAAATAAGATGTCTCCACCTATGGACTGGTAAGGCCAGAATTACAGAATTAAACTTAGTCTCTTATTCTTAGCTTTTCCTTCCCTTCTTCCCCTCTCTTCCTTTCTTAAACCCTAATTCTTCTTTTAAGCCATAATTTTACCTAAATTCCTGCCATTACAAATTTGAATCATAACAATGAGATTTTATGGTTAGGATGGAGCATCTAGAAGCCCAAAAGACTGAGGTTTGAGTAGGAACCACACAATCTCCCTTTGCCATATGATTAGGGTTTTTTTAGTTCCCATAATGTAGGGATATTTTTGTAGTTTTGTTGGGATTTAATGTAAATACCTTATGACTTCAATCAGGGTTTCTTTACTTAGGCATTTGTAAGCGCTGTTGGCCCTCAGAATTCTTGAATGAAATACTTTGAGAATTTTTTCAGCTTCTGATTCAATCTCATGGTATTCTACGAATGACTTTTGACTGCAATTACTGTTTCTCCACGCACATTGCATTAGATAGGATGATGCAGCACGGAAAGAATGGGATTCCATGGTAAGGATGGAACATGCAAAGGTCCAAAAGGCTGAGGTTTGTGAAACCACACGTTCTCCTTTTGCCATAAGATTTGATTTTTTCAGTTTCCATATGACTGCAATTTGATTTTGTTTTTTTTAACCGTTGGTAAGGCAAGTTGGCAGTAAACTTGATAAATGAAAAAGTTTCAGAATTTTATTTGTATTTCATTCAATCTCTTTGTAATTTATGGATTCTGTTGGAGTTTAGTCCCACATAGACAATCAAGTAGAAAAGATTTTGACTTATTAGTTGGAAAAATATTCCTAGCTTCGGCAAGTCAGTTTGGGATAGGCTTTGACACAACTTTACATGGTATCAGTGCGGGTGCTCGTATGTGGGCCTGCACCCAAGTTGTCCATGTGTGGGAGCCCACAAGAAGGCCAACACGTGTGGGGGGGATTGTTAGAGTTTAGTCCCATATAGACAAAAAATAGAAAAGATCTTGACTTATTAGTTGGAAAAGGGCTTCCCAACTTCGGCTAGTTATTTTGGGATTGGCCTCGGCTCAACTTCACAGACCGCAGCATATACTTACTCTAGCGCCAACAGATAGTTCCAGTTTTGAATAGTCAGCAGGTATGGGACAAGTAGATGGTTCGATTCCACCTCCTTCGAAGTTCCTTCCATCCGGCAAATCTGGTGCCTCACTACTGAATTCTCTGCACTCGGAATGGTACATTCTTGACCAAACGATCTAGAGCAGGATAGTTCCGACCCTATCTGAAGCCGCTCTGGGTTACAGGCTTGGGCTTCCTACTGCCTGTGCTATGTAGGCGAAGCTTAAGACGACCTTCGCCTCCACTTGTCAGGCGCGACTAAACCACCTCCGTTTCCAGCTTCAATCTTTGCGCAAAGGAGTGCTCTCCATGCATGACTGCCTATCTTGACCAGGTCAAGTCTTTGGTCGACAATCTCGCTGCCGGAGGACAGCCTCTTGACGACTATACGGTAACCCATTATGTTGTTTCTGGCCTTGGTTCCGAATTTGAATCTTTTGCTCAGTCTGTTACCAGTTCGGATGCACCAGCCATATTTGAAGATCTCTCAAATCTTCTGCTGTCGCAAGAACATCGTCAACAGATGCTACAGGATTCTTCACTTGCATTGGATCCTTCCAATCGTCCTTCTGCCAATATGGCTGAATGGGTAGGACATGGGCGCTCTTTTGGAAGAGGGAAAGAACGTAATAACAGAAGCCATAGACATAATGGTGGTCGCGGTCAAGGCCGTGGTCCACAGATTCATCTAGACTCAGGTAATCGTCCAACATGTCAGATTTACCAAAAATATGGCCATCCAGCTATTGAGTGCAGAAACTGCTTCTACCTTTCCTGTCAGCACAGTCGGCTCAAGTTGATCCACAGAATGACCAGGCGCCTCCCACCAAATGACTTCAGATGCTTCTCTTTTGATAGATGGTGCCCCTTACAATGGCGCTGATCAGTTTATGCTTGGCAACGGTTCAGGTTTGTCTATCTCAGCCATTGGTACACATCGTCTCACACCTTCCTTGCCTATTAAAGATGTTCTTTGTGTTCCACAATCACTTATAAATCTCATCTATTTCTCAGTTAACACGTGAACATAATTGCACTGCCTTATTGGACTTTGATGGGTTCCATGTATAGGAAGCCAATTCGGACAGAATTTTGCTCAAGGGATGGAATAGGAACGGTCTCTACATCCTCGACCATGCTGCCTCAAAGTTGCTTGCTTTCAATTGCTTCTCCATTTTCGCTTTGCCATAGACGCGTAGGTCATCCTGATTGTTCAGTTCTTAGAGACGTATTTCATACTTTAAATATTTCACTTTCGGGTTTGAATAAAAAACAGCATTGATGAGCCTATAGCATCTCTAAGTCTTCTATATTACCGTTTTCTGTGTCTACGTAAATTGCTCCAGCTCCTCTTCATACGATTTCGGCAGACATTTGGGGACCCTGTCCCGTTACCTCGTTTCATGGATTTAAGTATTATGTTTCTTTCATCGATCACTACAATCTCTTTACATGGATTTATCTGTTAGAAGCTAAATCTAAAGAGTTCCTTTCTTTCGTCAAATTCAAAAATCTGGTTGAAATCTCTTTTCAGCGAAAATTATGTATTTTCAATCAGATGGCAGCACTGAATTTCTAAATAATCAGTTTCGCAAATTATTCTCGGACTTGGGTATTCACCATAAAATCTCTTGCCCTTACACCCCTCAGAAAAATGGTTTTGCTGAGCGCAAGCATCGTCATATAGTGGAAATGGGTATGACTCTGATAGCCCAGTCGTCAATGCCAAAGCTTCATTGGGATTCTGCTTTTTCTGCTGCCGTTTACATCATAAATCGACTTCCCACTCCAGTATTCTTATCCAAGAGTTCTTTTGAGTCTCTTTTTGGGAAGCCGCCTGATTTTTCCTCCATGTGAATTTTTGGGTGTTTGTGTTACCCTCAGTTAGAACCCAATGCCTCTAACATAATTGAGGATAGTCGAAAGCATGTGATGTGAACCACGCCAACAATGTGACACAACCCAGAATCAAAGATGGACGAAGAACTCAAGAGAAGCAAGAATGCATGGAAACTGCGACCCGTTGCTTAGCAAAGCAAGAACCTTGGTATAGTGAAGATGCCACAGACGGAGATGGAGGAATCCGTTTGATAAGTCTGGTTGAACGCAACAAGAAACCTTGATAAGTTCAAAATTCGTATCTTCTAGAACCTTACAAGAGAACTCGAGCAGAACACTTGATTTAGCTTAAAATGTTCTGTCCTTACACCTTTCCCATAAAGACCTTTTATAGAGAAACTCATAAAACGTCCAAAACCATAAAAACCCTAATATGACTCTTCAAAAACCCTAGGAAACGAATTTAGACCCAAATACATCTAAATACCAAAACTTGCCTATTTGAGGTTCCTTAATCAAGAAGCAATTAATAAAATAATAGAAACGCCTTCAATCAATCCTCAAAATCCTAATTTCGTACATGAGTCTTCAATGGGCTTTTAATAGGCCTTCTTAGCACAAATTGGACTTCAAAGATTTGATTAAGTTTCTGAATCTTCTAGAACGTGAATTTCAGCTTGATTGGATCCTTGATGCTTCTAGAACATGATTAGATGTCTTCTGATCAACCTTGATGAGTAAAACAAGTTTTTGGTCACTCTCACTAATAAAATATTATCTTGTTGGTGAATAGCTCATTAGACGTGGTTATTCAACTTTTCTTTGATCTCTTTGATCGGGCCCTTTTTATTGGCCCAATTAAAAATTTAATTGGATCTTGAGTGTGAACATTCCTTGTAGCTTTTATATCCTCATCAGCATGTGTTTTCATTTGTTATCATCCACATTACAGAGGATATCGGTGTCTTGATGTTTCTAGCGGTCGAGTTTATGTCACCCGCAGCGTGGTCTTCGATGAGACTTCTTTTCCATTTGCTAAAGCTCCTCTATTACCCATGCCGATAGTACTCCACCCATCTGCGTCTCTAGTACAGCTGCTGCCCCTCCTAGTCCGTCCGTTCCCTGTACGAGTCTGGTGGTACCCCTTCTTCCCCCACCGAGTCTGGTGGTACCCCTTCTCCCCCCACCGAGTCTGGTGGTACCCCTTCTTCCCCCACCGAGTCTGGTGGTACCCCTTCTTCCCCCACCGAGTCTGGTGGTACCCCTTCTTCCCCCACCGAGTCTGTGGTCTCACCCTGTGATTCAACTCATGATTGTATCTCGGTTGGCCCTCCTGTTACACTTTGTCCAGGTGCTCCTCATGCTACCCATAGTATGACCACTAGATCTACGACGGGTAATCTCAAACCCAAGGCCTATACTTCCACTCATCACCCTCCTATGCTCTCGTCTCAAACCATTGAACCGACTTGCCATAGCCAAGCCGTGCTCAAAGAGTTTTTGAACTGCAGTCACTGTTTCTCCAAGCACGCTGCATCATTCTTCTCACTTCTCACCTCACATTCTCTCTCCCCTATCTCTCTCTATTCTTTCTCTCTAATATCACACCCCACCTTTTCTCTGTATTGTCTCTGTCCATTTTCTCGCTCCACTTTTTCTCATTTGCTTCACATTTGACCTTTTGTCTTCACTACATTTTGGGCAACATATTGACTTTAGGAAAGCGAAAGACACAGGTTAAACGAAAAGGAAAAAAAAACAATAGAACTTCAAAAAGTAGTTGGGGATGACAAATGAAGCTTAAATCATTAAACTTATCAAGTAATCAGGGAAAAATAATTTAAACTAAGAAAGGAAAATTGTAGAAATAAAGGAAGAGAAATAGATGAAAAGTGGACTTACGAATTAAAGTATTACGGGAGAAGAACGAAGGTTAAAACAAAATATTTTAAAAGATTTGACTAGGTAAAGCTGTTGAAATTTAGTAAAGCAAAAATGGTATTAAAGAAAAGAATAATTTGAAGAGGGATGATTTTCACAGAATAACAGATGTTTGAGGTGAAAAATCTAACTTTAATCGAATATCCTTAGATCATGAAGGCCAAAACCTTACGGAAGGGACAAAAATTGAAGGGAGAAAAAATATGGTAATGAATATTATTTTAGTAAGTTTTTTATTTCAAATATTTAAAATCCTATGAAGGATATTCGAAAGCTTAGACTTAAGCTTAGTAGCATACACTATATATATATTCTAAAGGATAAACCCTAGGCAACTATGTTTCGGATTGGCTGGTTATGTCAAGGACGTCAATCAGGTACTATGCATAGGTGTAGCTAGTATTTTCCTTATCTATTAGATTCATACAAAAGAGTAAAAAAGAATAAATTGGTGAAAGGTTTTTTGAGTGTTTTGTATATAGGAAATTAAGGTAAGTAATAATCGTGGTTGTTAAGAATGGATGGACTCTATAGAACACTTAATTATTGGTTAAGAAAGTGAGTCATTGATAACTAAATAACAAAAATGAGAATTAATTGATTAATTATTTCAACCTGATAAACCTCTTGACGCTAACTAGTTAAAAATGGTGTATTACAAATATCCCAATTATGAGAATCCAGATAAGCAAATCCCTATTAATAACTCTAGCATATAAAATAATAACTATATCTACCAAATTAAAAATGGTTGGAAAAACCCAAAACTTCAAAACTCTAACAAAATAAAAACCACCTTAGCAAGAAAATGGAGGGAATTTTGTTGAAGCTAACAACTCATAATTGGAAGTCACACAAGATTCAGCATTCTGATGACTGCTAAAAGGATCTTCAACAAGTCCAGCAATGCAAATGCTTCTTCTTTTTCTTTATAAAGGTAATGAACTCAGCCAATTCAAGTGAAAAAAAAAAGAAAATGAAAAAGTGAGTACCTAGAGAACAGAATGACGACCAAGGACTTTTATGTATGCATGATAGTGGCCTTCTTGATTATCAGCAATGAGTTTTCACCAATTGATGCAGGGAAAAGCAAGTTCATCAACTTGTGTGGGGAAAATGGTGCAGCATGTCAGCAGTTCAAAGATTCCACTCCCAAAGGCGTGAATCCTTATAATCATGGCTGCGTCAAGGTCCATGAGTGTCGGCAAGATTTGAGAGAAACAACAGATTGACATAATTTATAAGATTTTCTATCTCATTCTTTATTCTTCATTCACTAGATATATAATTATCGGTAGCAACAAGTGTTGTTGTGAAGGAGAGATCTTTGAGTTTGGCAATGTTCTATTGCAATTTCTCATAATTGTGGTTATTTTACACTAACTATGAAATTCTGTTGTGAAACATGGTATTTGATGTGAATTAAATATTTTCAGCATTGTGGAATTTTATGTCTGTCTTATTCACTACTTTTCAACATTGTACATCATCCATAGGCTTCTTTTAAATAGGGTTGTCAAGGATCCAAAACTGATCAGTTAAAGGAAAATCCTTTTCCCATCCTTTAAGGATTGCATGTCTGATTCTTAACTGGTTGGACATGTATTTAACCCAATAAGTAAATGGATATTCATAGAACCCTTCAAGAAACAGAAGTTCAACCCAATGGATATTCAGTTGTCCACGTGCATCGGATTTTGAGCCAAATATCAAAAGGAGAGGCTAACCTTGGTCAACAAGGAACAGCGGTCAAAGTCCAAACTGGATTAAATTCTCTCATTTCTCTCTATTCCCTCTCTAGTTTCTCTTTCTAATTTCTTTCTCTAACTTCTCTTTTTAACTTCTCTCACTAATTTCACTCATTGAGTACCCTCATCGGGCACCTTCCAACACGGATGCCACAACTAGCATCCACATCAAAACCAAAAAAATCTTATTGAGTAAGTGCCTTTTCCATTTCATCCTTTAATTTCGTCAACATTCTCATGATGTAATAATCTTTCTTTTGGCCTGATTTTAGTATAGATCTGCAATTTTGATATTGAAATTCGAGATACCAATTGGGTGGATGTGTTATCTTTCAATATCTCACAAAGCGTAAGGTTTACTCATAAGAGAGCAGATGAAGATGAAGACATTTTAATTTTAATCTCCCTGTTTTAACTTCTCTCTTCATTTTAAGGCGTTTGAGACATTAATCTCACTGTATCCCTTCAATTTCAGGCAATTTGCAACTTTGAAACTACTAATATCCACAATGGTATGATATTGTCCGCTTTGGGGTAAGGCAAGCACGGATTTATTTTTACATTCTGTTTAAAAAGTTTCGTACTAACAAAGATGTTGTCCATATACACATGCCCATGACAGTCTCAAATTCTAGAGAATGTGAGACTTTGTTTTCTTACCAAACACACTCACCCTTAAGATCGCACATTCACCCCTAAGACTTGTCAGAATCTTTGTTTGAACACTTGACACCTTTGGACTGACTATGGTTTTCACTTCAAAGCTTTGTGTAACCTAGATTGTATCAGCACATCCTTGACTTCAACCTGCCACAAACCAATGTTGATCTTTCCACTCAATTTCTTCTCGTCAAAGTTCAAAGAACTTGCAAAATTTGACATATCTGCTTCGACTCCTAGCTTGGTGAATAACTGTGCATTTTTCTGAAAACAAAACCCACTGAAAAATTTTACTTAACAACACCATAATATTGACCTTACAACCTTGTACTCTCATAGTAATTGGGAAATTCTATACCACATTCAATACTAAGATGAAGCAAATGACTACGAATCTAAAAGAATGAAACAAAGAATAAACACAACACAAGTTTTAGGTGGAAAACTCCCAAACAGGAGAAAAGCCATAGTCCACCAGAAAGAAATCACCTGTGTGAAATACTTTTACAACCACACAAGAATTTCTCTGTCCACTACTAGAAAAGTGTTATCCGCCGACGGTTGGTAAATTTTTACGTCGGCGGAATTCCTCTCCCCCGACGGTCTTCTTGTCTCGTCTGCGGAACTTCGCTAAATCCCGCCACCCATCGGCGGAACACCCAAAGACTTCCGCCGACGCACCCGAACACGCATCGGCGGGCACAAACAGAAGCGTCGACGCACCCCAGTACGAACCCGACGGGGGAACTTGCAATTTCGTCCGCCGACACACCCTTACAAGCGTCGGCGGATAGTAACGATGCACCCTTACAAGCGTCGGCAGATAGTTACTTAAGCGCCGATGCACCCCAGTGTGAAACCCGTCGGGGGAAAACAATGTAACTTCCGCCGACGCGCCCAATACGCGTCGGCGGACAAATAAGTTAATCGCAGAAAGAATCCACCGACGCTTGCTCACGCGTCGGCTGAAATACTGCGCCGACGTGTAGTTACACGTCGTCGGACGATTTTCCCCTTTTCTCCCTCCCCCGCACCCTTCTCTCTCTCTTTTCTTCTCCCTCCCCCGCGCCCTTCTCTCTCTCTTTTCTTCTCCCTCCCCCGCCCCTCTCTCTCTCTCTCTCTCTCTCTCTCTCTCTTTCCTTCTCCTCCCCCAGCCTCTCTCTCTCTCTCTTTTCTTCTCCTCCCTCCCCGCCCTTCTCTCTCTCTTTTCTTCTCCTCCCGGCGCCCTTCTCTCTCTCTTTTCTTCTCCCTCCCCGCGCCCTTCTTCTGCTCCCCAGCCTTCTCTCTCTCTCTTTCTTCTCCGTCCCTCGCGCCTCTGCTTCTGGTCCCCCGCCCTTCTTCTCCTCCCCAGTGCCCTTCTTCTCCCTCCTCCTTCTTCTCCCTCCCCTTCTTCTCCCTCCCCACGCCATTCTTCTCCCTTCCCCGCGACCTTCTTCTTCCCCTCGCCCCTTCTTCTCCCTCCCCTGCAACCTTCTTCTTCTCCCTCCCCTGGGCCCTTCTTCTTCTCCTTTCCCCGCTGGATTTTGCTGCCGACATTCTTCTTCTCCTTTCGGTAGTGGAGACTTTTTGGGGATTTCACCATCACCAATTGCTTGTTGTATGATAAAATATCTTCTCTAACACTAGTAGCCTCATATTGTTTGTTATTCGTCTTAGCTTTAATATTGTTTAATATTGTGATGTTATGGTCACTGATTTAATTAGGTTATCATGCTCTTGCTCATGCTTCCTGCGCTTTAATTTTTCAGAATGAATAAGTGATTGAAAATGAGCCTTCAAATGGTTCAGTGGATAGTTTTGAATACTTTATATCATTTGTAACCTCCTAAGGTTGTGGGGGATTTTTTAGAAATGCTGGTTATGACTCGTTGTTCAACCCAGTTTTGAATACTTTACTATGAATCAAATTATTAATTATGCTATCGTCCCTTGGAAAAGCTATTTCTCATCGTATCTAACAACATGAGGTTGGGAATCTTAGAGTTGATTTATTTTTTGTATGTTCTGTACTGTTTTTTACATAGTAACTAGAACTCTTTTCATCCATCTAGCATTGGGATTTTACAGTCATATTTCTCTTTGATCTCTGGTGAGTCATCCTACCATCAAATTGAATAGTTGACAGAGAATAAGGTAAAAGGTATTTACTACCTTGAGAGATAGAGACATTATTGGTGTATCTAGACCTGGTGATTGTGTGTAGGGTGGCTCAATCATATTTCTCTTTGATCTCTGGTGAGTCATCCTACCATCAAATTGAATAGTTGACCGAGAATAAGGTAAAAGGTATTTACTACCTTGAGAGATAGGGACATTATTGGTGTATCTAGACCTGGTGATTGTGTATAGGGTGGCTCAATCATGTCACTGGAAAACTAAATAAATAATATCCTTTGGTGCCACTAACATTATTGGTGTATCTACTTTATTTGATTGATGATATTACTAGAAGAATAGGAGCTGGAATGGCACTCTCGAAATTGTTTTACTCTTCTCACTTGGAAGATATGGTGACAGGTGTGCTCCCTCTTTCTCTCCTTTCTCTCTCTCTCCTTCTCATCTTTCTCTCTCTCTCATCTCTCTCTCCCTCTCATCTCTCTCTTCTCTCTTCTCTTCTCTCTTCTCTCTTCTCTCCTCGTTCTTGCTCTCTGCTCTCTCCTCTCTCTTTCTCTCTTCTCTCTCTATTCTCTCTCTCTTCTCTCTCTCTCTCTCTCTCTCTCTCTTCTCTTTCTCTGCTCTCTCTCTCTGCTCTCTCTCTGCTCTCTCTCTTCTCTCTTCTCTCAGCTCCGTAAACTAATTTTTTTTTATTTTTTCAAACATTCCGCCGACGCACCTCCAGCCGTCGATGGAATCAATCCCACCGACGCACCCCACGCGTAGGGATGCATCGGGGGAATTCCGCCGACGCACCACCACTTGTAGGGGTGCGTCGGGGGAATCTATTCCACAGGGATGCGTTGGGGGAATCCTTCCCGCCGACGCGTTGAGGTCCGTCGTTGGACGATTTCCTCCGCCGACGGGTCCCAGTGTCGGCCGACTCTATTCAGTCGCACGACGGGTTTTTTTGTCCTGCGACGGGTTGTTTCATCGGCTGACGCCTCCGCCTACGGAGGTTCCGACGACGTGACGTTACCCGTCGTCGGATTTCCGCCGACGGGTATTCGTATTCTGCCGGTGCCTTTTGGCCGTCGGCGGAATGGACTTTTCTACTAGTGACCTGTCCCCAATACACCCACGCTCTTACAAAGTTTTCAATTTCCCTAACATCTGACATATCGCCATAACATAATTTTATTTCCCTAAGTCTCTTTAAATCCAGTCGGGATCGTGATGTTTCTGCAAGTCTTCTTGATGGAAGAGAAGAAAATGGAACCGAGAACTGGTTGCTAAGAACTTTGTCTAGCTTATAACTTCTCATTGCTTTTTTGAGTTTTAAATACAAACTTATAACTGATACAACTT
This sequence comes from Aristolochia contorta, assembly GCA_022405105.1. NCBI lineage: Eukaryota > Viridiplantae > Streptophyta > Magnoliopsida > Piperales > Aristolochiaceae > Aristolochia > Aristolochia contorta. The sequence goes on from CM039667.1 coordinate 18,108,981, forward strand.
CTTATATTAAATTTAAAATTTGTAAATGATTCTCCCTCTTCTTGTGTTGTAACTTCTTATCCATCCTGATACTTAGGATTCGGCGTGGGAGTTCTTTTGGATCGACTGGTTTCAAGAATGGCCTTGTTTGCTTGCTTCATTGTATCAATACTTCCCCTGTCGGAGTGAACCTTGTCCTCAAGGTTCGGAAAAGTTGTTTTGGATGAATCTTGTCTTCCCATGTTGCGTATTCAATTTAAAAACCTTGCAATGTATTAATAATTCTTCAATGAAACACTCATCTTGTTTAATCCAATCGCATGTCTAAAATTTCAGCAGGGACTATAATAAGAGAACCAGTTTCCGTGAGTTGTGGGAACTCGGTTGTTGTGCAATGATTGGGACCTATCTTCTTTCATAAGAGAGAAACGTGAAATATTGGATGTACGTGTGAATGTTCTAGCAACCTCAAATGATATGCCGCCTCTCCAATTCGTTTCTGAATTTGGTATGGACCAAAAACAAAAGATGAGAGTGTTGTCTGTAAGGAGAAAGTTTAAGATAGACTAAGTCTCTTACCTCATAAATAACATCACGTCGTTTGGCATCCGCTAGCTACTTCATTTTATTGTTACCTTCTTGGATATTGAACTTTAAATTGTTCAGTAGATCATCTTGTTCTCGTAGCTGGGTATCAAGTACTTGGATTCGAGATGTTCCCTGTTGGTCGTGTGGTATTGATGGAGGTGGTCTGACATAGAGTACCTTGAAAGGGGTCATTCGGATAGAAGAATTATAAGTCGTGTTGTACCATAGTTCGGCCGACAGAAGAAAAATATTCCATCAATGAAGACAGTAATGAACAAAACACCGAAGATATAGTACAATGCTGCAGTTGATGACATCCGTTTGTCCATCAGTGTGGAGGTCATATGCCAAACTCGTTTTTGAAGTCGTGCTAGTCATTTGGAGGAATTCTTTCCTGAAGTGTCTAAAGAATACCGGATAACAGTAACTTACTATTGAACTTGGGAGACTGTTGAGTTTAATTGACGACGTATTCCACCAATTTGTTAGCAACAACTTAAGCTGTATATGAGTGGTTGACGACAATGAAGTGGGGGGACATTCTTAAGCGATCTATAACTAGGAAGGCCACCAATAAAATCTATTGAAAGATCCTCCCATTGCTAACATGGGATCGACAAGGGTTGAAGTAAACCAGCCGGTGACAAAGTATCTGCTTTAACACGCTAACAAATATCACACTCTGAGACGAGTTTGAATCGCCTTGTACATGCATAGCCAGTAGAATTGCTGAAGACAAAGTATCAAGTCTTGGACATAGCTGAATATATAATCAAACATTTTTCATCTTTATTTGATTTTATGAAAATTAGAACATAAAATTCATTTAAAAACATCTTTAATACAAGAAATATTATTATTTGGGGAAAAAATTAATCTTTTAGAGTTTTTATTTGTTGGATAAAAGTGTGCCAAAATAGAAATTTAAAATGTAAATCAGCTATCACAATCTGTTAATATAATAATATTTTTTCTTTAGAAGGTTAATCTTACTCATGAATGTATTTGTAATTTATACAATCACATGTTTCTTAGCATTATAAAAATAAGATTATAAAAATATTAGAAATAAACAAAAATCCCACATAAATTTCATATTATAATATAGAAATATTACTAATGATTATTAATTTACTGCCAAATGATTGAAATTTTTTACCGAAGTTATAAATGCCAAATGTTATGCATATATAAATTTAATATATACTTTAAAAAACTGAAAGAGCATGCAAAGTACAAGTAATATATTTTTTTTTTTGAAAGTTAACAAGTAATATATATATATATATATATATAACTTGTACTTTGTATTTTATATACATTTAATATCTGTTTATTTATCATCACAATGAAATTGAAAAACAAATGCCAATTGTGTATCATAATCTTTGTTCTGGACTGACTATTTTTTAATTTAAATTATTTACAATGAAACATAAAATACAAAAATGGTAGTAAACATTTTTACTTGTGAAACATCCTTTTGTTGGTGCTGATTATATTTACTTGTGATACCTAATATTGCTTGTGCTATTTGGGTAGCCTTCTTTAGAAACCATGAAGATTAATTCTTTTTTCGAGAGCAAACATTTAAACAACCAAAAAATATTCTAATGTGCAACTTTTATTGAACATAAGAATGTATAAACAATACTAGAAAAGTGCTATCCGCCGACGGTTGAGACATTTTGCGTCGGCGGAGAGGTATTCCGCCGACGGTCTGTTTTACTCGTCGGCGGAAAAATGCTGAATCCCACCCAACCGTCGGCGGAACAACCAAAGATTTCCGCCGACGCACCCTAACATACGCCGGCAGACACAAAACTGAAGTGCCGACGCACACCAGTACGAACCCGTCGGGGGAACACAAATTTCATCCGCCGACGCACCGTTACAAGCGTCGGCGGATAATAACTTAAGCCCCGACGCACCATTTGACCCGTCGGGGGAATTACTTCCGCCGACTCACCCTATCACGCGTCGGCGGACTCAAAACTGAAGTGCCGACGCACTGCAGTACGAACCCGTCGGCGGAACTCAAATTTAGTCCGCGCCCTAGATCTCCTCCCCGGCCCACGCCCGCCCTTCCCTCCCCGGCCCACGCCCGCGCCTTCTCCTCCCCGGCCTGCGCCAGCTGGATCTCCCTCCTCCGCGGCCTGCGCCCGCGCCATTCTCCCTCCGCCGGCCTGCGCCCGCGCCGTTCTCTCCCTCCCGGCCTGCGCCCTTTCCTTCTCCCTCCCCCGGCCTGCGCCCGTGCTGTTCTCCCTCCCCTGGCCTGCGCCCGCGCTGTTCTCCCTCCCCCGGCCTGCGCCCAGGCCCTTCTCCCTCCCACGCGCCCTTCTCCTCCCCGTGCCCTTCTCCCTATGCACAAGATGAGACACGTGGAATTGCAGAATGGCTTTTGATGGTTGTTGCCCAGATTGCAAATTCCCAGGCGACGACTGCCCCCTAAGTATGTTACTATTCAAAGCATCATGTCCTATTGCTGGGTTTATATTCTGTCTTGAACTTCTTTCATTTAAATTAATATCCATTTAGGTCAATTTTGTTGGTATATTCCAGGATTTGGTTTCCACTAAAGTTCTTTTGACAAAACAATATAGGGTGAAATACCTTAACAAGGTTTTATCTGCAACTTCATTTGATTCAAGAACTTCATTTTATTATCTTCTGTCTGATCTTTTCATTAATTTTTCCCAGCCATTGTGTTATAACATACTATCTATGTATGCACCTTGATGGCAATTGCAATCTCCGTATATGAGGTATGCATATTAATTTGAAATTTAAGACTTTATAAAGTATTATGTTTAGGGTCCTATCTTTGGTAATTTGATTTGGTCCTTTTGAATTCTTTATCAATGAACAATTAAATTTGCCCAAAAGTGCTACTACTGTATCGATTTCTCTTTTACTCGAATGACCCTTGTCGGTATAGCCTAGTTGAAGCTCAAATTAATCATTTCCAGTGGTCCTGCCCAATAGCAATCTCACGTATTATTTGCATATCCTATATTTCTTCTTCTACTTCTTCAACTTCTTCTTCTTTTTTGTCCCCTCTTTTTGTGTTGGTTGTCACCTCAATCTTGTCTTTTGCCGTTGGCTTTAGTAAAAGTACCCATTCCACTATGAAAAGAAGGGAATTAAAATTATCAAGGGGACTGTTGCCGTTGGCTTTAGTAAAGGTCATGTCTCTCTCTCTCTCATCTCTCTCTCTCATCTCTCTCCTCGCTCTTGCTCTCTGCCCTCTCCTCTCTCCTCTCACTCTCTTCTCTCCTCGTTCTTGCTCTCTGCCCTCTCCTCTCTCCTCTCACTCTCTTCTCTCCTCGTTCTTGCTCTCTGCCCTCTCCTCTCTCCTCTCCTCGTTCTTGCTCTCTCCTCTCTACTCTCTCTCTCTCTCTCTCCTCCTCTCTCTCTCTCTCTCTCTCTCTCCTCTCTCTTGTCTTTCTCTTCACTCAGAGGAAGATTTTCTGCACGTATTGCTTGTTTTCTATCACTATATAAGCTATTCTAACTCCCAAAGAATATCATTGGAGATGCCTTCTTTTCTGAATTAGAAATTAAAGATGTGGTTCTGTATGCGCATGGACAAATCTCCCCATCCTGATGGCTATAATGCAGAAGTTTTTTGTGCTTCAATGGACTTATGGCTGTGGATATAAATGGCCGAAGAGTTCTATCAGGGACTTATGGCTGTGGTTGTTTTGTTCATTGTAGTTAATTCACTGTCCTAAAATTTGTCTTTATTGTATTTGTTCTGCAGCATATTTCAATGATGCCCAAAGGTAGGCTACAAAGGATGCCGGTGTCATTGCTGGTTTGAATGTGGCAAGAATTATAAATGAGCCAACCGCTGCAGCAATTCTCTCCTCTCTCTCTCTCTCTCTTCTCTCCTCGTTCTCCCTCTCTGCTCTCTCTCTCTCTCTCTCTCTCTCTCTCTCTTTCTCTGCTATTCTCTCTGTTGTTGCTCTCTCTTTTCTTTCTCTTCTCTCTCTTCTCAATTATTTTTTTTTATTTTTTCAAACATTCCGCCGACTCACGCGGAATCTATTCCGCTGACGCACCCACACGAAGTGATGCGACGAGGGAATCTTTCCGCCGACGCACCCACACGAAGTGATGCGTCGAGGGAATCTTTCCGCCGACGCTCTGAGGTCCGTCGTTGGATGATTTCCTCCACCGACGGTTCCCGGCATCAGCGGACAAAATTCAGTCGCCCGACGGGTGTTTTTGTCCCGCGACGGGTTGTTGCGTCGGCTGACGCCTCCGCCTACGGAGGTTCCGACGACGTAACGTTACCCGTCGTCGGAGTTCTGGTATTCCTGTTCTGCTGGTGCCTTTTGCCCGTCGGTGGATAACACTTTTTTACTAGTGAAAATATTCACTATCTTAACCAATGTCCATATGATAGTATAAAATAGGTACACTGACCACGTTTGGCAAAACCTAAAACAAAAACAACTAACCCTAGAAAACAAATCATCTACACCACGAATGAATTAAAGAAAATTTATTGTAACTATAGCAAATAAAAGGATGTAATACAACATTTAGCTTGACACCAGTTATCTAATGACTAATGAAAGCAAATTTTTCAACAAATCCACAAATTCTAATGCTGCTTCTTCTTTATATAAAGGTAATGCAGCTAGCCCTTACAAGTGGAAAATCCAAAGAGATAAGAGTATCTAGAGAGGAGAATAGCGGCCAAGTTTTCGCCAATTGAAGCAGGGCAAAAGAAGCACATCGGCCAATGAGAGAATGACCTTTACAATGCGATAATCCCACAAATCCAAGTCCTCCAATTTCTTGGAATCATTATGGTCTTCGCTGTGAGAGAAACGAGCTTTGTTGGTAAGGTCCAGGAACATCCAGGGGTATTTTTTTTTTTTGTGGAATATGTATGGAATATTAATGTAATGTGGTATTTTGTTTTAGAAAGTGTGGAATTTTATTTTATTTTCTGGTATTCACAATTCCTCATGGTATTGTTAACGGTCACTGAATAACTACTGCAGCCGCATATGCCAACAAAAGATGTAAACACTAATGACCCATTAGGGGAAACTCCTATTTGTGTGGGGCAAAACATGCAAGGAAAGGCGCAACAGATAATTATCAACTCTTAAATCCTTCATAATCCCAACTTCTTGGGCAAAGTAATACAATTAAGAGATGCTTAAGCACAAATCAAGGATACCACACAACAACTGGTAAGGCGGAAAAACTCCTTCAATGTGGGGGAATTCAAAAACCGTCGAACCTATCTCTATCCAAATGTGAAATCCATTATGAGATCAATGTTTTATAGAAGTCAAATTCACCGTGTAAAATTATAACCCAAAACTTATCTCATTCAACATTAAATTACAAAGAAATAAAGGGTAATAGAAAGATATCACAAAATTTTAATCATGTCTGAAATAATATGAACAATCCAACCGTCATCATTCAATCTCCACCGTTCAGAATGTAAAATGAATTTCCTTGAATGTTCTAAAAAACTATCAGCCCAATCGGACATGGAATGTCCCTCCCATTGCTAAGAAATGCGAAACTGGTCGGTGCAAGATTTACATTTGAAAACCTTTCTGTTTGAATTACAATAACTTCTTCTACAAACCCCCCAAATACGATCTACACTTTTCATAATGTCTAGCTAGAGGGTGTAAACATGCATGCAATGTTTCACCATGATCCAACAGTTAAAAAATCAGGATGATCCAACGGCTAAAAAATTAGGAAATCGTAAAAGACTGATTCTGGTATGCACAAAACCGTGAAAAACAAAACTTCCCCTTTCTCCTCTCTCAAAAGACATTAACTCACCCACTAAATTGGAATTCGACCAGGGCAAACATTAAGCCCTAATGGGCCCCCATAAATGGGCCTCAAACTCAAAATAAAACATTTGTGTCTTCCACATAGGAGGGACCCAAAAATCCAACAATTCTCCTCCTCCCAACTATGTAGAAGAATTTGGCGAACGGGCAACCAAATAACATGTCCCAAACGTTGCTTTTGGTGGAGTTTTGTAAACATATTTGCACCATTATCCTCAGCGTGTATCTTTTTTAATTCAATCAACTTAGAATCCAAAACATCTCTAATCCAATGGTGTCTCACATCTATGTGTTTAGACCTACCATCAAAAGTTGAATTTTTACCAAGATGAATAGCACTCTGACTATTACAATATAAGATATATCGCCTTTGAGCTGATCCACACTCATTCACAAATTTCTTCATCTAAAGTAATTCTTTACAAGCCTCAGTAGTTGCAATAAACTCAGCCTCTGTAATAGACAATGCTATAGACTTTTACAATCTAGATTGCCATGCCACAACTCCCCCTACAAATGTAATAAGATATCAAGAAGTAGATTTTCTAGAATCTATATCTCCTTCCAAATCACAATCTGTATAACCTATGAGAAGAGGTTCATCAGATCCAAATCATAAGTTCAAACTAGAAGTACCACAAAGATAACTCAAAATATTTTTAACTGTATTCAAATGTTCTTTCCCTGGATTAGATAAAAATCTACTATTAGTACCAACAACATGAGTTATATCAGGCTTTGTGCAAACCATAGCCTACATCAAATATCGTATAGCTGCAGACAAATGTGAACATTCTTTGGTTGGTAAACAAAGAAGAGGCTCTTTTAAACACCATGCTCCTTCAAAAAAATCTGAATTACTTGAATTGTTACATTCAGATATTTGGTGTCCTTTTGAAGGTAAAAACTTTTAGTAGTGGATTGTACTTTGCGAATTTAATTTATGATCACCCTAGGAAGCTATGGGCTAAATCCTAGAAGTCAAAAGATCAAGTACTTGAGGCATTTATTGAGTTTCATGTTGTTGTTGAGTGAGAAACAGGGAAGAAGCTTAAATGTATACGTACTGATAATTGAAGTGAATATTGTGGGACATTTCATCTATATTGCAGAAAACAAGGTATTAGAGATTAGTAGACGCCTCCTAAAACTCCTCAGTTGAATGGCTTGGCAGAGATGAACAACAAAACACTTGTGGAGAGAGTCAAATGTTTACTTTCAGGTGCAAAGTTGCCTATAACGTTTTATGGTGAGGCTTTGTTTACTGTTGCACAAGTAATTAATCTAACTCCCACTGTTCTTTTGGATGCAGATGTTCCTGACGGGGTGTGGTACGGTAGGGATGTCTCCTATGACCACTTACGTGTCTTCGGTTGCAATATTTTTGTTCATGTTCCCTAAGATGAAAGATCCAAGCTAGATACCAAGACGAGATAATGCATATTTATTGGCTATGGTCAAGATGAGTTTGACTATAGATGCTATGATCCTATTGACAAAATGTTTGTCAGAAGTAGTGATGTGAGATTTATGGAAGATCGGGCTATTGAAGACATTGACAAGACAGATAAATTAAAGGCTGAAGATGATTATTTGATTGATTTAGTTCCAATTCCTTTTACTGGTGTACCTGATGCAGTTGAGACTGAGGTTCATGTTGATGTGCAAGATGATGTACACAGTGATAATACTATGGATGATCATGAAGCTGCAGTTGAGGTAGATGTTAATTTGTAGGAAGTAGATATGATCTACAAGAGCCGCATGTTGAGGAACCTGAAAATTTAGAAGATCCAATAGAAATCGTAGGCCTTCAAGTTTGTATCCTCTCAATGAGTACGTACTCAAGAAATTTTTTTTAACAAAAAAAATGTACCCTTGATAGATGTAGAGGAACCTGAATGCTATGATGAGGCTATTGAGAGTGAGCAGAAGGCAGAATGGATTAAGGGAATAAAGGAAGAAATGCAGTCATTTTTTTATAATCTCACATTTGAATTGGTGAAGCTTGCTGGAGATCGAAAATCTTTAGAAAATAGATGGATTTATAGGGTGAAGCATGAAGAAAATTCATAAGCCCCAAAGGGACAAAGCAAGAATGGTTGTTAAAGGCTTCAGTCTGAAAAATGGGATTCATTTTGGGGAGATTTTGGGCTTAGCCGCTACTTCTCTCCATGGTAACTTAGAGGAGGAAATTTACATGGAGCATCCTGAACATTTTCTTGTCAAAGGCAAAAAGAATTATGTGTACAAGTTATAGAAGAGTTTGCATCATTTAAAACAAGCTCCTAGACAGTGGTATAAGAATTTTGGGTCAGTTATGGTTCGACACGGCGAGAGGAAAACTAATTTTGACCATTAGTATTTTGTCCAGAAATTCTCTAATTCTGATTTTATCATTTTATTGTTGTATGTTGATGACATGCTTATTGTAGGTCCTAACTCTTCGAGGATTGATAACTGGAAGAAAGAATTGAGCAAGTTTTTTGCTATGAAAGATTTGGGATCAACAAGACACATTCTTGGTAGGAACATCATCCGTGATAGAAAATGCAAGAAGCTTTGGTTGTCACAAGAAAGGTACATTAAGAAAGTATTGCATCGATTTAACATGGCAAAGGCTAAAGTTGTAATTACACCTCTCTCTACAATTAAGTCCCTTCTCACTAATGTGACTCAATCTTCTATCCCATAATTCAGAGAATCTATCAATCTCAATAGTATTAACAAGTCCATTGCATACAGAAATTCGCAACCAATACAAACCAGAAGACTTTTTACTTCTAGCAACAATAAGAGAATCTTTAGTAAGCCACAATTGTCCATCACATAATATATTACAACAACTATCATAATCAAGCTTACTTGCAAAGATTAAATACAATATAATATCAGGTGCATGTCTAACATCTTTAAGGACTAACTTTGTACAATTGCTAGTCTCCATGCAAACAGTTCCAATACCTACTACCTTTGATATTCTATAGTTACCCATCTTCAACACCCCAAAAATCACCTGAAGTATAAGAAGTAAGATTTCATGTCTGGATGTAACATGAAAAAATGCACCACTGTCAAGCATCGAACTTACTTCATTACAAGCAACATTGAGTACACTTTCAGCATAACAAACAACTATATGACCTGAAGTAGTGGCATTGACATGATCATTGTTATCACCGTTGCATATATTTTCTTGCTTACCTCTGTCACCTCTATTCTCTTTCTTTCACTTGTAACAATTTTTCTTTGTGTGACCTGTTATACCACAATGATAGCATTCAGGAGTTTTATACCTCGACCTGGGTTTACTCTTGCTTTTATCTTAGTTGTGATCTTGACCTTTGCTTTTACTTCTCCTCCTATTCTCTGTGACTGAAACCTCTAACTGTGAAGAAAACATTGAGACTTTCTTCTCATTTCTTCATTTAGGATACCTCCTTTACCACCCTGAAAGGAGACAATACCATTAGCGGCAGAGTTAGTAAATGAGATACGAAAAGTCTCCCAAGAATCAGGTATGGTATTAAGTAACCACAGACAAAAAATTTCATCATCAAATTTAATGCCCATAGTGAACATCTGAACTATAGTCCCATGAAACTCATTCAAATGATCAATCACAGAACTAGCAACTTTATATTTCAACAATATCATTTTTTTCAACAAAAATAGTTTGTTGCTACAAGTCTTTGAAGCATACAAAGATTTTAGTTTGTTCCCCATTTTTCAAACATGTGATTCATTTGAAATATGGTTATAAAAATTGACATCAACAAATTGACGAATCAACCCACATATTTGCTCATGTTCAAAATTCGTATCGTCATTATTTTTTCACTCTGGCTTTTGACTAGCAAAAACAGGTAGGTGCAATGACTTCATAAATAAGAGATTTTTTATCTCATTCATCGAAATTGTTCTACTTGTATTAACTTTCATTTATGATCAAGACAATTCAAAGCAATCAACCAAGCTCTAATACCATTTTTATTGGGGAAAATAGGCGAGGAAAGGCGCAATGGATAATTATAAACCTATGAACTCTTCCTAATCCCAACGTTTTATGCAATTAAGAAATTCTTAAGCACAAATGAAGCACACAAAAACACACAACCATTGGTAACACAAAAATACTCCTTCAATGTGAGGGAGTTAAAACCCCACGACCTATCTCGGTCCAAATGAGTAATGCACTATGAGATCAATGTTTTACAGAGGCCAAATTCACCATGTACAATTCATAACCCAAAAATTAAGAGATAAAGGGTAATAGAATTATATCACATAATTTCAGATCTGTCTGAACTCATACAAACAATCCAACTGTCAGAATTCAATCTCCACAATTCAGAATGTAGACTAAAATGTCATGAACTTGGTTACAAAATATAAGCCCAATCGGACACGAATGACCCTCTGATTGCTATGAAATTCGATACTTGTCAGTGTAGGAGTTACAGTTGAACACCTTTCTGTTCGAATGGTAGTAACTCCTTCTCCAAACAGGATATCCACTGTTCAAAATGTCGAACTAGAGGGGACGAACATACACCCAAAGTTTCAGCATGATCCAACGACAAACAAATCTGGAAATCGCAAAAGAACCGAGTCTGGTATGCACAAGACAGTGAAGAACAAATTTTCCCCTTGCTCCTCTCTCAAAAGACAATCACTCACCGACTAAAGTAGAATTCGACCAGGGCATACATTAAGCCCTAATGGGCCCCCATAAATGGGCCTCAAACTCAAAGTAGAATATTTGGGTTTCCACATAGGAGGGACCCAAAAATTGGAGCCTAAAACGTTGGATAACAATAGAATACCCTGAAAAGAAAGGTCTAACGAAATGAATGGATATCCACGCTCACATGGATAGACTCCAAATTGGAGCCTAAAAGGGAGAGCTAACCTCATCCCTAATGGCAGAGCGTGTCAAAACCCAGGGTTGATCTCTCATTTGTCTCTCATTAGTCCTAGCTCATTCCTTCGTCTAATGTTTCTCTCAATTTTCTCCTTCATAACTCTTTAATTCTTCTCTTTAATTTCTCTCTAATATTTCTCTCTAAGGAATAAAGGATCACTGTCTGTGAATCTATTGTTAGAACTAATTGAAGATAAGCAATAATAGTTTGAATAACTTCTGAAAAAACAAGTGTTTTCAAAAGAGATTTAATATTTCTGTTCAATGGTAAATTACACAGCCTATAATCTAACTTCAAATGAACATCACATACATTACAGCAGTTGAACTGCTGTAACGAGATATTAATTTAGAGATAAAAACAATCTTGAAATAAGAGAAAACCATGTGCAAAACCCAAATATCAATTTAAAATTAGCAAAGATAGTTTAATCAATTAATATAGCAGATTTCACATAACAGAGATAAACCTATAATAAACCTATAATAACACAAATTGTCTTCCAGCACTAATTAGACTAGAAAACATTTCAGGATAATAATAAGCAGAAATCCGGATTTAAATTTAAACCTGTGATTTAAAAACCGAACTGGTGATCGAACTAGTGGAGCTTCCGATTCCAGTTCAACCTGTATGATTTATATCTCATAAAAAAATTCATAATAAGATTCTATACAAAAAAAAATTTTAAAATATAAAATATGTTAAACACGCTAAAAAGGTAAGAAGACCGGTTCAACCGATCCGGTCCAATTTATGGTTCAGCAGTTGAACTGCTAAAACCGGCCAAATAACTAGTTTTTGAACAAACCGAACCAATCAAAGCCCTGGTCCGGTTGAACCCAATCGAACCAACCGGTTCGGTTTGGTGTTTAAAACAGATCTAAACAAAGGAACAGAAAATAATTCTATTCTATAATTCAGATATACTCTACCTAAATAATAATCTATCCTGTGTATTTCAGATTTGAAGTATCTTGTTTAATTAAATCAGGAAATTAAAACAGTGACTGAATTATACATGCAACATATCATACATAAACAACATACTTTGGTAATGAAAATTAAAGAGAATTCTAAATTTCAAGTAGATAAATCAAAGAGAATAGGAAATATTAACCAGAAATAGAAATGAACATATCGGACAGAGGAAGAGCCTACGACGTGGGATTCCCACTGCCTTAAAGACCAAATTTTCCAGCTAGAGGTGCACAACCATGGATCCTAAGGTCCCCCAAGGTCACATAATTAACTTCCTGGTGATATGCATTTCTCGTTGGAAAGGAGGAGATGTTGAGGAAGCCCAAAACTAGCACGCGGGAGCCCTGTAAGGGATTCACACATGAAGCACAGTGAAAAATAGGAATCAGAAGAATGAGTGATCGAAGAGATTTTAGACAGAGAGCGAAAGAACATTGAAAGATTTCATGTACCTTCAGACCGAATTGGAGAGCCCCTTTTATATCGTTCTCTATGTACTTCAACATCGAGGAAGAAGGCCACTCGCTGCGGTCCATTGATCTCATCGAGACCAAAAGGAGTTGCTGAACGGGAAGAACCCCTTCAGGCAAGCGCTGAGAAACTAAAAACAGAAATCCCCAAGTATAATCTTGCCCTAGATTTAGATAGACATGGAGTTTTTAATCAGACCATGAAAGTGGGTCTAAGTAAGGTCCTTAATAGTTGGATCATATTCAGAAGAGAAGGGCATGCCACACGTGCACGTGCGCACTAGGCCATTTTACCTACAATCCCCCACTAAATGGCACACAAAAAAAGAATTTTTTATGGACAAATAAAGAGTGAAATACTTAAGTATCAATGTCTTTCGATTGAATTGATACGTAGTGAAAATGATGCAACTAACGGATCCACCAAGTGAAGTATTCTCAAACTTAGTAAACCATGTTTGAGACCCTCACAACACGTACCAAACTCTTAGTCCTCAACGAACTCCCCAAATAGAATGTTGTGCCTTTATGAGGCCATGTACATTCCTCAGGAATTTAATGAGTGCACTTCCAAGACAAGCCCGAGTGTGGCTCATTACTTTGGTTACACGTGTAGTGACTCAGTCTATTAACTGCATAAGCTATGTCAGGCCGAGTGTAGTTCATTAGAAACATCACGCTTCCTATAATTTTGGCGTACTCAATTTAAGACACATTGTCGCCTTTGTTCTTTATAAGGTGGATAAGTGGTTCATAAGGAGTTTTAATAGGCAGAAAGTCATAGCGATAGAATTTCTTTAGCATCCTCTCAACATAGTGAGATTGACTAATTGAGAAACCTTTTTTAGTTTTTGTTAATTTCATACCAAGAATAAAATCAGCTTCTCCCATGTATTTCATGTCCAATTGGGAGGACAAAAATCTCTTTGTCTCAATCACCACACTCTCATTAGTACCAAAACTTAACATGTCATCCACATATAGACAGATTATAACAGAGTGTACACCGCACACCTTTGAATATAGACATGTATCTAAGGCATTTACCACATATTCATTTGTAATTAGAGTGTGGTAAAATTTTTCATACCATTGCTTTCAAGCTTGTTTAAAACCATATAGGGACTTCTTTAGTGTACACACCTTATCTTCATGACCATTAACAGCAAACCCTTGAGGTTGTTGTATATAAATTTCCTCTTCCAAATATCCATTGACAAATGTGGTTTTAACATCCATCTGATGCACAACCAACCTATGTATAGCAGCCAATGCAGCTAAAGTACTTATAGTTGCTATTTTGGTCACAGGTGAATAGGTGTCAAAATAATCAATGCCATTCTTTTGTGTATAACTTACAACGACTACTCTAGTCTTGAACTATTAATATTTGGACATAATTGAGTTCATCTCATTGTGAATAGCCTCTTTCCAAAAATTAGCATCTATCAATGTTACTGTTTATGTATAAGTTCTAGGATCATCAACAATTAAGAACGCTGAAGCCACATCTTTATCTATTTTATCAGAGTTCTCAATAAAAAAGTCAAATTTGAAAAAAAAAAATTTTCTATATCTTCTTTTTTTTACTTCTCCTAGGTTCATCTACATATTCGTTCACTCTAAAAGAAGTATTGGACATGGAAGAAGGTGCAGTAGACGGACCAAGATCTATGCTAGTATTTTGTTTCTTCCAAGTAAACAAGTGTTCAAAAACTTCTGCATCTCTAGATTCTGAAATTGGGTTGTGATTTAATGAGATGAATCTATAAGCAGCTGAATTTTCTGCATAGCCTATGAACACTATATCATAGGTTTTAGGTCCTATTTTAGTCCTCCTTGGAGTTGGTAAACTTACTTTGGCAAGGCACCCCCACACTTTAACGAATTTCATGTTAAGGGTGAATCCTTTCTACACCTCATATGGAGTTTTATTTAAATTCTTATGAGGAACTCTATAAAGGATATAACAAGCTGAGAGAACGGTTTCGTCCCACATGTAGTCAGGTAATCCAGAACTTTTAAGCATAGCGTTCATGATATCTTTAGGATTCCATTTTTCCTCTCAGCTATATTGTTTTGTTGTGGAGTGTTAGGGGCAGAAAACTCATGTATAATTCTGTTCTTTTCATAAAACTCTTTAAGGAAGAGAGTTCCATATTTTCCTCCTCTATCGGACCTAACTCTTTTAATTTTCTCATTCAGCTGATTTTCAACTTCATCTTATACTTCAGAAACATTCCTTTTGCTTCATCCTTAGTTTTTAGGAGGTAAACTCTAGTGTACCTAGAGAAATCATGTATAAATGTTACATAATACCTTTTATCTCCTTTACTAATAGTGTTCCTGAAATCTGCGAAATCCAAATGGATTAATTAAAACATTTCGGTTATTTAGTTCTCAACTGGTTTAAATGGCTTCTAAGCGTATTTGGTTTCTACACACATAAGACACTTAGAAAAATCTTTCACAACTACTGAGGGATTTAAGTTAATTTTTCTAAGTCTTTTAATAAAAGCCACGTTCACATGACAGAGTCTCCCATGCCATAAATTAAATGACTCAGTAATATAAGCAAAACCAAAAGAATAACTTCTATTGATAATTTGTGATACAATGTTTAGGACAAATGTGCCCTCACTGGGATAACCCTTCCCTACAAACTCTACTTTTCTGGTCATAACAACTTTGTCAGCATCAAATACAAGTTTTAGGTGAATGTGCCTACATGAAAAGAACAAGTTTAAGAAGAGTTTTCTGAAAAGACATAACAAAGGGGAGTACAAAATGCAAAGTGGCTCCAACAAAGTTGTTAAAAGACTTAGTGATGCAAGATGCATAGGTTTTATTTGAAATAGGGTAGATAGATTAATTAATTTGAGTTACGATTGAATTAGGAGTTCTCTTTAATTTAGTATTTTATTCAGTCTTTTATTAGATTACAAGCTACCTATTAGGTTTTGTAATAAGCCTACAAATAGGCTTAGTCTTATGAATGTGGCAGTTTTCGATGATTAATTGAATTATTATCTTGTCTATCTTCTTCTTGTTTCTGCTACTTTCCTCTTCCCTTCCTCTTTCTCTCTATTTCTCCTATCTCTCTTCCCACTCTCTTGCCTGAGCTACATCAGTTTGGTATCAGAGCCTTTATCTCATCATTTTTGTTACATCTATTTTTTGTCCTTTTCTTTCTATCATGACCGTTAAAGAACTTCAAGCCCAATTCAAAACACTTGAGGACAAACACACCATACTTGAAAAAAGGGTGACCACCAGTGAGACAACCATGACAACCTTCCAAGACCAGCTTGACTAATTTATGAAAAATGTTGACAAATGGACCAACTCAGTTAACAGCCTTCATGATGACTATTCGACGGCATCACAACCCTATTGGATGTGCAGATTTTCACAAAAAGTGAGAGTTGTTTCCATGGCTTGTTCTTTCTCAAACTTACCTTTATTCCATCTCCAAAAGTGACCGCCAAAAACTGAAAACTACTTGAGCAATTTCCTGATTCTCCATGCATGCATTAAAGCTCAACAAATCTCTTTTTCATAAGCATAGAACCTTCATGCATTTTCCCAACTTAAACTAACAACTGACTTTCGACTCATGCATGCTTCTTAATAGTTGTGATTAACAATTAAAGCATGGAACCAAAATAGAGTCACCTCTAACTTAATCACTATCTAAACTTCTACTTTTAAAAAGTGTATTCACAAAAGGCATGGGTTACCTCCCAAGAAGGACCATTTTTTTAAAGTCTTTGACAAGACTTTCCAGGATTTCTTCTAACCTATCCTAGGTCCAAAATTTCATTTGAGGGGACATTGTAACTGACAACATGCACCCTTGTCTGCAAGCTCTTCCCATTAAAATTTTCCACAGGTTTACTTGAACTCTTAGAGGCTCTTTCATCTTCATTCTTGGTGGGGGACTTAGTTCCTCATCCACCAGCCTTCTCAACTCCTTGAGCCTCTCCTTCTTGAGCTCATGATGCTCAATTAGGTATGGGTCTAACCTGACTTCAGCTTCTTTAGTGGTTTTACACCACTCATACATCTGCAACCACCTCTTATCTTAATCAAATAGGGGTCCAACCCTCTCGATGGAGATCTTTCCTTCAAGACTTCTCTAGCCACCACTAGGGGGTGCTTCACCCTCTGATTTCCATTCCCTTTCTTCCTCCTGGATTGAGGCATAGAGAAGCTGATTTCTTATCCACTTACTGATCTCATGGTGATATTCCCTTCTACTTCAAAGAGTGCTCGAGTTGTAGCAAAGAAGGGTCTACCTAAACTAAGAGGAATTCTTGTGCCTTCTTCCACGTCTATCACCAGAAAGTCAGCTGGAAAGAGGAGTCCATTAACCTTCACCAGCACATTTTCAAGAATCCCCATTGGAATCCTGATGGAACCATCAGCTAGCATTATTTGCATGTTTGTAGGGGTGGTTCGCTGAGACCCAGCCCCTTGAATATGCCGAAATGCATAATGTTCTCACTTGCTCCCAAGTCACAAGGAATGTCATTGATCGTGTGGGTCCCAATGGTGCATGGTATGGCAAAACTTCCAGGATCTTTTACCTGTGGAGAGCACCTCTCTCTCCAAGTGTTGCATTCTTCTTTTCTACACATCTTCCAATTTGTCACATAAGACTTCTGTTCAATAGATTTTGCATAGGGCGGAATGTCAACCTGAAGCTTCTTGAAAGCTTCTGGTGGCTTAAATTTAACCTCATCTACCTTCCCCAATTCTTTAATGTCCTCATATGGTGGTGGCCGAACCTTCTTCTCTCCCCAATCATTTTCAGTTTGCCAATTCAGATGGCCTTCTTCCACAAGTCTCCAGATTGGTGTTGGTTGGGACTCATAACCATACTCTTCCTTCTTTCCTTCTCCTTCATACATGCCAATCTCCTTAATCTCAACCCATTCAAAGGTAGATATGTAAAACTGCCCGCCTCATTCAATTCATTACAAGAGGGGATTTGACTTTGCTCCGAGGAGGGGGAATCATAATCATGTTCTTCTTCCGGAGTGAACTCTTGATTCACTTCTTCTGTCTCCGGTTGGGCTAGAGTCTCATTCGCCAACACGACATTGCAGCGCTATACATCTTCTTTTTCTTCATGCTTCAGATTCTCCACCGTATCACTGGGGAGAGATCCTTTCAATCTTTCATTAATGGCCTTACCCAACTGTCCCATATGGATTTCAATATTTCTCACTGATGCATCATGGCTTTGCACCAACATAAGCCGCAACCCAAGATAGAAATTTGGTTTCTCAGCTTGATGCTGATTTGGAAACCTTCCTTGCTGTCCTGAATTCTGATAATTTTCTTTGACTAGGGCAGAAGCATTCCCTTGCTCGATTCTCCATCCAAAATTTGGGTGGTTTCTTGGAGTATGGATTTTTTTGTTCTGAGCATATTGCACACTCTCTAAAGTGGATGTGTATAGTGTCCAGCACCACCACATAATTAACAGTATGCAAATCAACTCTGTTGAGACTTTGCTTCCAAAGCTGCTATCTTCTTTTTCAAGGCATCCATCTGAATTCGGAGGGTAGTTTGAGTGTCTACTTCGTTCTCCCACTACGTTTCTTGAGCTTTGATTCTGTTCGGGCGAGTTCTTTGGCCTTTCAGTGTTCAATTGGTAGCTGTTGGCTGCCATATTTACAATAAATCATATGCCTCATCAATATACTTGTTCATAAGTGCACCACATGCTGCTGCATCAATAAGTGTTCTTGTCTAATTTTGCAGCCCATTGTAGAACGTGTGCACTTGTGACTATTTAGTAATTAAATGGTGAGGGTATTTCCTTAATAGCTCCTTGAAACGGTCCCAAACTTCATAGAGAGATTCCTGATCCAATTGGATGAATAGGTTGATTTCATTCCACAGTTTTACTGTTCTAATTAGAGGGAAGTACTTTGCCAAAATTTTTTGCTCAAGACCCGTCCTAGTGATAGAATCTCAAGGCAGCGAATTCAACCAATGTGTTTCCTTGTCCCTCAGACAAAATGGGAACAATCTCAACCTTGTAGAATCTTCCAACACACCATTATACTTGAAAATATCACAAATTTCCGAGAAATCTGCTAGGTGTGAATTTGGATCATGATTAGCCAATCTACTGAATTGTACTGAAGCTTGTATCATTTGAATGATTGTCGGCATGATTTCAAAATTGTTAGCATGTATAGCCGGTCTTCGTATGGTAGAGTTTGTACCCCCAGTTTGAGGAACAACAAAGTCTCTCAAACTTCTAGGCTCTTTTTCAGCTATTTCTTGCTCTCTTCTTAATAACCTTTGCTGCCTGGGGTTGGCTCTTGTAGTCCTCTCAATTTCCGGACTAAATGGGATTAGGGCAAGGCCTCTACCATCTTGCGTACACAAGAGAGAGCAAGTATAGCAATTCGGCTCAAAAACCAAACCTCACACAGAATAATTTAACCACAAACACACAAAAAACAAACAAACACACAACAAAACAGAATTTTCACGCAATCAATTACTTTAACTACCAGAGTTAACTATTCTATCATGCAACACTAATCTAATTACACAATACTAAGCATGCAAATATGTTAGTCAGATTACACTAACTACTCTAAGCTAGATTACAGTTATAGGGCCCAACGTAAATAAAAGTAATAGACCACCACAAAGGCACCAAAACTTGGTTGGGCGAAAACGACACTTATAAAATTATGCTCGTGCGCAAGTGTACATGTCGTACCAAGTAATATACAGGACGAGTCCAGATCAATCCCACAAACTAACCACGTACTAGCCAATGAATTCTCTACAAATATATCTAACTACTGAAATTAAAGAGAATTGTCAAAGTATTCTACTATAAAAACTACAAAAGAATACTAACTATCTAATTACAGTAGTCTTGAGTGATAAACGTCCACGTTAGAGGCTAAGTAGATTAGGAGTACAAGGGAGTGATTTCATGCAATTAAGGGTTGGATTCATGTAATTTAGCTAAATGTGCAATTCACAACTCGTTAGTGGGTCTGGAATTCCCTTCGCGTAGCCATCTTTCGAGTTGCTACTACAATGCCCCCTTCTTTTCAGTCTCAATGAAACGATAAGATGAACATGATAGAGGTCATCAATCTCTTCATGTTAAAGCTCCCAACGGCCACTCACACTAAATTAAATATAGATTGCACTTAGATAAACTAAAATAGCTAAGATTACATGAATTCAAAACCTGAAATCACATTACATAACCACCCTCAAAAGAAGTTTAGCTACACATAACTTGGAATCGAGAAGAATCCCTATCCATTGACATTAAATACATGATAGATAGGAAAAACGAATTTAAAACAGTGTCAAAAGACTTCCATTTTGCCCTTGAGCTTCTCCTTCTTCCTCCTTCAATGCCGTAAGTAACTCAGCTTCACTCCCAATGCAATCTCTGCTTGAGCGGCAAGGAGGTGTGATACCCAAAGTGAGTTATAGCGCATATTTATAGAGGTGACTGGAAGATTCCCCTTTTTACGGTACCCTAAGTGATGTGGCGCCACACGGCGTAGAGCTCCTCCGACTGCACTAGGTCTTGGTGCCGAGTGTGGCGCCTCATGAATCTACGGCATTGTGTTATGTTGTTTTCTACATAGCCAGCGCATTGGCGCTGGCTTTTGTCACCGCGACGCTACAACAGTGAGGATCAACGCTTCGGAGTTGTCTTTTGTCGCTGTGGCACAGGACGTGTGACGACTAGCACTCCGATGTTGGATCCTGACGCCAAGGCACTGTGCCCAGAAAAGTTCTGCTACATCAAGCGCTCTTGCGCTGAGTTTGGCACTGAGGCGTTGAACACCTAGTCATTTTTCTACTGCTCACAGCCCTCGTTCATGCGGCATTGAACACTTAGTTATTTTTCCACTCCTCGTAGCCCTCGTTCATGCAGAGTTGTAGCTTTGAGTGTGGTGCCATGAGGTGTCACGAGCACCGCTTCTCTTCAATGTAGCACCATGACGTTCCATCTATGGCCATGTGGCGTTGCCCTCTATATTGCTCCAAAATACGGTGTTTTTAGGCAAAAAACGTCTAAGTTGCCTCTTTCTTCTCCCAGTTGGTCTTTGGTGAATATGAAACACTTTCCAACAAAATCAACACCAAAAGTTTGTGAAATTGCAACAAAATAATATCAAAACCTCGCTTTAAAATGCAACATAATTTCCACTAACCACATTCATGAGGAACCGAGGTTCATTGTATCTAGGTTTGTAACGGGTGGTGAGCGGATATCAAATGAGAGGTCACTGTGCATGCCCCAGACTCTTCAGAGGAGGCTTATCATAAAGCCCTGACTTCGAGAAGTACTACAGTTCCCTCCATCTAGGCGACCTTTTAGCCTTTCTAGTGATCATCGTCAGGGATAACCGACTCCTTTTACTAGAGACATCACTGGAACGCGACCACCCATCTTTCAGACTCCTTGAACTCATATTCGTGAACCTCATCATGGTATGCATAAGGTTGCCCATCATGGTATGCATTAGGTTGCCCATCATGGTATGCATAAGGTTGCCCATCATGGTATGCATAACAACCCCTTTGAGATTATATATAGCCTATCCCCACAGCCTACTGATTTTTTCCCTTCAGACTTTGCCCATACTTTTGTTGATCTTTTCTACAGTATCCATGCTGAGATCATGCAAAAAATGACTTTGAGTATTGATAATTTTAAATTTTCTACAGACGCACAAAATTTATTTGAATTACGGTAGAATGGAGTAATTTATTTGAGTTACGATTAGGAGTTCTCTATAGTTTAGTATTTTATTCCGTCTTTTATTACATTACAAACTCCCAATTAAGTTTTCCAATAAGCCTATAAATAGGTTCAGTATTATGACTGTAGCAGTTTTGGATGATTAATAGAATTGATATTATGCCTATCCTCTTGTTTTTGCTTCTTTCTTCTTCCCTTCCTCTTTCCCTATGTTTCTTCTTGCTCTCTTCCTATTCTCTTGCTTGACCTACATCACTTAGAATTCAGAATAAGATATTACAACTAAATCACATGGACTGCAATCTGATAACAACACAATGCTAAGTCTAATTCAATTTATCAGATAAAAATAAAAAAATTTCAATTTAACAATCCTAAAAATATCAAACAGTACAACAACACTTTCTGATTTCTATATGTAAACCAGTCACCAAATTTCAGCACCAAAACAGATTCGAAATTCCTACTAAAATGAAGAAGTTTTTCAAAAACTGACGCTACTAAATAGAAAACCATGTGGAAAACCCAAATGTCAATTTGAACTTGCGAAGATAGTTTAATTAATGAATATAACATATTGCACAAAACAGAGATAATGCAGTTTAATATGTCAATATTGAAGATGATAAACCTATAATAACACAAATTGTCTTCCAGCACTAATTAGATTAGAAAATATTGAAAGATAATAATATGCAGAAATTGGGATCTAATCTAAACAAAGGTACCAAAAACAATTCTATTCTATAATTCAGATATACTCTACCTAAACAATAATCTATCTTGTATTTCATGAGAAATATCTTGTTTAATTAAAGCAGGAAATTAAAACATGAATGAATTATACACGCAACATCTCATACATAAAAAACATACTTTGCTTATGAAAATTAAATAGAATTTGAAATGTCAAGTAGATAAATCAAAGAGAATTGGACAAATAACGTGAAAAATAGAAATAAACTTATTGGGCAGAGGAAGAGCCTGCGGCGTGGGAATCCCACTGCCTTAAAAACCAAATTTGCCAGCCAGAGGTGCACAGCCGTGGATCCGTAGGTCCCCCAAGGTTATGCAGTTAACTTCCCGGTGATATTGATTTCTCGCCGAAAAAGTAGATTTGTTGAGGAAGCCCAGAACAAGCACGGGGAAGCCCAGAACAAGCACGAGGAAGCCCAGAACAAGCACGCGGAAGCCCTGTAAGGCATTCTCGCACGGAGAACAGCGGAAAATAAGAATCAGAAGAACGAGTGATCGAAGATATTTTAAATAGAGAGCTAAAAAAGATTGAAAGATTTCACGTAGATTTCACGTACCTTTCAACCGAATTGAAGTACACCTTTTATATCCTTCTCCAAGCACTTCAAAGTCTCGGAAGAACCATCTTGTTGCGGTCCATGAAACCAAAAACAGAAATTCCCAAATCTAATTTTAATTGGACCCCGAAAGTGAGTCCGAGTAAGATCCTTAATAGTTGGATCTTATTTAAAGGAGAAGGGCAAGCTACACACTCGCACGATGCAGGCAGGCCATTTACCCAACATCTATATATGCATGATACAGGCTCTCATGATTATCTAAGATGAGTTTTCACTTATGGTGGCAGGGGAAACACACACATCAACTTATGTGGGAAAGAGTGCCAGTGCTATGAATCCTAAATAAGAATATGATAAGAAAAACTTTAGTCTTGAAAATATTGTAAATTATATTCAAAAAATTAGATTAACTTTTAAAGCTTACACAATATATATTAGAACACAAAAAAATTTTTATTTCAATAAATGTTGTGAATCCAATAAGTAAAGCAACATATAGCATTAAAATACAGTTTCACAAATACAAAAAAAAAATAAAAAAAAAATATTAAACTCTTAAAATATTAAAATTAAAAAATTCTATGTTCGACATACATGCATCTTCAATGAACCTGTGTTTACCCCAAATATGTGGTTGTTTCTAAATCCATGTTCATGAAATTAAATTTAACATGACACAATGGTAATAAAATTTTAGTAATTTTCGAAAGCTCGGACCAGAAAAATTAGTAATTTATAATAGGTAGATAATATTTACATGTGAATTTGTTGTTTGAACTGATGACTTGTTTGTGTGACCTAATGTTGTTTATGTTATTAATTTGGTTGCCCTGAGTGGAAACTACGAAAAGTAATTCTTTTGTGAGAGCTAGCAATCTTAAAAGCAACCAAAGAAGATCCTAATTAATATGCAATTATTGTGATCGTAGAATGTATATAATGTGTAGAATCTTATCCAATGTAAATAAGATATTATAAAATAGGTATATAAATTACCACGGTTGGCAACAGAACCCAGAACATAAAAAAATTAACTCAGGGCTGAAAACAAAGACAAACTGCGCCACAAACGGAGGGAAGTTTGTTATAACTACAACAACAACAAAAATAGATAGTAATAGATGATTTAGACACCAGAATTCTAATGACTAATAAAAGCAAACTTTTCCACAAATCCAGAAATGCGATACTTCATCTTTCAGATATAAAGGTAAGGCAACCAGTCATTTCAAATGAAGAAAACGAAGAGATCAGAGAGTAGCCACAGAGAAGAATGATGTCTAAGGGCTCCCAGCTGTGCATGATACTGGCTCTCATGATTATCAGCAACGAGTTTTCAGCAATTGAAGCAAAAAAGCACATTAACTTATGTACTGGGAAAAACGCTGCACTATGTACACCCGATGATTCCCCGTCCAAAGCCACGCATCTCTTTCATCGTGGCTGCAGCAAGCAAATGGGTTGTCGGGAAGGTTCAGGAGATCCTGAAACACCACCTGGTGGGAATATATGAGAATTTTTGTCTCAAATTTCTATTACTTGGTTGTCTATCCACTCAATTATAGTATGCTATTTAACTAATGGCCGCAGCAGCAAATTGTTGCTGCCAATTAGGAGACAATTTGGTTACTTCTTTATTGAATTCTTGTTTTACTTTTCGTTATTTGACACAAAATGTGGCTATTTTATTGAACTTGTATGGTATTTTAATGTGAATGCAGTATTCTTACAAATTCTGGTATTCACCACTTCTCATGTTTTTTTTTTCTCATTGCTGTCAATGAAGTGCTACGCAGGATCAGAAATACCGTTTGTCGATCAAAAAAAAAAAAAAGTGCTATTGCAGCCGATGATGACGGCAACAGATCTAAATACCAATGATTATACCGCTTCCCTATGCCTCCTTTAAAATATAGTTGTTACAGGATCAGAAACCATAACGGTTGAAAACCTATTTAATCCATTGAGATGCATACATTTATTAAGGCCCCAGATGGAAAGAAAATCTTCTTGATCCATTGACAATAACATGACTTTTAAAGCCCTCAATGGATATCCATATCCGAACAAGTGGGGAATGCATCTAATGATTCATATCCAGTAAGAAGTTGGATAAACAGAAAATCCAATTAAAAAAGGCAGTAAAACCGTATGGACATCCAAGCCAACATGGCCAGACTCCAAACTGAAACCACTGCCAAAAAAGCGGCCTTTACCGGTTAAAAACCGCCGGTAAAAGCCGCTTTTTTGGCAGTGAACCTAAAGGACACGGCTAATGTCTTCCCGCATAGCACTATAGCAGAGCGGATCAAAACCAAAAAGTAAAGTCTCAAATTTCTCTCTCATTTCTTCCTCATTCGTCCCTCCAATTTTCTGTCCTACTTTTCTCGTTAATTACCCTCTCAGTTCTCTCTTTGTTTTCACTCTAATTTCTCTCTCTAACTGTTCTCATTAATTTCTATCCTTAATTTCTCTCTCTAATTTCTGGCTTCAATTTCTCTCCGTACTTTCTCTCTCTTTTTACTCTCAAATTATTCTATCAAATTTCTCATCCTAAAATCTTTCAATTTCTCTCTGATTTATCTCTCTAGTTGCTCCATTAATTTATCTCAAATGTTATGCTGAAAATTCTTTCCACTCTCTGCACAATCTTTTCCACATTCTCTATTAACTCTCTCTTTCCACTCTCTCTTTCCCCTTTCTCGCCCCAATAACTCTCTCTCTCTCTCTCTCTCTCTCTCTCTCTCTCTCAAATTTCAAAAGGACTTATAAAACTGAAATTCTTATAAAGAAATTAAACTTACAGTGCTTACAAACCATAGCTGCTTACAAGAGAGAACTGGAAGACTGGATATTCGAAGGATGTCTAACTACTAGATTACAATCTCCTTATATAGATAGAGATAACAAAGTGATTGGAATCCACCAATAGAAAGAAAAAATAAAAGATGTCTTCCTTGATTCAAGGCAATACCTCTTTTTGATTTAGACTTGTACGATTGTTTGTAGCTCCATGATTAAAGCTGATGTTGATGGAATAGTACGATTACTATTCAGGCGGCTTGTCTTCTTCTAAAGAATAGTAAAGATTCGAGTTACTATTTACTGATGGTGATTGATGAATAGTGCAATTACTATTCTGGCTGCTTGACTTCTTTTCCAAAAGCTTTTCTTTTTGGCTAAGAAATCGGTCGATGTTGATTGAGACTTTGTCCACCTTGTGTCATTTTGTGAATAATTAAGATTCCTTTGGGAAGTGACCTGTCATTATCTCCCCCTGTAAAACATTAAGGGAAGCAGGCGATTTTGGCTTTGAAGACTGATTTTCTTCAATGCGTCGCATTACTTCTTTCAAAGAATAAGGTTTTATAAGTCCTTTTGAATTTCGATCAATACTTCCGCATATTTGGTATGAGAGCAATGCAAGGTTAAATTTAGGATATCTTAGTATGGAGTAATATTCTTTACTTCGTATAATCTAACCTTTTTTGAATCATGCTTTGATATTATCTGAGTGATAAATCTATGATTCATACTCTTCATGTGTTTTGGTTTGAGATTAAATTATCTGCGTTGAGTTGTGCTTACTTAATTCTTTTCAAAGTAATTTTGAGTTAAGCTATGCTTACTTAGTTCTTTCCAACTATGGAAACTTGTCTGTTTTTCATCTCCATCCTGTAATTGTATGGGACGTCACCCAAGTCGTGTTGGGGTTTAGGCCGTGTTGCCTTGGATAGGCGTCTATGGTCGTGTTACCCTTAAGTCGTTGACAGACGTGTACTTGAGAAAGAGGAATATGAAAGCCCGAACTATTCATGGAAAGAAAAAATTATGGAAGTTAGTTTTACTTGAGTTATTAGAAAAGAATTTGAAGTTTGCATTACAATTTCGTAAATCGATTGTGTGCCAAGACATGAAGATGATGATTTGTAGGATTATTTATCATGTTACTGATAAGTGTCATGTTTCTAATGGTTACAGTATATCAAGTTTAGAATAAGTACTTCATACCAAGATATTCTATTATCCTATAAGGAAATGCTCCTCAGGCGAAGAGGCTCAGTGAACAATACTTCACTAGTTGAGTATAAGACTCAACAACAATTAAATGACTGGACAATTCCAGCAATTAGGCCAGAGGCCATTTACCAGAAGGGAACTTTTCAGTTCACTTCTTCTATGGGAAATAAGACCATAGAACAGACCATGAATCTTGAGGATCAAGATTCTACTCTAAAATTATTAGAGTACATCGACATCAGTAGGCACTTAGTCAATACTCAGAAGAAATATAAGCATATTAAATGCATACATATTTTTTTCAAACCCCTAACACTGTTAGGTGGTAATACCTGTATTCAAGCAGTTCTCCGTGATAGAAGGTGTCTGGATTGAAAGCAAT
Source organism: Aristolochia contorta (assembly GCA_022405105.1). Classification (NCBI taxonomy): domain Eukaryota; kingdom Viridiplantae; phylum Streptophyta; class Magnoliopsida; order Piperales; family Aristolochiaceae; genus Aristolochia; species Aristolochia contorta. The sequence continues at coordinate 18,136,258 of CM039667.1, forward strand.
CATTAATGGGGATTGTTGAAACTAGTATGAGTCGTGGATCAGTCTACTTCAATGTTCATCCCAATCTCAGTCTGTCCATTACTGACAGAAATTTGTTAGAAAGCATCCAAAAGGATATGATTATATCCCTGGAAGTGAAACCATAGCAGTCATTGCTAGGATTCATTTCAAGCTAATTAGTAGTCTAGTTACAAAGGTACTTCACCAGCGTGAAGAAGGCCACACTGTCTTGATTGAGACAGAACTCAGGAGTGCTAATATAGCCACTCCAAGAATGATCGAGTGGGAAGACATTTAGTTTCCTGAAGCATGGGAAATTCCCTAAGCTATTCCTCCCAAGCTCCTGCTAAACCAGGGCATTGATCAGGTCATACAATCGACAGATGGCGATGTTGTGATCAACTTCAAAGGAAAATATCCCTATAATGTTTCTCTTCCTCAAACATCATACAGATATTCTGATGTGGGAGAAACATCTCGCCTATCTGGGTCAATTGAGACCAAATCATCAAAGGATGATATCTTAGTCCAAGGTATCAAACTTTCATATACCCAAATTCCTCATGGTATTTGACATTTAGTCATGATCTACATACAACCATTTGATTTATCTTACCAATATATGACCGATGAGTCAGGTCAACCAGTAAGTAAAGAAGAAGAGATGAATATAATCTCTGAAAAGACTCTTATGCCCCTCTAAAGGCAGAACTATCAGTTATTGAAACTGATACAATTGATCAAGATTTGGATCAGACGTTTCTGGAATTATCACCCTTACCAGAAGTTGATCTGATAGATCTGATTTCTTTCAATTATGAAGAAATCACACCAGAGACTTATCAGTCACCATTGGATTCAATTTGTGAATTAGAAATTGAACCAATTTCTGAGTCAATCTAGGTTTTAGTTGAAAAACCTAAACCAGAGATGATTCTGAACATTCTGAATTCTTTCCCTGAACCAGATTACCAGATTGATTTAGTTTCGGTTGCCGAACCAAACATCCCAACCCTAGCAAAAGATTGGTTCACGGGAATTTGGTTTAATCAGTCTGCTATGGCATCCTTTCCAGAAGTAGATCTGATTGATCTAAATTACGATCAGTCATATCTGGTTTCATCACCTGAACCAGAAACTGATCTTGATCATGATTATCTGGTTTCCACGCCTGAACCACAACCTGATCTAATTGATCTGAATTTTGATCTGCCATGTCTGGGTTCATCACCTGAACCTGAACCAGATCAACAATTACTGGATCCCATTTTTGAATTAAAAGTTGAGCCACTATGTCAACCCATTATGGTTTCAGTAGAAATACCCAAACCAGAACTGGATCATACAGATATGGATTCAAATCTGAACAAGAATCTGAAAAGGAACTAGTTTCGGTTGGAGAACCATCCATCTCAACCGTAACTAAAGAATGGCATCTTCAATTAGGAAAGAAGGTTGTCTCTGTACATCCTCCAACAGACCTGATAAGGACAAAATTTCCAAATAGTGGAAATATTTCAAAAGTAATGAATCTTGCTGGTAAAATACCACCTATCAGCAATCATAACATTATGAATTCTGAAGAAAAGGAGAATAGTTCTTCCTACAATAAATCACAGGAAAAAATCTGTTCTCAGCAGAGAGAGGTGTTACAAATACACCAAATCAATATTCTAACTTCTGGGCAAAGGAATTCTAGTCAGAAGATAGATGAAGAGGAAGACATGGAAGAAAGAATTTTGTTCCAAAATTATCTTCACACTTCAACAAAAAATCAAGGTGTAAAACCATACTCTATAAGAGAAATCATTAGTCGCATTGAAGATAGGCAATCTTCAAGGCACCCGATATCACCTAATGTTGTACAGGGGGAGATAAAGGACATCAAGCGAGAAATAAAGGAACTAAAAACCCTTTATAACAAGCTTGAAGGACAAATGATTGTCTCCGAGAGAAAACCAAATGAGGAATACCTCAATCAAATTACCAAGACCACTCATCAAAAGTGGCATACCAAAATCAATTTGGTTATTGATCAAACGGTTATCACTAACCTGATAGCCTTGATTGATAGTAGAGTAGATCTAAACTGTGTCCAAGAAGGGTTAATTCCAACCCAATATTTCGAGAAAACCACTCAATCTCTTACCAATGCAAATGGTAAGAAAATGAATAACAAATAACAAATTGAATAATGCTTAAATCTGTATTGATGGTCTGTGCATTATCACTAATTTTCTGTTAGTCAAATATTTGACCCAACAGGTAATATTAGGAACTCCCTTCCTACAAATCATTATGCCAATCAGGAGCATAAATTCCCAGGAATACTTGGAGAAATAAATAATCAGCCAATTATTTTCCCGTTTAAATCTCAAAAACAAGTTAGCTTCTTAAATGAGATTTCGGAGTTAAGAATTGGCAAAACCCAACATCTTAGTTTCTTACAAAAAGAATTAAGGTTTTTGACTGTAGACCAACAATTAGAAGATCCTAATATGAAAGAGAAAATTAATTCTCTTTTCAAATTATTCTAGCAAGAAATTTGTTGCGATATTCCTACAGCCTTCTGGGATAGACACAAATATATTGTGTCCCTACCATATGAAGACGGACTCAATGAAGGAACCATCCCTACTAAGTCTAGACCCAGTCGAATGAAACATGATGCAGAAAGGAACGAGGTATTCCAAGACTTGTGGTTAATCTCACCAACCCTTCTTATATGAGGGTGGTTGAAACTGATGCCTCTCATATCGGTTATGGTGGCATACTCAAACAAATTAATCCCAGCGGTAAAGAAGAACTTGTACGATTTATTGAATAAAAAATTTCTTTTAAGAGTTGACTGCTCTACAGCTAATAATCAAGGGCGTGGTAACAAAACCAGAAATACTGGTCAAAATAATCATCATAGTGGGAATTCCTCTACTGGCCCAAAAATCCATAATGATGAAAAAGGAAATTCCTCTACTGGCCTAAAAAGCCATAATTATGAAAGAAGGAATTCCTCTGCAGGCCTTAAAGGTCATAATGGTGAAAGGGGAAATTCCTCTGCCACTGACAAGGGCAAAGCCCCAGTGTCATATGAAGAAGTACTGATTAGGGAAATTCCCTATATTACTCTTCTCAATTCGGAAATTCTGATTCTCAACAAAGAATACCTGGATGGTAATCTCAATCCATGGCAAACGATGCACAAATGGTTTGTTGACACTTTCTGTCCAATTTCGACAAGTAAAGACATGAAGACTTATGAAGCAATACTAGCTTCAACCAATTCGATCAGAAGTGATCATACGATGGATGATGCTAGAAAGCCCAATAGTCTTTGGGGTTATAGCAAATTTGAAATTCACAGATTCATTCATCCGTCAAGTTTGGGGCAATGCTATCTAACGAATGCAATTCCTCTTCCAGGGAGAAAAGAATTCAATTACTGGGATTATACTGATGCCTAGAGCAAAACATTTTACTATCAGAATCCCAATCATAGGCACTCTTGGTATTTTTACTGGGGTGAAAATGCCAATAAAAATGTTCACCTTTGCCTAATTGGAAAATAGGTTGGTGGCAGAAATTTGGCCCAGCAGACTCAATTTTACCTGATGCGATTCACACTCAACTCCCAATTTGGACACGTTCCAGTCCTGAATAGAGATCATTTTTACCCAAAAATGCAGATGTTTTCATATACTTCATGGTCTTTCGGATCGGATGGATATGGAAATAGGACTGCACATTTGGCTTCAATAGAGGGGGCCTACCAGTCCTAATTCGGACGTTTCATGTAAAGTGGTGGCCAAAGTTCCCCACGAATGAAATTGCGGCAGGAATTAAGGCTGCCAATACAAAGAATGAGAACATATGGGTATCAAATTGTGCCAGAGGTTTACCAAGACCCAACCAATATGTTTCAAGCAATTAAAACCCAATAGAGGGTTATGCATCCACAATTATCGGATGACGAATTAATGGTTCTCATTTTAGAGTCAATGAAGGGCTCTATGAATCAGGACAATAGAGACCCAAGGAGTATAGATAATATGTCTGTTTCGGCTACTTCAACAGATGGAGACGATGACCCTGGTGATGCTCATCCAGACAGCCAACCAATCAATGAAGAACCCGATATGACAGATTATCTAGATGCCATGATTCATAATTAGGAATCAAAGTCCACGAACAAATGAACAAATCTTCAGGCAGGACACTCCAGAGGAAATATCCTCTCGCCAACTGTTGACCAATTTGCAAAACTTGATCGGGTACGTATTCAGTATTTGGGCACCAGAGAAAATGCAAGGACATTCGTTGGTTATCAGCCTTCTAGAAACCACAGTAGTACTCAAAACTTACAGATGAACCTATCTGGCGTAATGAATATGCAAAAGCTGTTTGGCATAATGAACATGCCAAAGCTAATCAGAATTTGAACAAGGACAAGAAAGTCCATCACAATCATTGATGGATGAATGACAATTTGATTTTTGGGAACAGCTCACCGCAGTCTCAAAAATGGGGGAGACAATGATAGGTCACTTCACAAAGGAATCTTAATTATTCACAAAATGATAAAAGGTGGATAAAGACTCAATCAACAGCGACCGATTTCTTAGCCACGAAGAATAGCTTTTGGAGAAGAAGTCAAGCAACCATAATAGTAATTGCACTATTAATCAATCACCATCAGTGAATAGTAACTCGAATCTTTACTATTCTTCAGAATAAGACAAGCCGCCTGAATAGTTATCGACTATTCTATCAACATCAACTTTAATCATAGAGCTACAAACAATCGTACAAGTCTCAATCAAGAAGAGGTATTGCCTTCAATCAAGGAAGACATCTTTTACTTTTTCTTTCTATTGGGGGATTTCAAATGTTTTTGAATTCACTTCGTTATCTCCATCTATATATGGAGATTGTAATCTAGTAGTTAGACATCCATCGGTTACCCAGTCTTCCAGATTTTTCTTGTAAGCGGCTTTGGTTTGTAAGCACTGTAAGTTTTCTTTATAAGAATTTCAGTTTTATAAGTCCATTTCAATTTCGATCAATAGTAAATGGCCGAGACCCTATATTCTCAGTATATTTTGGAAAGAATTTTTCGCCTCTCAGAGCAAAATTAAGAATGAGTTCGGCATATCACCCCGAAACCGACGGCCAAACGGAAGTCACAAATCGAAGTTTGGAACAATATTTGCGTTGCTAAGTCCATCATCATCCACAACTACGGAGTTCTTACCTGCCATGGGCCGAATACTGGTCCAACACAACATACCATTCTTCCATCAACATGTCTCCATTTCAAGCTCTGTACGGCAGACCTCCTCCAACAATTCCTCGTTTTGAAGAAGGTACTACTCATGTTCTAGAACTCGCACAACAATTACAAGACCGTGATATGCTTCTGGACCCACTCAAACTCACTTTACAAGCCACAAGCAACAGAATGAAAAGCTGAGAAGATCACAAACGCAGGGAAGTCAAATTTGACATCGGTCAATGGGTCTTTCTCAAACTTCACCCATATCGACAACATTCACAGGAAGAAAAACGAGTTGACACGGTGGTGAAACACTGTCGGCTAAACAGTCAAACCCGTCGGCCAAGAATTTCCCGATGCGAAATAACTGTCAGGTCATTACTAGGTCGGGCAAACATTTAAACGACGGTAACTAACCATCGGCACTAAAAATACGTTACGACGGCTTATGACAGTCGGCTATAACGAAAGGAGAACACGGCGGTTGAAATAACCAAAAAAAAAAATCATTCCCGACGGTTCAAAACCGTCGGCTATTGAGTCAATGGTCAACAGATTTATACGGTTGGCATTTTTCACGAAACTATTCGAAAGCCCGACGGACTTCTACTGTTGGGATTAAGTAAGCATCTCAGCCCGACGGGATCAAAACCGTCGGCTATCAGCAAATACCGAAGCGCTAGATAGCCGACGGTATAGCACCGTCGGGTATAATTGAAGCATGCCCGACGGTTGTACCCTGTCGGGTTAGCGTTTGTAGGCCCGACAGTTTATTGTCGTCGGCTTTGACAAGTTGTGTTCTGCCCGACAATTATTTGTCGTCATCGGAAACGTGTCATCAAAGCCAACAGGTTTATACCGTCGTGGGAAACCGTTTTAAAGCCCGACGGGATTACACTGTCGGCCATAACCAGATTAAATTTCATATTTGGCCTGACGGGTATCCACCGTCGGCACGACTTTATTATCTTTCATTTAGACCGACGGACTTCTACCGTCGGGATTAATGCACATCTCTGCCCAAAGGGTTCGAAACCGTCGGCTATCAGCAAGTATTAGGTTGTCCATGAGCCAACGGTGTGGCAATCGTCGTCAGCTATAATCGTCGGCTTTGAACGTTTGTCTCATGCCCGACGGTTATTTGCCGTCGTCGCAAGCTGTTTCCTTGGCCGACGGGTTTATACCATCGGCCATTAGTTAATTTTAAGTCTTTATTTGTCGTCGGCATCGTTTTTCTTGCTTTGCTGTCATCGGTAATGACCCGTCGTTTGTTTTTGTTTTAATGACCGACGGTTATTTACCGTCGGCTAATGTCATAGTCTTTTTTGCCGACGGGTAGTGGACCGTCGGCTATTTTCAGAGACCTGATACAATCAACCTGATACCTGATACAATCAACCTGATACCTGATACAATCAACCTGATACCTGATACAATCAACCTGATACCTGATACAATCAACCTGATACAATCAACCTGATACAATCACATCAGAGAACAATGATGTCCATTTACATATGTCATCATGAGTTGTATGTCTACGAATTCAATAACAAGCATCAGAATGGAAACATAATAAACAAAAAAAACTTAAAAATAGTGCACGAAGTATTCTTCAACGTTGGCTCCCAATATCAACACTGGTGGTGATCTCAATTCTTTGAGTATGAAATCAGCTATATTACTGGCATGTGTCTACTGCAGAGGTTGGTAGAAAAAATAAGAGAAATAAATTAATCAGAGCTAAGAAAGAGTTTCAAAGACAATTTTTAAAGAAATTCAAGAAGCCAATATTCAAGGGTTCCACAAGAGTACCTGAAGTGTACCAGTTGTAGGTCCTTGAGGCACATCACTTTCACCCTGAACACATAGCAAAGACGTGTAATTTAATAAGAGGTGTTGCTGTCCCCCAACACTATCTAAAGAGAATTTCACAAGATAACTCAAAATGCACGCAGTAAATTCTTGAGAGCATCTATGCTGACCAATTAAAGTATTCAAGTTTCAGGCAAAGAAAAGGTAGCTGACCAGCTGTTCTACTAACAGGTCGTGTTTTTGCTAGCACGACGGCGTTGAGTAGATGAACCACCTAAAATAGCATCATCATGTAAATTAGTAAGCGGAGTCATAAATTTAATTGAAGTCAAGTTTAATTTGTGACGGATCTCAAACCTGGACTTGACTCTTGAGCTTTCTGCCATTGCAGGATAGCCATCATTTGGTGCTTCATTACTTCCATCTCTTCTTTCATTTTATCTTTGTCTTCCTTTTCACTCTGTATTGTTTCTCTCAAGACCTCCTTATCTCGCTTTTCTGCTTCCAACTCTGCTCTGAGAGTGGCAATCTCTATAGTGTTCATAGCAGTAGACGCAGACGCACCTCTCCGCGGGGGCGCACCAGGCCCAAACCCTTGCTTGTAGCCACTGTGGTGTCCCCCAAACACCTTGTCCAACACAGGTATCACTTCTGCCGGATCCTTTGACCGGTGCACTTCTTGTTCAATTGCAACCGTCTCTACCAGGGTCGGCAAAAAAAACATATCTCAGTATAAGAAATAGCCAATACTGTTTGGAGGTAGGACTCCACGTCTTATACATATGAATTTAATTATTTCTATCCCTTATGCATATTGCTGCCGTTTTTTTCATTTGGATAGGTTATGTCTATCCTCTTATGACTCCACGAAGCTGAATTCATCCTTCTTTTTGGCTTGCTGAATTGAAAAACAATTTCAGTGACAACACAAGTAAAATTCAATCAGATATGCACATAGAAAAAATAAAATGTGACAATTACAGGCTTACCTCCTCCTCATAAAAATGACTTAGGGACTTTGCCCCAAGAGTGTGCGTCGATCTCATTCGTGTCCTATTCACCTTGTTCCATTTGGACATCTCCACCATCGCATCATCATTCCAATAAGCAACAATTTGATCCCATGCTTCTTGACTGATAGTGGAAATCGGATTTTCTCGTAGTTCCTCTTGAGATTTTCCATCGTAGTGCGCCTTCTTAAAAGACGCCTGGTTATCTCTGATTATTTTTTGCAGCACCGGCTTTATGGCTGTCATAGCGACACGCCGAGTCACCTCCTCCCCATTTTTACCGACGAATTTGTACTTTTCCTGCGAAGCACAAATCTTGAATGAGTATCCTAAAAGCATAAATAGTTCTGAAGTAAAACAAATAATTGCTTACATTGATATGTCCGAACCAGGTAGAATATTCCTTATCGTCGTAGTCTCGCGACTGTAGGTGGAGGGGGAAATACATTTCAGCCTGTGCATAAGTGCCCATCAACTTGGACAAATAGCTCTGATATTTCGTACTCATCTGCCCATTCTTAATGAGTACCTTCCACACACCTTCTGCAGGCATACACGAAGATGCCCTAATTGGGCCCCTACCCCTCCTGCTGATGGGTTCCTCGGGTAGTTCAGATTCCAAAACTACCTCCCTGTCATCTTCCCCCGCCTGGTCCTCAATATCTTCAATCGGATTTTGAGTCTCATCAGCTTCCCCATCGCATGTCATTCGTTCCATGCCTTCATCTTCTATAGGCGGTTGGGTCTCTGAACCCAATCCAGTGGCATGACCAGATGTCCCTAGCAGATCAGAATACCACAAAATTTTATGTAATAGATATTAGTATTAAAATTGACATCAATATGAAGTAAACTAAAGGGGACGATTAAATTTTACCTGAACCGTCGGCCGAAGGGGAAATGTACTTCGGAAAAAGAACTCAAATATCTACACAAGCTGGATAATTAGTAGTTGGATCAATACATAAACAGTAGAATAAATCAAAATTAAACTTATTCAGAATAACAGTTAAAATCCTACGTGGCGGTTCGGTCGAGTCTGGTGGAGGTCCACGTCGCAAACGCACGTATTGACTCATAGGTGGAGTCTCGATTAGCTGTTTTCCCTTCATTTTGTATCTCCTGCAACATAAAGTTAAAACAGTTGTTAAATTCATTACAATAACCTGACATACATTATGTTACATCCAAATCAGCCACGTCAACCCTTACGCCTGGACCAAGTTCTGTACGCACCCACAAATCCTCATATTCCGTATTGCACACATCCATTTGTCCCACCCACGGATCTTGTGCCAACAACAAAGTTTCATCGTATTCTCGCACTGAAAGCACACTTGCTTGTTGGGATATCAACGTAAGTCGCCCTTGGTTTCCAATGACAGATGACACTCCAATTTGGGTCAATAGGGTCTGTACAATAAAATACTTGTTGTGCTTGCGATGGAAAAATGTAGGGTTCATCTTCGTAACTTCGCCTCGTCGTATTAATTAATGGGAAATCATATTCATCGAACTTACGACCAGTACCCTCCTTCGTGTCATACCAGAGACACTTAAACAAGCAGATGGGTGTCCATGTTCCCATGTACACCTCTATAATGGATTGTAGGACCCCATAAAAATATCTTGCCCTTCTCCTGCTGTTGCAATACCACTGTTTTGATAAATTCGTGACAAATCAACAGACTCTGCCTGAAATTTATATCCATTATGAAAGAACCCATTGTATGATTTAGCTTCGCGATCGGGGCAGCGCGCAAGGGACATTAATACCTCTCTATTTTCCTCCTGGCCAGCTGAAAGATTTGTCACCTATATTTCACATTTGCAGCCCAAACCATCAACGATGACGTAAAAGGCGGTGAAAACCGATAGAGTAGGTGCACAAATTGATTGTGCTACTCAGTCTGTATTCTGTGTTCAGTCCAACGAGGATGCAACTGTCTCAAGTAATCTCTGTGTTTCCTAAATGCAATGGTAACTACGTTATCTTAACACTTCTTTATCAATAGAAATGTACGACGAAATTAAAAAAGATGGTTTAATACGTACATTATGGACTGCTGAGTTTGTGGACTGTTAAACAGTACAAACCGATGGATGCGATACGCCTCCTCACTACTAAGGAAATAAGAGTGAGCCGCCCCCAAAGGACCTTCATTATATCGTACTGGTCTCGACAACTTTGTCTCAATTCCCTCAATGTACCGAGCACAAAAAGTGGATGCTTCCTCCATTCAATACCCTTCAGCAATAGATCCCTCAGGCCGGTTCCTATTACGTACGTAATTCTTCAACGTCAACAAATATCGCTCAATTGGGTACATCCACCTATACTGCACGGGACCTGCTAATCTTGCCTCAGTGGGTAAATGTAGCGTCAGGTGGATCATAACATCGAAAAATGCCAGCGGAAAAATTCTTTCAAGCTTACATAAGATGAACGGGATGGTTGCTTCGAACTTTTCAATTTTGTTCAGATCTAGCACTTTAGAACATAATTCTCTGAAGAATGAACAATACTCATTTATGACTTTGCAGACAGGCCTAGTAATTGATTTCCTCAAGGCCAACGGGAGGAGTTGTTGCATAAGAACGTGATATTCATGGCTCTTCAACCCCATGATTTTCCTTTGTTGGACTTTAACTTGGGTGGAAATGTTCGAGGAGAACCCAAAAGGGAGTTTCAAATGTTTCAGAACACTGAGGAACCTCGTCTTCTCTTCCCTGGTCATATTGTACGAGGCATGAGGAATGACATCAGAGCGTCCTTGATAAGGGATATCACATCAGAGAACGACTTGTTTGTCCATTTGTTCAAACACTTCAACTGAAATAAGTGGACCATAAAGGACATTGTAAAATATTTCTGACACCCAGCATATAGTGGTTTCTTCGCCTTATCCAGTAATTCTTCGAATCTACGCAATTCAAGGATATCACCTATAGGATTAGTACTGTCGTCTCCAACTTCTTGCATAAATACATCATCTAACATCATTCTCATATCTTCGCCATGTCTCGTCTCCACCTGGACATATTCTCGTTCAGTTCCTGGTCGTTCCCCATGGTAGTACCACGTGTTGTATAGTGGGGCAAAATCTTCTAATATTATATGGAACTTGATGGTCTCGCTTTACGAGAAAATGTACATTCTCACATTTGGCACATGGACACCGCATTGGACTGTTTTCTTCAAACCCAAGTTGTTGTTTAGCATACTGGATGAAGTAATCGATTCCACCCACGAAGTCCGGATGGCATCGAGCAGGCTTGGTTCGATACTCGTACATCCATTTCTTGTCACTAAAGTAGTCCATCTTGATGGGAATTGTCAAAGAGGGACTACAAAAGACATGAAATGAACGATGAGTATTTCATACACAGCCGATGGCAATTGGTGATAAGCATCATTAAGCTCATGTATATAATGTGAATACCAACAACTTGATTTATGGGAGCTGAACCTATTTAAATAAAACAAATATTAATGTCGGTGCATCCGTACATATAATTGAACTTAATTATTTAAATAAATCAAGTTTTTTAATTTACATATAATTGAACTTAATTGAAAGCTCTCTGATGACACCTAGATCAATGTGTGCAAGACCTATTAAAAATTGAGATTGCTTTTCAATAGTGGTACGGACGACGAGAGTTCTTACTCATTTTAAAAATTCATTTAGTAATGTTATATAATTCGGTTTAAATCCGTGCAACATATAAACAGGCCTAATTTATAGCCTTACATGGAAAATTAACTGTTTTGGCAATCAACAATAATTATTAACTAAAAATATAGGATCTTTTACTTGCTGTTTATTAATAAATTATATATTCATGGGTTATATATTATGGTTTTTTTTATATAGTTGCCATCATACCCACCTAGATTTAGTTAATTCTCTACATAGAGTTATTCTTATGGTCCGCCCAGGTACAATGATGTAAATTATCTCAGGATACAATGTTATACTAAAAATTGATTTAATAGTAAATTAAAAATTGGTCTGGTACAAGAAAGATTTGATTCAAAGACAGGCATTGACGGTTTAGTACAAAAGATAAGAGAATGTGCTTAATTGAGCACCTTCTGAAAAAAAAACCCAAAGAAACCGTCCCCTATCATTTAGAGCCGGGGACGGTGAAGAACGAAAAATAGAGGGGAGGAAAAAGTAGAAATCGAAGAACGAAACCCGCCAAAACCTAGCTAAGAAGAAATTTTTTTACCTCAGAAGAACGTAACTGGATCGGGACGCAATCTGGGGCTGTTCCACAACCGAGTCGCACCGTTTTCCTGCAGAATTTGGGGTTTGCCGTCGGACGGTTTTCCATCAGAATCAGGGATTTGCCGTCGCACAGAATCAGGGGTTTGCCGTCGCACCGTTTTCCGTGGGAATCAGTCCTTCGCCATCGGAATCACGAGTTCGCCGTCAGAATCAGCCGTTGGCCGTCGTAATCAGGCGTCGGCCGTCGGACACCGCTGTCAGCGAAGACGATGACAGGTTTAGGTTAACCCGGTGATTTTTGAGTTGACGACGAACTTAGCTTACGCAATAAAAGAAAATAAACAGAATGATGTAAAATTTTTTCACTAAGTATACAACGATGCCCGACGGGCTAAAACCGTCGTCAACTCAAAAATAACATTCCACGACGGACAGACCGTTGAGTGAAACATTTAACTCGACGGTCAGAAAAACCTGTCGGGTAAAGTGATTCCAACGACGGGTTTTCCTTTGTTGCGACCCGGACCAACTGGGTCAGACCGGACCGACGTCTATGTACATCATACCCGACGGTTTTAAACCTAGACCGTCGGGTATGCCCATTTTTCTACTTGTGATTCCATCTTCCATCGTGCTTCCCAGAAATTATCTCTTAAATTTTATGGCCCATTTCAAGTCGAACAAGGAATCGAAGAAGTCGCATACAAATTAAAACTTCCAGCTCATTTCGAGGTTTATCTGGTATTTCACATATCTCTGTTATGAAAGAAGCTCGGAACCAATGTATCGACAGCAATAGACCTTACGGACTTGGCTAATGAAGGCCTGCCCATCTTGACCCGTGCTGCCATTCTTGATCAATGTTTTATTAAACGTGGAGATCCATTCGAAGAAGAAGCATTGATACAGTAGCAAAGATTACCTCCTGAAGATGCCACGTGGGAAAATAAAAAGCAGCTGGAAACAAGCTTTCACAACCTTGAGGACAAGGTTTGTCTTGGACAGGGAAGCATTGATACAGAAAGTGAAGAACCAGGAGTTGGAACTCCTAAACCCAATCCTAAATACAGGGATGGTTAATGGGAGTGACAGAACAGCAGTCGGTTTTAGCACTACAGCCAGTTAGAATTCTGTTATGGATTTATGTATTTAAATAGTACAATTGTATGAAAGAAAACGTGGAAAACTGTATTGACTATCATCGTCTTCCTCTCTCCTTCTTCTTCTTCTTAAAAGTATGTCTTATTCTGTTTGACTTCCGCTTCCTCTGATCGGGACCATAACACATTATAAGTGGAAAAGCCAAAGAGAAGAGCGTAGATAGAGAGCCAAATGACTTTGAAGGGCTTCAATTTGTGCATAATACTTGCTCGCATGATTATCAGTAACGACTTCTCACCAATTGAAGCATAATGTAGTAGACACCCTTTATCATGTGATAATCCCAAACATCCAAGCCCTCCCAGCCCCGCGAATCATTATCGTCGCGGCTACAACAGAGCGAGCTTTGTTGACAAGGTCCAGGAAATGATCCAGGAGTACGACCTGCTTGGTTGACGTAATTTCTATGATTTTATATCAAGGTTCTATATATAATTTTTTTTAATTTCACTTGATATGTAACTATTGGCCACAGTAGCTATTTGTTGCAGCCCACGAGAGTATTAGTGGTAATATGCAATATTTATTGTATTTAGTTTTAAATAAGGCTATTTGGTCCAAATTATGGTATTTTGATTTGGAATTTGTGAAGTATTTTGATGTGGAATATGTGTCGTACTTTAATGTGAATGTGGTATTTTTTTAAAAAAGGTTATTTTTTACTTTTTGTATTTTAATTTGATGTTCAATACGTATGTTATTTTAATGTGAATGTGGTTCTATTCCTTGTTCTTATCTGAATTCTCTTTGATTTATCTCTCAAAATTCTCTCTCACATTCTTCTCTATAATTTCTCTCAAATTTCTCTCAAATTTCTCTCAAACTTTAATCTCAAATTTCTCTCAAATTTAAATCTCAAATTTCTCTCTAATTTCTATCAAAATTAAATCTCAAATTTCTCGCAACTCCCTCCACTCGTTTTCCACATTCTCTCTCGAATTTCTCTCCACATTCTCCTCGGACGTTTCTTTGATTCATTACAGAAACAATGGGATTTCTTGGTTAGGATATTGGAACGACGCAAAAAAGCCATAAAGACCGAGCTTTGACTACAAATTAAGTGGAACCTTTCGTTCACCCTCAGCCATATGTTTAGGGTTTTTCTCACGAATTTTCTCTCAGTAATTTCTCTCTCAAATTTTACTCCATAATTTCTCTCTCAAATTTTACTCCATAATTTCTCTCTTTTTTCACTCTCTTATATGTCTCAATTTGTTTTCTCAAATTTATCTCTCTAATTCTTCTCTCTAACTTCTCCACTAATTCTTCCCCAATTTCTCTAATATAAATCTCAAATTTCTCTCAACTCCCTCCACTCTTTTTCCACATTCTCTATCTACTTTCTCTCTCCTCATTTTCTTCCAACTTTCTCGCCTCACTTTCTCTCTCGACTTTTTACCATTCTCTAATTTCTATAGCAATATGTTCTCTCCACTTTTTCCCTTCTCTTTCTTGCACCATTTTCTCAATTGCGTCCTTTCTATAGGGCTGTAAATGTATCAGAATTTAATTAATTAAGGATAAAATATCATGTGCAATCAATAAATAATTGTTTCTAAACGGTTCAAATTGTAATTCTTTTGTAGAGAGCAATTATAAAAGCACCCAAAAAAAAAATCTAATTTGCAATTTTCCCAGAACAAAGGAATGAATAAAATGTCCAGAATATTATCCTATGTACATAAGATAGTACAAAAAAGGAATACAAACCACAGTTGGGAAAAACCCAAAACACCAAAATGACAATACAATTTCTATTCTTTAAAAAACTTGGACGAGCAAAATTAGTTATTGTTATTTGTTAAGCCGTCGACAATAATTACTTGTGAAACTTCTTGATGTTTGAAGTGATCAGTTACTTGTGAAAGCTACGTGAGAAGGATTTTGGGAAGAAAAACAAAGCGTATAAGATTAAACTTACCAAAGTGACAAGGCAAATACAATTGAGTTTAAGAAAGGAACAATTATAAAAATTAAACAAAAGAAATAGATGTAAAGAAGATTTACAAAATAATATATTTGGGGAGAAGAACGAAAGGTGAAACATAAAATTCAGAATATTTTTTAGTTACAAAATGATTTAAATGAAGGAAAATGCTAACCGCACCTATGCGCATTTTTCATCAAAAGTACCAATCAATCTGAAACCAAGTTTTACAGTATTAGAGATAGGCAAAGTATCGGGCATTACCGACACGGATGTGTATCGTGGATATGCATGTAATAAACATGGATACTGTTGGAAAACTTATTTAATATAAGGAAAATTATAAATATTTATAAATATTATTAATATAAAAAAAATTATGTTTTTACTGATACAAATAAATGAAAAAATAATACAGCTGCCTAAAATATTAACACTTAGTCTCTCCCTCAGACCATGATCACAGTACTGTATCTTGAGTAAAATATATATGATCTACAAACAATCCTAGTTAATATAATAAATATCCTCAAATTTTACTACTTAAAATAGTTTAGCACTTTTTTAATTGATTTTATTTTTTCTATATTACCTCATATAAAATGTAAACACATCGAACCAAACCTTTAATTAAAAAAATTGTTTTGATTTGTGGATTTTTAAAAAATAATAAAATTTTAAAGAATATACCAAAAGTAGAAAATATATTATTCTGGCTATGGTCCAATTTTCATCCAAAACAGACTTTACCAAGGCATTTATCCGATTTTTTATTGTACCACCGCCAAACTAGACCAAACCGATCCGGTTCACATGGTTGGGACAAGACTGCCGGAGGTCATCTCTAAGCTCTGGCTGCTAGCTGTAAAGAATCTCAGTTTCACTGGGTCGGCTTTCCAGACGCGTAAAGTCTTTCGACCATCAGTGACTGTTCCACCTGGAGTTTCATCGTCGGACAGCGACGGATTCCACCGGATCAAAACAAAGTAGACCTAATTTTTTTTGAGATTTGAATTGATTTTTGACTTTGTGATTCACGATATCTCCATCCGTAGGGAAGATTTGGAGTTTCGAATCTATAAGTTTCCTCGATATGTTAGGAAACTTCTCCACTTGGGACGATTACGAAACGATACGGGGGTTAGTTTCCCGTAGCTGGAAACAACCCTCGTCTATTGTTTCCTGTACGCACGGAACACAGCAGAAAATAAGAATCAGAAGAACGAGTGATCGAAGATATTTTACACAGAGAGCGAAAGAAAATTGAAAGATTTCACTTACCTTTCGACCGAATTGCAGTGCCCTATTTATATCCTCCTCCAAGCACTTCAAAGTCTTGGAAGAAGGCATCTTGTTGCTGTCCATGGATCTGAACCCCTTCGGGAAAACGTTCTCCCGAGAATCCAAAAATAGAAATTTCTAAATCTAATATTTCCCTGGATTTAGATAGACAGAGAGTTTTTAATTGGACCCCGAAAGTGGGTCCGAGTAAGATCCTTACTATTGGGATCTTATTTAAAGGAGAAGGGCAAGCTACACACTCGCACTCATGGGGGAAGGTAAACACACATATCAACTTATGGGGAAAGAGTACTAGTGCAATGAATCCTAAAAAGAATATAATAAGAAAAACATCAATCTTGAAAATATTATAAATGATATTCAAAAAGTTAGACTAAGTTTTAAAGCTTACACAATATATATTAGAACACAAAAAACAATTTATTTTAATAGATGTTGTGAATCCAATAACTAAAGCGACATATAGCATTAAAATTCAGTTTCAGAAATACAAAAAAATAAAACCAAAATATTAAACTCTTAAAATATTAAAATTAAAAAATTCTATGTTCGACATATATGAGCATCTTCAATGAATTTTTGTTTACCCCAAAAATGTGGTTGTTTCTAAATCCATGTTCAAGAAATTAAATTTAACCTAACACAATGGTAATAAAAGTTTAGTGCTTTTCAAAAACTCGAACTAGCAAAATTAGTAATTTATAATAATTAGATAATATTTACATGTGAATCTATTGTTTGTACACACAGGTAGAAAATAGAGTTTGCCCGATGGTGAAACACCATCGGCTTAACGGCCCAAACCGTCAGGTTAGAAGTTCCCGACGAAACAAGACCGTCGGGTCATTACTGGGTCGGGCACACGTTTGCACGACGGTACATAACCGTCGGGCCTAAAAGTTTCTTGACGACGGCAAATGACCGTCGGTGCTAACAAAATCCTATCACGGCGGTCGAATTTAAGATAATACCAGACTGGTGACCTGTCGTGACAAATTTAGTACGAATCAGAAATTAGATGAACGCGACGGATTAATGTCGACGAGATAAATTCATTAGGCCGACGGGATACAACCGTCGGCGCAAAGCAGTAGTCCCGTCGGACCATTCCCCTCGACGGAAGCAAAGCCCGACGTTTTCATCTCGACAGCTGTTTGTCATCGAGTTTGGATTTTGTGGCGACAGCATATACCCGTCATCCCAACTCAACAGAAAAAAACAATTTGCTCGACGGTTACGAACCGTCGGTTTGAAAGAAGATCAAAGTAGAATTAGCCGACGGTTTGGTAACCGTCGTCTGCCATCTATTTTTATACCCGACAGTGCAGTACCGTTGTAAGTCGTCGAGATTCGATTTTAGGGCAACAGCGTATATCCATCGTCCCTATTCTTCGAAAAGGAATATTGCCCAAAGGTTAGACATCGTCGGCTCAGTTCTAGAGCTTAGTTGAGTTGGTCCGACGGGTATGTACCGTCGGCTTTATTTTTTAGCATTTTTTAATACCCGACGGTTCTGTTCCGTCGGAAATAAGTTAGTATTTGGGCCGACGGTTACAACCGTCGTTTGTCATCGAGTTTGGATATTTGTGTGAAACCGTATATCCGTCGTCTCTTTGCTTTCGTTTAAGTATTTAGCCCGACGGTTATGTACCGTCGGCTGTCATTTAGTGCTTTGTGGACATGGCCCGACGGGTATGTACCGTCAGCTTTGATTTTTTGTTTGGGGCCGACGGTGATGTTTCAGTCGTCGTATTTCTCTTTTTATATTTATTTTTGTTTTTGTTTTGCTCATTTAAGAGACTTTAGCTGCTATCAACCTGATATCAACAAACACCTCATTTACATATACATACATACATATATATATATATATATATATCTTAGTTCCACCGCAACTAACACATCTCAAAGTAGTGAAAGGTCTTTTACATGTATGTATAATGAACATGTACAAGTGAAATGACACTGAAAACCCCAAAATGGCAACAACATAATCGGAGACCAAAAAGCATAGAGTAGAAAACAAAATGAAATCAAATTCAGCCTCAAGAAAGGATATGGTAGTAGTACAACCCAAAAGGATTGAAGTGACAAAGGTTCTGCTGTCAGAGCGAATACCCAGGAGGCCCACGCAATCCCATAGAGAAATGCCTGCAGCATTAATGAGCTAAATGTTAACATAAAAGCAATCACCTTCCTGCATTTAAAACCAAAACTATGATGTAAAAACTTTGTTTTGCATCAAAATGACTTAAAAAATCAAGTCAGAGAATTTACTACTAATATGCAACTTGCTTGCATACTACAGCCACCTTGTCAAATTCTAAATTTAGATGGAGTTTTAATTGGTATTCTCAGAACACGCTTGCAGATATCCTTCTCATTCCCCAAAACCATCAACCTCTCTCAAAGAAGATGAAGATAATAACAATATTGATGACAACAAAGATGAAGAATAATGGGGAGAAGAAAAGGGATATCACCCTTATAATCTTACATTCCTAATTGCTTCTTTTAATCCTCTACATATTAAAGGTACACCAAATTAGGTTGATTTAATTACAGAAAATGAAACTGTAAAATCAACCTTATGCCAAGAAATGGCAGACTATGAAAATGTCAAGCTGCAGTAAGATTTTCTTGTGATTACCATATCAAACATCTAAATAACAGAAAAGGAAAGTAATACGAGAGTACTCCACAGGAAAGGTTTGAATTGATAACAAGTAAACGAAACAGACAGGATATCTTTAAGACTTATAATTCAAGGCGAAGAAAAGATTCCACACCTGCTCTTCAACTAACAGGTCCTGTTTTTGCTAGCCCGACGGCGTTGAGCAGATGAACCAGCTAAAATAACATCATCATGTAAATTAGTAAGAGGAGCCATAAATTTAATGCAACTGAAGTTTAATTTCTGACGGATCTCAAACCTGGACTTGACTCTTGCGATCTTTGCCATTGCATTATAGCCATCATTTGTTGCTTTATTGTTTCCATTTATTCTTTCATTTTGTCTTTGTCTTCCTTTTCACTCTGCAATGTTTTCCTCTTTTCTGCTTCCAACTCTGCTCTGAGTGCAGCAATCTCAATGGTGTTCATAGCAATAGACGCAAACGTACCTCTCCGCGGGGGCGCACCAGGCCCAAACCCTCGCTCGTAGCCACCGTGGTGTCCCCCAAACACCTTGTCCAACACAGGTATCACTTCTACCGGATCCTTCGACCAGTGTACTTGTTCAATTGCAACCGTCTCTACCTGGATCTGCAAAGAAACATATCTTAGTATAAGAAAAAGCCAATATTATTAGTCAAATGAATAAATACGATCACTTACGCATATTGCTGTCATTTTTTCATTTGGATAAATTCCGTCTTTCCTCTTATGAGCTAGGAGGTAAGACTCCACGTAACTGAATTCATCCTTCTTTTTGGCTTGCTGAATTGAAAACCACTATCAATCAGAACACTTGTAAAATTCAATCAGATATGCACATAAACAAAACAAAAATGTGACAATTACAGGCTTACCTCCTCCTCATAAAAACGACTTAGGGACTTTGCCCCAAGAGTGTTAGTCGATCTCATTCGTGTCCTATTGACCTTCTTCCGTTTGGACATCTCCACCATCTTCTCATCATTCCAATAAGCAACAAGTTTATCCCATGCTTCTTGACTGATAGTGGAAATCGGATTTACTTGAAGTTCATCTTTAGACTTTCCATCGTAGTGCGCCTTCTTAAAAGACACCCGATTATCTCTGATTATTTTTTGCAGAACCGGTTTGATGGCTGTCATAGTGACATGCCGAGTGACCTCCTTCCCATTTTCGCTGATGAATTTGTACTTTTCCTGTGAAACACAAATCTTGAATGACTATCCCAAAAGAAGAAATAGTTTTTAAGTAAAAAAATTAACTACTTACATTGATATCTGCGAACCACGTAGAATATTGGTTATCATCGTAGTCTCGCCACTGTACGTGGAGTGGAAAATACGTTTCAGCCCGTGCATAAGTGCCCATCAACATGGACAAATAGCTTTGATATTTCGTACTCATCTGCCCATTCTAAATGGGTACATTCCACACACCTTCTGCAGGCATACATGAAGATGCCCTAGTTGGGCCCCTACCCCTCTTGCTACCGGGCTCCTCGGGTAGTTTAGATTCCAAAACCACCTCCCTGTCATCTTCTCCCGCCTGGTCCTCAATATCTTCATCTGGATTTTGAGTCTCATCATCTTCACCATCACATGACATACCATCCATGTCTTCAGCTTCTACAGGAGGTTGGGTCTCTGAACCCTGTACAGTGGCATGACCAGATGTCCCTATGAATTCAGAATACCACAATATGTTATATACTAGATTTAAGTATTCAAATTGACCACAATATGAAGCAATCTAAATGGCATGATTAACTTTTACTTGAACCGTCGGTAGAAGGGGAAGTGTACTCTGGAAACAAAACTCGAATGTCTACACAAGCTGGATAATTAGTTGTGGGATCAATACATAAATAGTAGAATCAATCAAAATCCAAGATATTCACAATAACTAGTTAAAATCCTATGTGGCGGTTCGGTGAGTCTGGTGGAGGACCACATCGCAAACGAACGTACTGACTCGTAGGTGGAGTCTCGATTGGTTGTTTGCCCTTCATTTCATATCTCCAGCAACATACAATTTCAGCAGTTGTTATATTTATTACAATACATATCTGAAATGTGCAGTTATACCAAACATGAATAGGATGAAAAAATAACCTAACATACATTACATTACATCCATATCAGCCACGTCAACCTTTACTCCTGGACCAAGTTCTATACGCACCCACAAATCCTCATCTTCCGTATTGCACACATCCATTTGTCCCACCCCTGGATCTTGTGCCAACAACAATGTTTCATCATATTCTGCACCTGAAGGCACACTACCCACTGGGATATCGACGTAAGTGGCCCTTGCTTTCCAATGATAGATGACACTCCAATTTGGGTCAATAGGGTCTTTACAATAAAATACTTGTTGTGCTTGCAATGGAAAAATGTAGGGTTCAACTTCGTAACTTCGCCTCGTCGTATTAATTAATAAGAAATCAAATTCATCTAACTTACGACCAGTACCCTCCTTCATGTCATACCAGAGACACTTAAACAAGCAGACGGATGTCCATGTTCCCATGTACACCTCTAGAAAGGATTGTAGGACCCCATAAAAAATATCTTCCCCTTCCCCTACTGTTGCAATACCACCGTTTTGAGAAATCCGTGAAATGTCAACAGACGCTGTCTCAATTTTGTGTCCATTATGAAAGAACTCATTGTATGATTTAGCCTCGCGTTTGGGGCAACGCGCAAGGGACATTAATACAGGGACATCTTCAACCTGGTCAACTGACAAATTTGTCAGCTACATTTCACAATTAGAGCTAACGTCAACCCTACCCTTAAAGGCGGTGAAGTACGATAGAGTAAGTGTACAAAGACTAACTTACATTTGTTTGAAACCACTGCACAAACAGGTTGTGCTGCTCAGTCTGTATTCTGTGTTCAGTCCACCGAGGATGCAACTGTCTCAAGTAATCTTTGTGTTTCCTTAACGCGATTCAAACTAAGTTATCTTAACACATTTTTATCAATAAAAATGTACGAGGAAGTGAAAATAGATGGTTTAATACGCACAGTATGTCCTGCTGATTTTGTGGACTGTTAAACAGTACAAACCGATGGATCCGATACGCCTCCTCACTACTAAGGAAATAAGAGTGACCCGCCCCCAAAAGGACCTTCATCGAATCGTACTGGTCTCGTCAACTTTGTCTCAATTCCCTCAACGTACCGAGCATAAAAAGTAGCTGCTTCCTCCATTAAATACCCTTCAGCAATAGATCCCTCTGGCCAGTTCTTAT
Source organism: Aristolochia contorta (assembly GCA_022405105.1). NCBI lineage: Eukaryota > Viridiplantae > Streptophyta > Magnoliopsida > Piperales > Aristolochiaceae > Aristolochia > Aristolochia contorta. The sequence continues at coordinate 18,158,891 of CM039667.1, forward strand.
TACGTACATAATTCTTCAACGTCAACAAATATCGCTCGATTGGGTACATCCACCTATACTGCACTGGACCTGCTAATCTTGCTTCAGTGGCCAAATTAAGCGTCAAGTGGATCATAACAACGAAAAAAGCCGGAGGAAAAATTCTTTCGAGCTTACATAAGATGAATGGGATGGTTGCTTCGAACCTTTCATTTTTGTTCTGATCTAGCACCTTCGAACATAGTTCGCTGAAGAAGGAACAATACTCATTTATGACTTTGCAGACAGGCCTACTAATTGATTTCCTCAAGGCTAATGGGAGGAGTTGTTGCATAAGAACATGATAGTCATGACTCTTGAGCCCCTAGGAGTTTCCTTATTTGGACTTGAACTTAGGTGGAAATGTTCGAGGAGAACCCAAAAGGGAGTTTCAAATGTCTCAGAACATTGAGGAACCTCGTCTTCTCTTCCCTGGTCATATTGTACGAGGCATCAGGAATAATGATTTTCCCAGCTACTTTACGTGAAGGCTTTGGGTGGATTAGTTTACGTATGTTTAGCCATTGCAGATCTAACCTGGACTTAATGTTGTCCTTTGACTTGCCATCTTTCTGTAAAATGGTGCTCAATATACTTTCACATACATTCTTCTCAACATGCATCACATCTAAATTGTGACGGATCAATTAAGTGCTCCAGTATAGGAGTTGAAAAAAAAATGTTTTTCTTCTTACACCCTTCTGGTAAATGATGATCTTTACCATTTCTCTTACCAAATGCAACATTGTTGTGACCTTCCCATATATTTAATATATCAACGCTTGAAATGCTTGGAGGAGAGGTTTCACGTTCTTCTGTCCCATCGAAAGAATTCTTATCTGCTCGCCATAGGTGATTTTCCAGTAGGAATCTTCGATGCCTCATGTACACACATTCATGGCTATGGGGCAGATACATCGAACTAGTGTTCACATGATATGAAGGACAAGCTTTGTACCCCTTAGTACTCCAACTCGATAACATCCCATTTGCAGGGAAGTCTGATATAGTCCACATCAGCGCTGCGCGCATCTGAAAAAAAGACCTAGTATGTGCATCATAAGTCGTCACGCCCGATTCCCACAACACCATCAACTCATCGATCAAGGGCTACAAGTATACATCGATGTCATTACCTGGCGATTTGGGTCCATCAATTAGTAGACTCATAATGAAATAGCTCTGTTTCATTGCCAACCAAGGCGGCAGGTTGTATACAATAACGATTACCGGCCATGTACTACGGTTAGACCCAATCCCAATTTTAAATGGACTGAAACCATCGCTCGCAAGGCCGAGTCGAACGTTTCGTGGATCAGAACTGAAAGTCAGGTGTGTGGAGTTGAAGTGCTTCCATGCAACAGAATCTCTTGGGTGAATCATCTTCCCTTCTTCAGTTGCTGGAGTAGTTCCATGCCATGTCATCAATTCTGCAGTTTTCCCTGACTTAAAGATCCTCTGCAGCCTTGGTACCGAAGGAAAATGTCGGAGCACTTTAGCTGGCTTGCAATTTTTCCCATCTCCTGGTTTCTTTTTATCTGACCATCTTGACGAACCACAACTAGGGCAACTATCCAAATCCTTGTATTCATTCCTGAATAAGACACAATCATTTCTGCATGCATGAATTTTCACATAATCCATCCCCAGCCATCAATTTCTTTGACTCATACCAGTTCTGTGGGAGAGTATTGTCTGCAGGAAGAGCGACTTTGATAAGGGATATCACATCCGAGAATGACTGGTTTGTCCATTTGTTCAAACACTTCAACTGAAATAAGTGGACCATAAAAGACAATCCAGCATATAGTGGTTTCTTTGCCTTATCTAGTAATTGTTCGAATCTACGCAATTCTGGGATATCACCGATAGGATTTGTACGTCGTCACCAACTTCTTGCATAAAAGCATCATCTAACATCATTCTCATTTGTTCACCATGTCCTGTCTCCACTTGGACGTATTCTCGTTCATTTCCTGGTCGTTCCCCATGGTAGTACCACGTGTTATATAGTGGGGCCAAACCTTCTAATATTATATGGAACTTGATGGTCTCGCACACGAGGAAATGTTTGTTCTCACAAATCCAACCGATTACATGATTAAGCTCACATATATAAAGTGAATATCATCAGCTTGGTTTATGAAGGGAATTTTAACATAAAAAGAATAGCAAATTCTTGAATTCTAGTGCTTAATCCTAGGATGGAATTTAAAAACTAACATACTATTTTCAACGTAACGAAACTCAGAAACTGCCACACGATTTGCCCTTCATTGCGAATTGAAATAAACCCATATCTAAAAACGGAAATTGTCTGCTACTCATACCTAGTGCTTTCACCCAAACAATCATGTATAACCACCCCATTCTAATGTATCAAATTAAACAACTAAAATAGTAAATCTCCTTTTTAATAGATGTTGAGTACAACCACCCTAATTTACCAGTCTCGGATTGAATTCATACCAATTCAGATATATAAAACTATAATCATGAATGAGACTAACTTCCCATGAATGATAACGTTCAACACAAATTCTCACATACAGTTAAGTAGAAAGTACAAAGACTTAAAGAATTCCAACTACAAACGACTACTCCATCATAGGCATTATAAATCAGATTCCATCAATATAAATATATAAAAATAAGTATATCATACTACAATGAAGGGACATTGTTCTAAACCTATGATAAATAAATAAAAATGAAGCTAAAACTAAAATATGAAACCTTGAGTTGTATCATTCCCCAACATGGGAACTCTCCTCCTCCAAGGGTTCAAACTTCAAAAAACAATAACCCCTAAAACACTCTTTTAACTGATCTTTACACATGACACCAGTATAGAAATGCTGCCTTCATGGTCTTTTTCTGTCCTTTTCACCATTTATGCGCTAAAGATACAAGGGAGAATGACAAAAGCCAAGGAGGACATTACTTAAGAATTTATTGACTTCTGCTCTGATTTATATATAGATGAAACTCCTGATCAATTAACCAGCCAGGTGAATATCTAACTACTGAGTATCTAACTTGTTTAATTGTCTATAATAGATAAAATACCCTTCAATAATTAACATTACCGTCCGAAAGGAAGTTGCTGACTTTGAAATGGTCCATTCTTTGTTTCTTTTTCAGATTATATTGCTGAGGCACGTGGAGTTCACAACCTGCTATTTTCTTGCAGGCTTCAAGACTCACCAATACCAGACATGCACTTCTAGCAAGCTATACAAGGAGCTTGCATATGTCATCTCTTTTCTGCCTTTCTACTGCCGCGCTATGCAGGTGAGACTAACAGTGCTTCTCTTGTCTGCTTTAATCCCTAAGCCTCATAATATTACTAATTAAGAAACAGAAGCAGAAATATTAATTAATTAATTAATAATAAGTTACCCACTATATTCCGGCAAAAAGTTCAAAAGCCACTGAAATGAATATTTCTGAATTATATGATATATGCCAAGAACAAAGTTTGTTTCCATTCGAACAGCCAATTAAACACAATCAGACATGTTTCATGTAGCAAATTCAAAATGTTAATGCTATGTATTTAATTACTGTAATCTAACAATGGTACTATTGAAGCAAACTAACCTTTTTCGCAGGGATGTTGGCCGGCGGCGAAATAGAAGGACGAAGGGAGGTCAAAATTATAGAGCAAAAGGGTGTTCCACAAGCGGGTTCCGCCGTTTTCCGTCAGAATCGAATGTTTCTCGCCGGAATCTGCCTTCAGCAAAAAAGGTGAATAGCCACTTCTCGAGCAGGGGAGAGAGGAGGAAAATACTTTGCTCGTGCGAAGCCGGGTGCACCGTTTTCCATCAAAAGGGAAACGTTGCCAGCCATCGGAATCGAAGGCTCGCCGGCCGTCGGAATCGATGCTTTAATGCCGTCGGAATCGATGCTTTAATGCCGTCGGAATCGATGCTTTCCTGCCGTCGGAATCCCCCTTCAGAAAATAACCTAAGTCGCGAAGGGTAAAAAACGTGTTACTGGGCGGGGTGATCGTTTACAGATCGAAATAGGGGTAAGTCAACAGGAACGATGGGCATAAACCGTCGTGGGTTAAAAATAAATAAACATGACGGACACACCGTCGTGTTAAAGAGTACACTCGACGGTCATGAAAACCCGTCGTTATATTAATTAACACGACGGGTTTTCCCGTTACGTGACCCAGACCAACTGAGTCAGTCAGGACCGACGTCTATGCTGCTCATACCCGACGGGTTTTAACATAGACTGTCGGGTAAGCCCATTTTTCTACCTGTGACTGATGACTTGTTTGTGTGACCTAATGTTGTTTATGCTATTAATTTGGTTGCCCTCAGTGGAAACTACGAAAAGTAATTCTTTTGTGAGAGCTAGCCATCATAAAAGCAACCAAAGAAGATCCTAATTCATGTGCAATTATTGTGATCGTAGAATGTATATAATGTGTAGAATCATATCCAATGTAAATAAGATATTATAAAATAGGTATATAAATTACCACGGTCGGCAACAGTACCCAGAACAGAAAAAAACTAACTCAGAGCTGAAAACAAAGACAAACTGCGCCACAAACGGAGGGAAGTTTGTTATAACTACAACAACAACAAAAATAGTAAGTAATAGATGATTTAGACACCAGAATTCTAATGACTAATAAAAGCAAACTTCAACAAATCCAGAAATGCGATACTTCTCCTTCAGATATAAAGGTAAGGCAACCAGCCTTTTCAAGTGAAGAAAACGAATAGATCAGAGAGTAGCCACAGAGAAGAATGATATCTAAGGGCTCCGAGCTGTGCATGATATTGGTTCTCATGATTTTCAGCAACGAGTTTTCAGCAATTGAAGCAAAAAAGCACATCAACTTATGTTCTGGGGAATACGCTGCACTATGTACACCTAATGTTTCCCCGCCCAAAGCCGTGCATCTCTATCATCGTGGCTGCAGCAAGCAAATGGGTTGTCGGCATGGTTCAGGAGATCCTGAAACAGCACCTGGTGTACATAACAAATGAGAATTTTTGTCTCAAAGTTCTATTACTTGGTTGTCTATCCACTCAATTCCAGTATGATATTTAACTAATGGCTGCAGCAGCAAATTGTTGCTGCCAATTAGGAGACAATTTTGGGTACTTCTTTATTGAATTTTTGTTTTACTTTTGGTTATTTGACACAAAATGTGGTTTTTTTATGTTGAACTTGTATGGTATTTTAATGTGAATGCAGTATTCTTACAAATTGTGGTATTCACCACTTATCATGTTTTTTTTTTCTCATTTCTGTCAATGAAGTGCTATAATTGCTGAATCAGAATTACCGTTCGTGGATGAAAAAAAAAAGTGCTATAGACGGCAAGAGATCTAAACATCAACGATTGTACCGCTTCCCTATGCCTCCTTTCAAATATAGTTGTTACAGGATAAGAAACCATAATGGTTGAAAGCCTATTTAATCCATTGAGAATCACACATCTATTAAGGCCCCAGATGGAAAAAAAAAAATGTACTTGATTCATTAACAATAACACGACTTTTAAAGTCCTTAATGGATATCCATATATATCCGAACGAGTGGGGAATGCATCTAATGATTCATATCCATTAAGAAGTTGGATAACCATAAAATCCAATTAAAAAGGCAGTAAAATCGTATGGACATCCATGCCAACAAGGACAGACTCCAAACTGAAACCTAAAGAAGACGGCTAACGTCTGCCCTAATAGCACTATAGCAGAGCGGGTCAAAACCCAAAGGTAAAGTCTCAAATTTCTCTCTTATTTCTTCCTCATTCGTCCCTCCAATTTTCTATCTTGATTTTCACCTTAATTACCCTCTCAGTTCTCTCTTTGTTTTCACTCTAATTTCTCTCTTACTGTTCTCACTAATTTCTCTCCGTAATTTCACTCTCTAATTTCTGGCTTCAATTTCTCTCACTACTGTTCCGCGCTTTTTACTATCAAATTATTCTATCAAATTTTGCTATCAAATTTCTCATTCTAAAATCTTTCAATTTTCTCTCTGATTTATCTCTCTAGTTCCACCACTAATTGATCTAAAATTTTATACTCAAAATTCTCCCCACTCTCTGCACATTCTTTTCCACATTCTCTATTAACTTTCTCTTTCCACTTTCTCGCCCCAATCTCTCTCTCTCTCTCTCTCTCTCTCTCTCTCTCTCTCTCTCTCTCTCTCTCTCTCTCTCTCTCTCTCTCTCTCTTGTTCTCTCTCTCTCTCTTGTTTTCTCTCTCTCCCTTGTTCTCTCTCCCTTGTTCGCTCTCTCTCTCTTGTTCTCTCTCTCTCTTTCTTGTTCTCTCTCTCCTGTTCGCTCTCTCTCTCTTGTTCTCTCTCTCTCTCTCTCTCTCTCTCTCTTCTTTCTCTCTCTCTCTCTCCTGTTCTCTCTCTCTCTCTTGTTCTCTCTCTCTCTCTCTCTTGTTCTCTCTCCCTCTCTTGTTCTCTCTCTCTCTTGTTCTCTCTCTCTCTCTCTCTTGTTCTCTCTCTCTTCTCTCTCTCTCTCTCTCTCTCTCTCTCTCTCTCTCTCTCTCTTGTCTCTCTCTCTCTCTCTCTCTCTCTCTCTCTCTCTCTCTCTCTCTCTCTCTCTCTCTCTCTCTCTCTCTCTCTCTCTCTCTCTCTCTCTCTCTCTCTCTTCTCTCTCTCTCTCTCTCTCTCTTGTTCTCTCTCTCTCTCTCTCTCTCTTGTTCTCTCTCTCTCTCTCTCTCTTGTTCTCTCTCTCTCTCTCTCTCTCTGTCTCTCTCTCTCTCTCTCTCTCTCTCTCTCTCTCTCTCTTGTTCTCTCTCTCTCTCTCTCTTGTTCTCTCTCTCTCTGGCTCTTGTTCTCTCTCTCTCCCTCTCTTGTTCTCTCTCTCTCTGGCTCTTGTTCTCTCTCTCTCTCTCTCTCTTGTTCTCTCTCTCTCTCTCTTGAATCTTGATTATCAGCAATGAGTTTTCGCCACTTGAAGCAGGGAAAAACAAGTACATCAACTTGTGTGGGGAAAATGGTGTAGCATGTCAGAATTTCAAAGATTCCACTCCCAAATAGGGATGTAAATGGGTAATAAACAGTACAGGTAAGGGGTTTCCGTTAATCGTTTACATTTTCCAACCCTTTACCCGTTTACCTTGCGTATCTGTTTAGGTCCGTTTTATATCGTCCGCATCTGTTTTGTTCCGTTTATTACCCTTTTTTGACGCCCAACCAGGTAATAAACGGGTAAGAAACGAGTAATAAATGGAAAATAAATGTGTAAATACTAAAAAAATATATAAAATGTTACTAAATAATATAAAAATAACTAATAAATATACATCACAAAAAAATTTTAAAAAAATCAAAAAATGAAAAATTAGGGAAAATTACTAATTTAAATTTATCAAAATATATACGGTCAAATCCAACATTTTTGTTCAGAGTTCAAACACAAGTTACATAAAATGAATAAAAAATACAAATATAAAATTACCCTACACTTAAAATTGACATTCAAATACATTTGATACTTTATATTCAAAATTGTCCAACCCAAAAGAGCATTTGCACTGCTCAATCCACAATCATCTCAACACATGAGACCAAGACTCAATATATATTGACTTCTAATACTTACCAAAAAATAAAAATATTCAAATTCTCTCCAAACTTTTCAACTCTACATAATTTTTATGATAAGTAATAAAAAACATATTAGAAAGATAATATGGTTATCTATATGAAAAATAAAAAAGCTATGGTTTAACTAAGTGGATATATAAATTTACCATATTACCCTTACTTAAATGGTAAACGGGTAAAATGGGTTCGGAAGAGCTATTTCCGTTTCCGTTCCGTTTATTAAATGGTAGAGGGGTAAACGATAGAGCAGTAAACAGATAATAATATTTTATTGTCATTTTTTCCTTTTAATTAATCGGTCGGACGGTAGAGCGGGTAATCGGCTCCCGTTTACATCCCTACTCCCAAACCCGTGAATCCTTATAATCGTGGTTGCATCAGCACCCATCGACGTCGACAAGATTTGAGACAAACGATAAATATACATAATTTATAAGATTTTCTATTTTATTCTTTGTTCTTTATTTACTTGAAATATAATTAATGGCAGCACCAACAAATTATTGTTGTTGTAAAGGAGACAATTCATTTTATTTGCAATTGGATCTTTGAGTTTGGCAATGTTCTATTGTAATTTCTCTTAATTGTGATTATTTTACACGAACTATGAGATTCTAATATGAAACAAGGTATTTTATGAGAATAAGTTCTTGAAAAATACTAGTTGCACCTATCCACAATGCCTATTTGACGTACATGACGTAACCAGCCAATCCGAAACACAATTGCCCAGGGTTTATCCTTTAGAATTTAGGATTTAATTAAAAAATGTTTTTAATTATTTTTTAAGTTTTTCTATTTGCTTGTTACGCCATGTACGTCGATGGGTACTGCAGCTTAGGTGCAGCTAGCATTGTTATAAGGCATTTTCAACATTATGGAATTTTATATCTATATTATTCACCACTTTTCAACATTGTAACTCTTCCATATGCTTCTTTCAAGTAGTGTTTTCGAGGATCAGAAACTGATCAATTAATGTGAAATCCTTTCCCCATCCTTCAAGGATTACAAGTTCGATTCTTAACCAGTTGGACATGGATTGAACCCAATAAGCAAATGGATATTCATAGAAGCATTCCAGAAAGGAAAATTCAACCCAGTGGATATCCACTTGTCCACTCGCATTGGATTGCTAACCAAATATCAAAAGGAGAAGCTAACCTTGGTCAAACAAGGCACAACGGTCAAATCCCAAACTGAATTAAATTCTCTCATTTCTCTCTCCTTTCTCTCTATTCTCTCTCTCTAGTTTCTCTTTCTAATTTCACTTTCGAGTTTCTCTATCTAACTTCTCGTTTAACTTCTCTCACTGATTTCACTCATTGTACCGCCAGTGCATCCACATCAAAAACACAAAAATTTTATTGTGTAAGTGTCTTTTCAACTTCTCCTTTTTATTTCGTCAACATTCTCATGATGTAAGCATCTTTCTTTTGGTCTCATTTAGGTTATCTTTAAATTTCTCACAAAGGAAAAGGTTTACTGACAAGAGAGCAGATGAAGATGAAGAGATTTCAGTTTTCAACTACTTGTTTTTGCTTCTCTTCATTTTAGGGCAATTGAAGCATTAATCTCGCTGTATACCTTCATTTTCAGGCAATTCGCAACTTCAAAACTATTAATCTCTACATTGGTATGATCAAACAAAAAAAAACTAATAAATTAAAAGAAATCAAGAAAAAAATCAAAACAACACGATTTTTCATGGAAAACTCACAAACCGGAGAAACCCTACAAACCACCAGAAAAAAATCCACCAAGTGAAAAAATTTTACAATGACTCAAAATTTTCTCTGTCAACAATACATTCTTACAATGCTTCCTCTTTCCCCGACTCACACCCAACTCTCACAACAAAGGAAATTCTAAAGCCAAAAAACTTGAAGTGTCTTTGATCGGGGTTTCTTGATACTAGTGCCTTGAAGTCCTTATATAGCTAAATACACACAGTCCTGTTTGCTTCACAATCAATGTGAGACTAATCTTTTCTTTTATTTTGCCAAAACTAACAATTTTTACCTGGGTTAGATAAAAGAAACTCCATACCAAACATTATAATCATTGTCAACACAAACTATCATAATTCTCAAACTAGATTATTATATCCCTACTCCACTATATGAGTTGACACAATTAGAATTCAAACATTTTAAGAATTTTCCTCTGCCAAACATGTTAAAAACCTTTTTTGAAATTCTATGGTGCAACTTCCACCATTTGACTTTCCTGGAAGTCAATCAGCTATCGACATAACTTCCACCACACACCTTGCATCATGCCAAACCAATGCCCGTGTACAAACTTGTGGATCTGCTACTAGAAACACACCCGCTTCCATGGGAATACAAACATACCATGAGGATGACTCTTATCACTTTTTAATAGAATCTCCTTCCCACGCATCAAGATCGGGTTCATGTGCTAATAGGAAAATTGGAGATACAAGATGAGCTTTAACGTGTTATCTTCATCTTCAATTTAAACTCTAATAGCCTCCAGCTCAGAGATGATGTCATTGAGAACACTCAAGTGATCTAAACGTTTTGCATCTTCGTCCATCCGTAATGTGTGAAATTGCTTTTTCATGTATAAACGATTTGAGATGCCCTTTGCTTGGTAAAAATCTTCAAACTTCTTCCAAAGCTCCTTGGTAGTCAAAATTCTATGCATGTTTGAAAAACATTTTTACTCAAACACAACCGTATCATACTTTCTGCCCTCAAATCCATATCCTTCTAATCTTCATCGTTCATACTAGACTTGTAAGAATCTTTGTTTGAACCCTTGGCACCTTTGGACATACTCTGGTTTTCCCTACAAAGCCTTGTGTAACCCAGTTTGTATCAACAAATCCTTGACTTCAAACCTGCTACAAGCCCAAGTTGATCCTTCCATTCAATTTCTCCTCCTCAAACCCCAGTAGACTTACGAAATTTGACATATGTCCTTCGACTTTTAGCTTGGTGAATAGTTGTGCAGTTATCTAGAAAAAAAAAAACCCACTATGCAAACTTTTACCTTACCGCACCATAATATTAACCTTACAACCTTCTGCTCTCATACTACTTAAAGGGAAATTCTATACCACATTCAACCAAAATAACAAGCAAATAACTAAGAATCTAAGAGAAAGCTAAAAAAATCAACACCACAAGTTTTACATGGAAAATTCCCAAATCAGAGAAAAACCACGGTCCACCAGAAAGAAATCACTTGGGTTAAATACTTTTACAATCACACGATAATTTCTCATCTTGTCCACAATACACCCACACTCATACAAAACTTTCAATTTCCCTTACTTGCACCCAACTCTTATAAAAAAAAGGAATATTTAGAGTCATATACGCAGTTTAAAATGTCTTTGACTGGGACTTCTTGAAACAAGTGCTTTGAAGTCCTTATATAGCTAAAGACTCAGAATCCCTTTAGCTTCACAAGCAATGTGGTACTAATTTTTTTCTTTTATTTTGCCAGAACCTAATACTAATTTCACTCAATAATTTCTCTCTCTGATTCCTTCTTGGAAGTTTACCCTATCATTTCTCTTATTTCTACCTCAAATTTATCTCTCCTCTCTCTCAACTTTCTCTCTTCATTTTCTCTTCATCTCCACATTTGTTACCACTCTCTCACTTTCTCTCTCATCTTTCTTTATCCATTTTTTCTCTTTTGTTTCTCCATTCTCTCTATCAAACTATCTCTTTCTACTTTCTCTCTCCACTTTCTCCTACTATGTTTTGTCTACTCTCTTTTATATGCATTATAAGAAAAACATCTCTTATTATTTTCAAAAATCATTTATTGTTCAATCAAATAGTTTATTAGATCCAGTTGGATAGTAATGAGGATCAAAGAGCTTATTCGATTCCTACTGGATATCCAATAAGGATTTGGGTCCTTACTGGCATTTTGTATGCATATACTTGAAGTCAACAACATGCTAGTTTCGAGAATACAAGTGATAAAGATGTGAAGCGAATACTTTGGGCTCAACTACGCAAATTTAAAACTGTTTAGAAGAACTTACAAAAAATAAATCCTGTAGTGAAATTGAAACTGCGGTCAATGTCTAAAGATATAGAAACTCTAGATCTCCAACCATGCAAGAGTTCTTGATTCCTTTATCCATAAATGCTTAACAATACACTTTTGGAACTGCATTTATACTTTCAAAGTCAATTTCAAAATTATTAAAACTACTCAAAAAACATCTATTTGAAGTTGAGAAAATTTAAAATTTGTAGCTCAAGTCAACTTTTTGAACTACAAATCAAATATCCCATACCATAAAGAGTAATTCTAACGGTACATTACTGTAGCGTACCGTGTGCATACAATCTGGCGTGGAAGGCTTATGTGGCATCCACATCAGACGCTTCCATGGCAATGAGAAACCGGAACATTGAGTTTCCAGTTTTCTCAGTGGGAGAGAGGCCGGAGCGGGAGAGAGGCCGCGAGAGGCTCGGCCCCGCAGAGCTGGAGGGAGGCCGCGGGAGGGAGGCCCAGCTGGAGGGGGGCGGCCGCCGAGAGGAGGGAAGGCCGAGTTGGAGGGGAGGCCGAGCAGGAGGGGGTAGGCCGAGCGGGGGGGGAGGCCGAGTGAGGAGGCTCCCGCTCCAGACCCGGCCCCCGGCCCCGAGCGGGAGGGAGGCTCCCGCCCTGCCCGGCCCGGCCCCGCCGAGCGGAGGAGGCTCCCGCTCCGCGGCCGGCCCCCGCCGAGCGGGAGGAGGCTCTCGCCCTCCGCCTGCCTGGCCCCGCCGAGCAGGAGGGAGGCTCCGCTCCCTTGGCACCTCCGCTCCCACATCCCCTCCCTCCCGCTCATGCCTCCCTCCCGCTCCGTCCTCCCTCCAGCTCCGGCCTTCCTCCAGCTCCGGCCTCCCTCCTGCTCCGGCCTCCCTCCCGCTCCGGCCTCCCTCCCGCTCCGGCCTCCCTCCCGCTGCCTCCCTCTTCCTCCCTCCCACCCTCCCTCTTCCTCCCTCCCGCACCCTCCCTCTTCCTCCCTCCCCAACCTCCCTCTTCCTCCCTCCCGCACCCTCCCTCTTCCTACCACCCCGGCTCCCCTCTCCCTCCCGCCGCCCCTCCTCCCTCCCCCTCCCCGCCCGGCTTCCTCCCTCTCCTCCCTCCTTCTCCTTCCGCGCCTGGCCTCCCTCCCCCTCCTCCCTCCCCTCCGGCCGGCCTCCCTCTCGCCTCCGCTCCTGCTCCGGCCTCCTCACCCTCCTGCTCCGGCCTCCCTCACCCCTCCGCTCCGGCCTCCCTCCCTCTCCCTCCCGCTCCGGCCTCCCTCCCGCTCCAACCTCCCTCCTGGTGAGAAAACCGGAAACTCAATGTTCCGGTTTCTCGTTGCCATGGAAGCGTCTGACGTGGATGCCACATAAGCCTTCCACGTCATATGGTACCGACACAGTACACTACAATAATGTACCTTTAGCATTACTCTACCATAAAACACAAAGAAAAATGATATCAGTACTTTTGGAACTGCATTCATACTTTCAAAGTCAATCTACATTGTTATGTGGTTGTCCTCCTGGCAGCCTACACTGCTAAAAATACTCATTCCATCGACTGGTAGCGTCGGCAGAATGAGAATTGGCTGGCGGACCTGAGCCACCCGCCGGCCAATTCTATGAATTAAGTTACCGTCGTTGGCGGAATGTTGGGCCTGATTTTAAGCCCAAAAAAGTAGGCTTGTCAGGCCCATTTGTCCGATGACGCATAATTTCAATATTTCCGACCGTTACATGTATGTAACGCCTAAAAACTAATATTCCTCCCGCGATTTTCCCTCCTCTTGTATCCCCTCGTGCGCACTCTCTTTTTCCTCCTCCTTGCTCTCCTGCGAACTTTTCCGACCGACGGCCTCCGGAACACCTCCACACGCGCGTTCTACTCCGGCGAAACCATCTTCGGCCCTCCGCTCTTCGAAAACCTTCGGCAACCTAGCTTGGTTCGGCTGGTGTTCTCCGGCTGTTGGTTCGGCTGGTATTCTCTGGTGGCCCTGATTGAGCTCGCACACCCTCTACTTCCTGACCTGATGTCTGAATCGAAAATTCTAGAGAGGAAGAAGTTACTCGCGCGCGCCCACTGTTTCCTCTCTATTTACAAGCAATTTCAGTCTTCAGATTTTACGGGTGGGCAAGCGTGTATCCACCGGTATTGAAAAAAATTGATTCTTTGGAATAATGTTTGGTTCTCGGTTTGAAATCTGATTTGTTTGTTATTTTTATCTAGTTTGTGAAAATAAATTTAATTATTCGAACTATTTGTTTTTGTTTTTTTTTTTTTTTGGAAGACATATATCTTCATTGTGAAATGCTATTGTAAGAATCGGATACGATTGGCTTTAAATTTTAGAGAATAAAGTGGAAAATGCAATTCGGACATAGATGTTGAAATGTAACTCAAATTTTGTTTCTGTGATATCACATAGTTGAGAAGGCTGCGTGTATATCAGATGTAAATACTGTTGAGAATGGCTTTTAATGACTTTGATTTCATATATGAAGCATGCACAGTTAATTTATTACTGTTTTTGTTCGAGTATTTCAGTGTGCCATTTGCTGTGCTCATTTAAGTTGTGTTGGCACTATGCGACCTATGCCCAGAAAATCTCTCTCTCTCTCTCTCTCTCTCTCTCTCTCTCTCTCTCTCTCTCTCTCTCTCTCTCTCTCTCTCTCTCTCTCTCTCTCTCTCAGTTCTCTCTAGTTAAAACAGTCTCTCTAGTTAAAACAGTCTCTCTAGTTAAAACAGTCTCTCTATCAAACTCGTTTTCACTCTCTTATTCTCACTCCCTCTCTCTCTATCTCTCAGTTTTTTCTCTAGTTAAATCTCTCTCTCAAAATCGTTCTCTCTAATTTTCTCTCTAAAAATGTTTTTCACTCTTATCTTTTTCTCTTATCTTTCTCTCTCTCTGACTTCCTCTCTATCTCTCTCGGTTTTCTCTCTTTCTGTCTCAGATTCTCTTCAGTTAAAACTATTTGCAGTATGCAGTCTCCTTCAAACTATTACAATTTTCGGATTAAAGTATTTCTTCCATTGAGAGAATAATATTTTCATGCATATTTAATTTTTTTAATGATGACTCATTTCTGATGATCTTAATAATCTCTCGGTTGTCTTATCTTTTTCTTTTATCTTTCTATTTCTCTGACTCCCTCTCTATCTCTCGGTTTTTCTCTCCCTTGGTTTTCTCTGATTCTCTATGTCCCTCTCTCTCTCAAATTGTCTCAGAATCTGTTTCTCCGTAATTCTCTCTCTATGAATTCCTCTCTCGGTTTTTTTCTCTCTTTCTTGGTTTCTCTCTCTGTCTCTCTCTCTCAGCTTCCTCTCTACTTGCAACAATATTTCTCTCTCTCAAACTCATTTTTACTCTATAATTCTCTCTCCCTCTATCTCTATCTCTCATTGTTTTCTCTAATTAAAACTCTCTCTCTCTCTAATTCTCTCTCTCTGAATTCCACTCTCTCTGTTTTCTCTCTAATTCTTTCTCTCTCGGTTTCTCTGAATTAAACAGTTTTTCACTCTCTCAGTTTTCTCTCAAGTACTTGAGAGAAAGCTGAGACTGAATTTGCAGTCTTGTCCACATGGCTACATACTTTAACTGTCTTTGAGTGATAAGTGTTCGTGAGATTGTGCACTGAAGGGAATAGAAGTTATCGTCTCCATTTGCATGTAGCTAGATACTTTAACTGATTTTCCAGTCTTCTTTAAGATCTCTAGGAGCCTAGATTGTTTGCTTTATTGTTTTTATGAAATTGAAATTCAGAAAAGCACTTTTTTTCCAATTAAACTTTCTCCTTCTTACCTTGACCAAAATGACGGTGGCTTTTATGAATGGTTGTCTTAATCAGTAAAGTCATACATCGTCTCAATTATTATTCTTTATTTTGGCTTCTCATTCCTTGAAATAGGTATGTTGTTTGCTTTATGTCCTTTTAACCTATTTATATGTCTTCCATATGACTCTTATTTCGTAGTTGTTCCTACTATCTATATAGAATACAGTAATTAGTTACCTAGTAGCCATTAGAGTAGTAGTTTCCATGAATTACTTTCTATTTACTTTTTCACAAGTAGTAGCCATTAGAGTATCTGTTTTTACTATCAGTAAATCCATTTGATTTTTCTAATTGTTGTATATGTATATACTTTTTTTTTGTGTTCTCTTCTTAGCTCATTTGATCTCATGATCCGTAAATTCCCGAACAAGTGACTGCTGATTGGAGCTTTTACATATACACTCTTGTTGTTCATCATTACTTTTGTTGAGGTTGTTGTTGTCCTAAGTGTCACTCTCTCTCTCTCTCTCTCTCTCTCTCTCTCTCTCTCTCTCTCTCTCTCTCTCTCTCTCTCTCTCTCTCTCTCTCTCTCTCTCTCTCTCTCTCTCTCTCTCTCTCTTGCTGAGGTACTGTTGTCCTAGATGCCATTTAAGTGAATCAGTGGAGAATCCAGAAATTGGTAACCTTAGATAAAATGTGCATGGAATTGAAATTCTGGATTGTTTTTTTCATTTGAAGGAAAAAGGACGCTCCCTAGTCATTGGAGGAGGCAGCATCTGATACAAATAACTTAACTGATTTCCTTTTGCATTTATAACTCCTTTCTTGTTGTTGTCCGAGTTCTCCTGCTTTTGGTACAGACAAGCAAACACCTTTTCACTTGCTAGTACAAAGAGGTATTTTGATACAGACAGGAAGATAGGCATTCTCATTTAAGTTAATTGGATGTTGTCCACTCTGGTGTTTTCTTTTAATTTATGTTCTCTTTCAAAATGACTATCTGATTTTTATTCTCTATTGAATGTTTCTAGTATTACTTATGCATTATGTTATAGCTCATAACTTGTAGTTGGAGAAAACTAAAGGTAATTGCTTAGTGTAATTTATTCAATGGTTGAATCAAATAAGTCCATTGTCTATTGCATTAAGATTTTCAAGTTTGATTTTGAAGTTTGATAAGGATGAAAAAACGGAAGGATTTACATTTTAGAGGAAGGATAGTTTTTTAGAGAGTGGAAGAAAGAGGGAGATATTTAGCATGATGAGTTACCCAATTGAGTATTAAACGCCCATTCTTTTATTTTGTGTAGATTATCTTTGATAATTAGCATGGATATAGACTATTTTAATGACAAGACAAAGCCAAACCAATGTCATCCTAGGTTTGTTGTTGGAGTCAATTTCTTTATAGATTATACAAAAGAACATGTGGGGGTGCAAGGAAACGGTTTTATGCGTTGTCCATGTTGGAAACATGAAAATAGTCGGTATTTTGACTGTGAGACGATCAAGACCCACATAGTCCTAGAGGGATTTTCCTACTATACAAAAGGTGGTTATACAATGGAGAACAACTCCAAAATCACTCCGACATTAATGTGTCAACTGGTCATTGTGGAGAGATAACAACGATGTTGAGTGATGCTTTCATGGAAAATGTGGAAGAGGACAACATAGAGCATGAAGTTGATGATGCAGAAGTACGTAGATTTCAACAGTTACTGGAAGAGGCGAAGAAGCCACTATATGGTGGATGTGAAAAATACTCTAAATTATCTTTCATGGTGCATTTATTCCAATTGAAGTGCCTGAACAGATGGAGCAACAAATCATTTTCAGATTGTCTCCCTTATTAAATACGCTCTTCCCCTAGATAATTTGCTTCCACGAAGTTGGTATGAGTCAAAGAAAGTGATGACAGACTTGGGATTGAGTTACGAGAAGATTCAAGTATATTCGAACGACAGTGTATTATACAGAAATGATTTCAGAGAACTGGATAATTGTCCAAGATGTGGGTCCCCAAAATGGTCAATCAAAAGGAAAAGGAGATATCTTAAACATTTCCCTTGCTTCAAGAACGGTTCTCGCAAGGTCCTTGAGACATTTTCCTTGGTTTCCAAGGTTGCAATGGTTGTTTATATGCGAGTTTGGAATGCTACATTACACATCCAAAGTTGATGGCGATATTGATGCATGTTGCATGTCCCATTTTATAGGAATCACGTGAACAACTGAAGTCATTCTTTCAACGTACCTGCCCCACCATCACATGAACAAATGTGTTTACATTCGGTACCAAAGGTTTCTACCAAATGATCACCAATGGCGGTAGGATAAGAAGTCGTTTGATGGGATTGAAGAACTTAATGGAGCTCCCCCTCCTTTATCTGGGGAAGAAATTTTAAATAGTTGGGTAGGACATGAAAATGTTGTGTTTGAGAAGGGGAAAGTGGTTCAAACAGAGGCTAATTCTTTGCTTGAAGGATGAAAGAAGAGTGTATTCTTTAAACTTCCGTACTGGAGTAGTCTACCCATTTAGCACAATTTAGATATCATTCATATCGAGAAGAACGTATGTGGAGGTATTCTGAATACGATTTTGGAAAATGATGGAAAGTCAAAGAATAATCTGAAGTCTAGATTGGATTTGCCAACTCGAAACATACAGAAACAATTCCATCCGAGGCCATTGAAAAAGGTTGATGAGAAGGTTATATGGTAAATTTATCAATCTTTCTCATTTTTACATTTTAATATTTTTCTAATTGATTAATTTGCTAATTCCTTTTTATAACTAGTCCACATCCTACAAAGTGAGATATCATATATTTATAAAAAAATGGTATTTTATTTATTTGTTTCGTTAAATTGAGTTGGTAAAATTAGTTAATTTATTTAATAATTATTATATAAAAATTTTACAAAACTATTCCCACTCCTATTTTAATTTTTTATTCCTACTTTTATTTACATCTATATTTTTGTTATCTTATGACTTTTATCAGCTATATCCTATGTCTACATGACTCCTTGACTTAGACATAGCCTCATGAATCATGGTCATGAGTTAAGTTTGTACTGTGATTTTATTTTATATTACTATTGTGTATTATGTAACAAATAATACTATTTTTTAACTGTGTAAATAATTATTAAATCAAACAAAGGTCTTAAATTTATTGACATGAATTATTATGCCAAATAAAGTCCAATATATCTATTGTTAATTATACAATTAACTCATTAAACAATGCCCAATGCCTTGTCCTTAAAATTACAAATATTAGATGCCTATTCGTTATTTACAATACTTATTATTGATATTATATATCTTTTACCCATGAGTTTTGTGATAGGTTTCTCTCATTGGGGAAACGAGGATGGAAGTGTGTTGGTTTAGAAGTACTCAAGCACACTGGGGGTTTGAGTGGATGCCTTACCTTTGGCAAAGTGTTGATAGGAGACATTTAAGAGGAAGTTGCTCTTGTATCTCCGTAGTTTGGTGTTCGGCGATCCTTTGTGTTGCCCTTTTCCCTGGCCAACCTTCCCTATTTTGAGTTTCGTCAGTTTCTGTCAGCTCCAAAGTCCATTCCCTGATCATTCCCAATTTTGAGTTTCGTGAGGTCAGCTCCATTTGAGGACAACTCAACAATTTTCAAGGAGGAAGATACTTGAATCGCCGAAATCGGAAGTCCTCTCTCTCTCGAAATGCTGTTTCCTTGTTTTAGTCCTTTCCGTTTTTAATGTTATTTAAATAAAACTAAGTTGCATGAACTTATTACGAACGACTACAAGCAAGTCCATAATTCGACACGTCCAAATCAAGAAGGAAGATGCCACTGTTAACTTAGGCTTTTACTGGGAAGATCTAGCTCATCGCAAGAAGCAAGCCAAAACTATGTTCTTCTTCCATTTACGGTTTCGCCGGAATAACAGTTAACAGCGTACAGTGTACAGACGCTGAATCCAGAACTCTAGTTTGTACTACATCAGAAAACAGATTTTGCCCGCCAATATTTCATAATCATGACTTAACACACGCGCACTAAGATAAAAATGTAAAAGAGCAAAACATAAAAATAAAAATCCATCTTCCCGCCCGTTCTTGTTCCCTCACAAACCCGTTTCATAATTCCCTTGCTCAGTACCTGTAATGAGCAGGCTTGTAGGGACCCTCAACAGAGACGTGGATGTACTCGGCCTGATCAGGGGAGAGTTTTGTTAACCTGGCACCAAGCTTGGGGAGGTGCAGCGCTGCCACCTTCTCGTCCAAGTGCTTGGGCAGCACATACACCTCCTTCGCATACTTGCCAGATCCCTTCTCCTTCCACAGCTCAAGCTGAGCAATCACCTGCAAAGAATCATTTATAAAAAGTAAATTTCTGATGACATAAAAAATAAAAGATAAAACATCAATGCAATGTGGTACCTGGTTGGTGAAGGAGCAGGACATGACAAAGCTGGGGTGACCGGTAGCACAACCGAGGTTCATGAGACGACCCTCGGCAAGTACAATGATGCCAGAGTTGATGTCAGGGAAGACCCAGCGATCAGTCTGGGGCTTGATGGTGATCCGCTTCACACCGGGGTAGCTCTCAAGACCGAGCATGTCGATCTCATTGTCGAAATGGCCAATGTTGCAAACTATGGCGTTGTTCTTCATCTTCCTCATGTGGGAGACCATGATGATGTCCTTGTTACCGGTGGTGGTGACGAAGATGTCAGCCTCGCCGACGACGTCCTCCAAGGTCAGGACAGGGATCCCCTCCATCAGGGCCTGGAGGGCACAGATGGGGTCGATCTCCGTCACTATCACACGGGCTCCGGCCTGCTTCAGGGCAGCGGCGCAGCCCTTTCCGACGTCTCCGTAGCCGCACACGACGGCGACCTTGCCGGCGATCATGACGTCCGTGGCTCTCATCAGACCGTCGGGCAGGGAGTGGCGGCACCCATACAGGTTGTCAAACTATCACAAGCAAAGATTTAGGAAGAGATAGATACGAGGTACGGTGCCCGTAAAAATCAAAACTTTTCAAATTCTGATCCGAATCGCACGCCACCAGCCGAATAAAAATAAAAGCAAAAAAAGGTTCAATTTCGAAGTCTCACATCCTCAAACTACTACTACTACAAGCAAGAAAGTATCATTTGAAGCTAAAACTCAGGAGAGGTATACGACTACAGAAACAAACAAGCGTTGCGAACAAATCAAAACTAGAAACCAGGAATGTTCAAATTCTGATCCGAGCTGAAAATTACCAAACATTGCATTTTAACAATTTCAGATCTAGACCAGAATTGAGTACGAGATCTAAATCATGACTAATTAGAATGAAGAAGCCAACATCGTCACGAGGACCACAAAGAAGATGATTCCGAGCATTGGTGTAAAACAAATTAGGGAGGACAGAAGAAAAGTGGAAATTACGACGAATCAACTTGTAATAGAGCAAGAAGTCGAGACTGTTGAAGAGCAGAACACAGATCAGCTCAAGGCGGGAGATAGCAGATAAACAGCAATTACAGCAATGGAAACAATAGATCTGAATCGAAATTTTAGATGCGAAAGATCAAGTATCAAATATGAGATTGAATCAGAAGAAAGAAAAAAAAACAGAAAAGCAAATTAATGAAGAGATCTGGATAGAATATTACCTTGCTTTTGGTGACAGAGTCGTTAACATTGATGGCCGGGAAAAGCAGAGAACCAGCGGCCTGCATCTGGTAAAGCCTCTTGACACCGGTTGTAGTCTCCTCAGAAACCCCAACAATTCTGTCCTTCATCTTGTGGAACCTAGTCGGATCCCCCTTCAATCCGTCCCTGATAATGGTAAGCACGATCTGGAACTCGGCGTTGTCGGTGGAGGCCGGATCCGGCAACTTTCCGGTCTTGGCGTACTCCTCCTCGGCCTTGACGCCCTCGTGGATGAGGAGCGTGGCATCACCGCCATCATCGACGATGAGATCGGGTCCGCCGCCGGGACCCCAGTCGAGGGCGCGCTCCGTGCACCACCAGTACTCCTGGAGCGTCTCCCCCTTCCAGGCGAAAACGGCGGCGGAGTCGCGGGCGATGGCGGCGGCGGCGTGGTCCTGTGTGGAGAAAATGTTGCAGGAGCACCATCTGACCTCGGCGCCGAGGGCGGTTAGGGTCTCGATGAGGACGGCGGTCTGGATGGTCATGTGAAGGGATCCGGTGATGCGGGCCCCGGCGAAAGGTTTCTGGGGTCCGAACTCGGTTCGGCAGGCCATGAGCCCCGGCATCTCAACCTCGGCGAGGTCGATCTCGAGGCGGCCGAAGTCGGCCTGGGACATGTCCTTCACCTTGTACTCCCGCCCCGACGAGGTCTTCTCCACTGCGAGCGACATTGCAACCTCTCTCTCTCTTCGGCCGCCGACGAAAACGAAGGACTAGAAAACGCCCTAAAACCCTCCCTCTGCTCGTCCGAGACGGAGACAAGTGCGAGAGAAGTCGCAGGGGCTGTGACTCTGCGAGACTGGGAGTGAGTGCAAATGGCTCACTCAACGGGTGGTTATTTATAAAGAAAATTGTCTGCCAGTAAAGTAAACAGATATTTTTTTCCGCTTTCCAATGAAATTGATTTAATTTTGCCCTCGTTTTTCTACAAATATTACACCGCCGCCCTTTTGCACTCTTCGATACTCTTCATCGTATCGAAAGTATAATAATCCAGGCCGTCGATCTTGACTATTATAAGATTAATTATACATCTATTGAAATAAATAATTATAGTCCCAAAAAGTTTACCCTATTTTTCTATGCAACTACCTTCATAGAAATATTTACATGCGAACTTAGCTTTAAAAAGGGACCTATGAGGCTATATGACTTATATAATTCAGTTTTTTCTAAAATAATCTTAAAATAGGTAAAAATTTTGGAATTAATTGTATTTGTAATTTGTATTTTCAATATTAAGCAGAATTAATATACTAAAACTGGTTTAACATTAGATTTATAAGAGACGTGTCAGACGACATATTTTTCCTTTTTTTGTTTTTTTTTTGGTTGGTAAGAAAAGCGGGGGATATCGTGGGACGTTTGTTAAAAGGAGAGGACGTGAAAACTGACGCCGTTACCGGGGGGAGGAAGAGACGTGTAGGTGTGTAATGTGTCGTGGTGCACGTGACGCCTGTCGGGAGTCCCATGCATAGCTCGCCATTCTCTCAGAACGGAAAAGTCCGGTCTTTCACGGGACCCACAAAAATTAGAATTGTGATTAACCAATCCGAATTTAACAACACCAAATAAAACGGAACAGCAGAGACAGAGAGGAGGGAGAGGTGGCGAGGTGTGACGGTCACGTTTGTGAAGTCAGAAAAAAAAAAATTGAATATTTGTTCTTTATTTCAGAAGATCTAATTATTTATGTGGCAAAAGTAGATGGAAGAGGAAAGGTGAGAGATCTCAGATCCGATCGAGTTGGGTGAAGGTGGGGGTTGGTGAGAAAGCGAGTGGTTTCAATATATCGTAATTTATTTTATTATTTATTATGATTATTTTTTATTTTTAAGTTGAGTAAATTGAGTTTTGAGTCATTTGACTGGGTTTTAGAGTGTTAGGCTCAACCCTGATTTGACGTTAACCAACCCCCACTTTTCGCCGGACGGCGACTACTCTCCCGCCGGTGAGTGAACGTCGGTGGTTTCGCCGGAGCCAAATGACGGAAACGACCTCAACAACCACCGACATCGCCGCGATCCCCCGGGCGTGTTAATTACGAAACGTCGGCGGGGGAGAAGAAAAGGGTGGGCCCGCCGCATCAACTACAAAGCACCACCGCCACCGACTCTAGCCGGAGACTTCCCTCCTCCGGCGAGATGGTTTGTGTCCAATAGACGATTTTGCCCTTACCAACTCTCACGTGGTCCCCTGCTCGTCGTGCGAGCACCACCGCACGACATCACTTTTGCGTAGATCTGTTATGTCTATTCCAAAAATATATAACCTACTTTAGTAGGCCATTTATATGAAATAATAGAACCAAAAGAAGTGTAATAAGAACGGAAATTTTTATTCCTGGAACGCTAAATTTTTTGTTTCTGTGATCTTGATTATTAATTTAATAAGGTCATAATGTATTTATTACAATTGTATTTGATGTAGTGGGTGGGTCACTTGTTGGTTGGTGGTCTTGTAGACACTAAGATGCAGTATGTGGGAACTTAGTTTAACTGCTTACCTAACAACACTTAGGAATTGGGATTATATTTAATTATTATGTTCACAACTTCCCAAACTTAATTATGTTTTGTTTTTTTAAAAGCGAAATAAAAATAGGACAAAAAATCTGAGCCCAATACAGTAATTTGAGTAACAGAGTTGGAGTTTATAAAATCTCGCTTCTGCTGCACATACTCCCTGCAACTCTCGCCGACGCTATTTCCACATCTCTGTCTCTCTCTCTCTCACTCTCTCTGTCGAGCTGCTGCTCATCCCCCGGCCGATCACTGCCATGGACGCCGTCGACGCCTGGGGCAACACTCCCCTCCATACCCTCGATGAGGAAATCTACGACCTCATCGAGAAGGAGAAGCGCCGTCAATGCCGCGGGATCGAGCTCATTGCCTCCGAGAACTTCACCTCCTTCGCGGTCATGGAGGCCCTCGGCAGCGCCCTTACCAACAAGTACTCCGAGGGGATGCCCGGGAACCGCTACTACGGGGGCAACGAGTTCATCGACGAGATCGAGAACCTCTGCCGCTCCAGAGCGCTCCAGGCCTTCCACCTCGACCCCGCCCAATGGGGCGTTAACGTCCAGCCTTACTCCGGAAGTCCCGCTAATTTCGCTGCCTATACCGCCGTCTTGAACCCCCATGACCGGATCATGGGCTTGGATCTCCCCTCCGGTGGACATCTCACTCACGGCTACTATACGTCTGGGGGGAAGAAGATCTCTGCTACCTCCATTTATTTCGAGAGCCTGCCCTACAAGGTTAACTCCACCACTGGGTTTATCGACTTTGAAAAGTTGGAAGAGAAGGCCATGGATTTCAGGCCCAAGCTTATCATTTGCGGTGGGAGTGCCTACCCCAGGGATTGGGATTACGCCAAATTCAGAGCAATTGCTGATAAGTGTGGGGCACTTCTGCTTTGTGATATGGCTCATTATAGTGGTCTTGTGGCCGCACAGGTATTCTTAATTGCTGCTTCCTTCTCAAACTTTTGCTCTGTCTTCGTTTTTCTGTGTTATAGTCATGCACCTATTTGTGATTTCTTTATATATCATTAGTGTCATGCATTTCTAAGATCTGAAACTAAAATTCTTTGTACCATTCCATGCTCTTCAGATCTGCAGTAGAGTTACTCCACATATAGCATTTTTTTTTTTTACTTCCGCTTTGCCCTTGTTTTGATTTGAAGTCCACAAACAATTAATTATCTAAAAATTGCATTTCATGCTATGTCTCATCTCACTGAAATTAACCAAATATGTGTCGGTTTTACCACTCCTTGATACTGCAAGGAACTACAGTGTCAAATTTGTGATCTTAAAAGGTAGCTGACAAGTTCTATTTGATTAGCTCTTACGCTGTCTTGATAAGCATGTGGATTTGTTGAATTTACTTTGCCTCCTTATTAGGCACGTGCAGCTGCCATTGTCTTGTTCTCGTTTTTTTTCTGAATTTAGTTCTGAGTTGCGTCCCCTCTCTCCCTCCCTTGCCCTTAATTTGTATTAATGGTTCTACCAGTTGGCTGTAAAAAATTTCTCTGCTCCGTCAGAAATGAGTTCACAGGTGGTTTTGACAGCTCTAGGCTACTCAATTTTGTTGGGTTCTTGATATGTTAACCTGCAAATATTGTGTGCCAGACATAGATGTTCCAACATATTAACAAGGTTTTTCAGAAAAAATGTTTTCATCTAGTGAAGCACAACAGTGATTGCTTGAATATCTATGGCCATTCTGCTAGCAGTTTTTAGGTGCTAATTTCTTTGAACGGAATGCGATGTGAGAGTCATATTTGACATTGACAATATATATGGTAATTGTAGTAAATTGTTCTGCTTCTTTCGTGTAGGAAGTTGCCAACCCTTTTGAGTTCTGTGACATAGTCACTACAACAACCCACAAAAGCCTGAGGGGCCCGCGAGCTGGTATGATCTTCTACAGGAAGGGCCCTAAGCCTCCTAAGAAGGGTCAGCCAGAGAATGCCGTCTATGACTTTGAGGACAAGATTAACTTTGCAGTTTTCCCGTCACTTCAAGGTGGACCACACAACCACCAAATTGCTGCCTTGGCTGTGGCCCTGAAGCAGACCATGACCCCTGGTTTCAAGGCTTATGCCAAGCAGGTCAAGGCCAATGCTGTTGCTCTCGGAAACTTCCTCATGAGCAAGGGATACAAGATTGTCACTGATGGGACTGAAAACCACCTTGTTCTATGGGATCTCCGTCCTCTCGGCTTAACAGGTGGAAAGCTCTTTTCCAGATCATCTTTTGTTAACGAAATATTTAACAGAATTAATGGTGCTGATTTATTTTTCCTTCCCTCTGTTGCATTTGATAGGGAACAAGGTAGAGAAGCTTTGTGACTTGTGTAACATCACTCTGAACAAGAATGCTGTTTTTGGGGATAGCAGTGCTTTGGCTCCTGGAGGTGTTCGAATTGGTAAGATATATTGTTTTCTATCCTATGAATCCATCATCCTCATGGAACAAGACTTGGAAAGCTAAACGGTTCCACTGCTAGTTTTTTTTTTTGTTTCTTTCAGAAATCACTTTAGGATGGTGGTTAACTTTTGGGGGTTGGTTGTTGTAGGTGCTCCTGCCATGACTTCAAGGGGTTTGGTGGAGAAAGACTTTGAGCAGATTGGTGAGTTCCTTCACCAGGCAGTGACCATCACATTGAATATCCAAAAGGAACACGGGAAGCTGTTGAAGGACTTCAGCAAGGGCTTGGTCAACAACAAGGACATTGAGAACCTCAAGGAGTCCGTTGAGAAATTTGCAGGTTCTTTTGACATGCCCGGTTTCAAGATGTCTGAGATGAAGTACAAAGATTGAACTCGGTGATCCTTTCCTTCAGTCACAAATTTGGCTTGTATCCGAATTTTTCCTTTAATCTTTATTATTCTACTAGCGGTTAATGTCTGAAGTCTCAATACTTTTTGTTTCGGCCCAAGAAAGTTTCTCCTGTTACTGGAGATCTTCCAAAGTAGATTTTAGATTGCTGCTATGTTCTAAGTAGATTTCAGAGGGTCCAAGTCTCCCTGAAATCATGGAAGGAAGCAAATAAAAACTCCTGGTGCCCGCTTTGCAGAACAATAAATGAGAGGTCTCCCACATGACAAACATAACAAATGTAGAATTTACCCATTTCACATAGTGATTCAGCTTGAGGAGGAATTAATTTAAGAAAAATGGTATATGCACTTTACTGTACAAGCACTTTGTGGGATTTTTACTTAGTTTAGCATTTGCACATGCATTAATGGGAAGACTTCGTTGTCTTTCCATATAATAAATGCTTATTTGCGTGATGTACTTTCTCTGGGAATATTCCTCGTTGCAACTTTCACTGCTATACGGAGTGAAAAAGCTTTCACAGGCTGCCTTTGAGTCTCACAGTAAAGGGTAATCAGTTTTATCGTAACGGAACAAAGTAGAAATAATATACAAAAAATATTATTTTCTAATTAGGGTTTTATAGTAATAAATATTATTTTTTAATTACAGTTTTACCGTTTGAAACAACTCATCCGAACCACAAAGATTTCAGGTAAGTGGCAACTTCAAGGCATATTTTTCTCAAAAAGATTTCTTTGGGATTTCAGGTATCGTACTTGGGAAAAGGTTAATTTCAAAAAGCAATTCAACATCCATTACTCAGTCCCATTTAATTTCTTCCATTGTAACTGCATTTTGGATAATGTCCAACATTGTGGACTGGAAACCAAATCCATTTACAGTTGCAAATCACAGAGCGCCCAAGTGAAGGCTCAAAGTACCATTGCTACCATTTTTACAGATTTGACATCAATTTCGCTAGCCTACTTCCAGTACCGCCGACCTTTCCCGAACATCTACTTCAAAATGGTGAAAATTTCAACCAATACAAAAATAAAAGCTGCATGCACAAATACTGCTTCCAACAAATGGAGGACATAGCCCGCCCAATTTTAAAATTCTCATAAAAAAATCATATGATTTGCGAGCTACAAAATATCTGTCAGAGTGCTCATCACTATTCTCAATTTTTTGGTAATCAAAGATGCAAAAGTTAACATGGCTAAAAAATCTACTGCTGTCTGACTTCGGCTTTCCTTTTTTGCCAGAGCCTGTCAAGAGCACCCTCAGCATCTCCCTAGAAGCAACAAAAAAAAGTATATCCCAATTAATACATAAGTTACTGGTGCATTAAACAAATATACAAATGCACATTGTATTTAAACAACAACAGGTCAGTTGTATGTGTTAAATAGACATCAACATCCCAATATAACTGCACCACAAAAAGTATGATACACCAGACACTTCACTCGGATCCTGAGATTGAAAACCTTTATAACTTTTCAATGGTAACCATGCAATAAATTTGAAAATTTGATTATAACCAGGTTCAACAGTTCCAGTATATAATGCACCAAATGAAAAGTTAGAAAAATCGGATTTCAGAGCACTATACATTTTAGTTTCTATATACATTTCAATTATCACTTAATGATATTCCAAAAAGAACTAAATCCAGTTGAACACAATTCAAGCATCATTGCTGAGCACCAAATGAACAGAGTTTTAAATTTTAGAGATTGGGAACAAACAAAGTACACCTTTTGGGACTACAATATTTTTAATTGTTCCACCTCACTCAAAATAAATGGCATATTCATCACGTGAGCATGGCACTCATATCATGCTAGCTGGACAACACAGATAGTTATTGAAGAGAAATGAAAAACGATCATGTCAAAAACATTACCATGGCCAAGTTTTGAAGTGCATCACAAAAGGTTAAATTGCCTGGTCCTAATTAAAAACAAGGTTATGCATGGGAAAATAAGATCGCAAAATGACTAACCATGTGATAATTCTAGATATAATCTAATCAGGTAGCACGGTCAGTAGCTCCTAGTTTCACTTCTGGTAGTAGGAAACAAACAAATAATGAAGATGTTACCTTTCAAGCATCTTCATAGACACATGACAACACCTATGGAATTCAGTCATTGAAAGATGTCAGAAAAGATAGGACTGTTGGAAGGGGCAATTTTTAAGTCTAGCCAGGAGAGCAATGCTAGTCAAAGCAACTCTTGCTGGGATCCCTAAATACTATCTATCCCTAATGGAATTTCCAGGTAGTTTTGCTGCTTAGTTAGAGCCCTACTGAGAAAATGTTTATGGTGAGGAACAGCAAGTCACTTCAAGTACCCCTTGGTAAAATGGGAGTCAGTTTTGTTGGGCAAAAAAACGAGGGCTCGGCATTTAGACGCATTAAGGAAGTAAATTCAGTTTTTTTAGCAAAGTGGATTTGGAGATATGCAGTAGGACCCAATGGAGGGGAATTATAGATGAAAAATATGGAAAGGGGGATCATGTATGGATGCCAAAAATTGGCTCAGCAGCAAGAACATTGGGACTATGGGAAGAGGATATTAAAAAATGAATCAGAGATGAAACATTTTATAAGATTTCATGTCAGTATGGGCACCAAAGTAAGTTTCTGGAATGACATGTGGATTGGGAATCAAATTCTTTCAGAATCCTTCCCTAAGATTTACCACTTGTCTCTAGATAAGGAAACATCAGCGGCACTGGTACTTGGAAGCATCTCAGGAAATGACAGGAACTTCAGCCTTAGAAAGAATCTACAAGATGATGAGATTGAAGAAATGACAACACTCCTTCGATTGTTGGGAGAGTGATAGAACCCACACAGGTATGGATTTCTATAGATTGAAATAGTTGGAATTCATAATCAGGACTACAGTATTCCCCTGACTTTCTAGAGGTCAGTACTCTCCCCTCAAGAGCTGTGTGCTCAGTTACAACCAAAATAGACTCAATGCCCTCTCTCTATATCCCATGCCTCAATTTCCCTTTTACAGAAAAAGACAAAAAAGAAAAAACTAATCACTAACACCTCTCATTCATATCTTGCTCCCCCCCTACGCACTTGTCACGTACCTAGCACGTCTTGCATACGCGAAGCGTATTGGGGGTCTATCAATACCCCGTGCCCAAACAGCCACCTTGTCCTCAAGGTGGAAGGAAACTGATTTCGGATGGCTGCCAAGGATTCCCATGTGGCCTCAAACTCCGGGTAGTTTTTCCACTTGACCAACACCTCAAAAACTGAATTGTCTCCCCTTGGATGGGGCCGAATTTCTAAAATGTCCTCTGGTTCAACTAGCAATTCCAAGTCGTCCGTCAATTCGGGAGGAAGCTCAGTAGTAGAATGGGTCACCCCGACGGCCTTTCGAAGCAGGGAAACATGAAAAACTGGATGTATAGTTGTTGTAGGAGGAAGTTGCAACCGATAGGCCACTTGTCCAATGCATTGTAGCACCTGATATAGCCCATAAAAACGAGGTGTACGCTTTTCGCTGGAACGTATAGCCAATGACTTACGCCAATAGGGTTGTATCTTGAGATAAACCAAGTCGTGAAGTTGACTTCCCGACGGTATGCATCTGCTATGGCCTTCATCCTCTGCTGTGCTCGGCTCAAGTTCATACGTAATTCCTCAAGTATCTTGTCCCGATCCAAGAGTTGCTGCTCGACCGCTGAGTTGGATGTACTACCTGATCAAAACGAAGTATAGGTGGTGGACCTCTTCCATACACAGCCCGGAAAGGGGTATCTTTGTGGCAATGTGATAGGAGGTATTATACCAAAACTCAGCCCACGGCAACCACTCCGCCCAAGACTTTGGCTTTGAATTTGCAAAACAACGGAGGTATGTCTCAAGACACCGGTTCACCACCTCAGTTTGACCATCCGGTGATATGCAGTACTGTGTTGTAACTTAGTCCCTTGCAAGCGGAAAAGCTCAAACCAGAAGTTGCTGAGGAAAATTTTGTCTCGATCAGAAACAATGGACTTTGGCACCCCGTGTAGGCGAACAATCTCACGAATAAACATGGGCCACTGTCTGAGCCGAAAATAGGTGTTTCAACCCAAGTAAGCAAACTTGCTCGGCCGATCAACTACGACAGAATAGTGTTGATCCCCTTGGATGGGGGTAACCCTTCGACAAAGTCCATGGACAACTCTTCCCAAATCAGCTCTGGTATAGGTAGCGGCTGCAATAGCCCTGCCGGAGCCAAGGACACATGTTTGTTACGCTGGCACACTGCACAATTTGCCAAGTTTTGAGGAACCCGGAGTGCCCTCCCACACAACTATCATGAAATTCTTTAAGAACTAGACGCACCCAAGGTGCAGAGCGTGGAAGAACCACCCTGTTTTTGTAGTAGAGATGGCCTTGAATCAAGGAGTACCCCAGACGCGATCCCGATTCTTCAGTCAAAGCCCTTACGATCTCACCTAGTTGTTCATCCTCTGCCACCAAGGCATCAAGCTCATCAAGTGGTAATGAATGAGGAACTGTGAGTGACATCATGGCTGCTGTGGGAGGCATGCGAGACAACACATCTGCTGCCTTGTTTTCAAGACCGGATCGGTATTGAATTTCAAAGTCGTAACCTAGCAACTTGGTCAACCACCTTTGGTAATCCTCACTCACCAACTGTTGTTCCAGCAAATATTTTAGGCACTTCTGATTAGTTCGGACCACAAATTGGTGTCCCAGGAGATAACGCCACCACTTCCGAACAGCAAATACTATGGCCAACAACTCCCTTTCATAGACCGATTTTTGTTGAGCCCGTGAAGACAATGTTTGGCTGAAGTATGCTATCGGTCTCTGGTTTTGTGACAATACGGCCCCCAATCCCAGGCCGGAGGCATCGGTTTCTATCATAAATGTTTGTATGAAGTCGGGTAGAGCAAGAACCGGTACACTAGTCATAGCTTCCTTCAATTTCTGGAAGGCAACCTCTTCTTTTGTTCCCCACTTAAAATTGTCCTTCTTAAGCAACTGGGTGAGTGGCCAAGCAAGTTTCCCATAACCTTCAACGAACCGACGGTAATACCCAGTGAGTCCAAGAAATCCTCGGAGCTCCTTCAAGTTTTTAGGAGGAGGCCAGGCTGTCATTACCTCCACCTTGGCTGGATCCGCTACTACACCGTCCTTCAAAATGATATGGCCCAAATATTCCAACCTCAGTTGGCCAAATTGACATTTCTTCTTGTCAGCGTACAACTGGTTACCTGCCAATACCTCCAAAACCATCTTTAGGTGGATCACATGTTCTTCCATTGAAGCACTGTACACAAGAATGTCATCAAAAAATACCAAAACAAATTGCCTTAAATATGGTCGGAATACCTCATTCATAAGAGATTGAAAAGTGGCTGGCGCATTTTTTAGGCCAAACGGCATCACCAAAAATTCATAGTGACCTTCATGGGTGCGAAACGCGATCTTCGGCACATCCTCCTCACGGACCCGAATCTGATGGTATCCGGATTTCAAATCCAACTTAGAGAAAATCGCCGCTCCATGAAGCTCGTCCAATAACTCATCTATCATTGGAATTGGAAATTTGTCTACCACTTTGTCACCTTGTTCAAGGCCCTATAATCCATAAAACCTCCAACTCCCATCTTTTTTTCGGACCAATAAAACCGGACTTGAGTATGGGCTCGAAATGGGTTGTATAATTCCAGCAGCGAGCATTTCTCTCACGAGCTTCTCAATTTCCAATTTCTGGCTGTGAGAATACCGATATGGCCGTACATTAATCAGGGCAACCCCTGGTTGCAAGCTGATGGATTGGTCTCGATCTCGTGGTGGTGGCAATCCCCCCTTCCCACTCAAACACTGTCTGAAATTTCTGTAGCACGGTCAATAGTTCTAGTGGGCTATCCAACTCCTTTTCGGTTCCAACAAGCACCCCAAGACAACTGCATTCGAGTAACACCCCCTCCCCTTGTTCTTGTATAGCTTTCAACATTGTTTTCAATGAAACCGCTGTTTTGCACAAGCTGGGATCTCCTTGCAAAGTCACTGAGACTCCCCCAATTTTGAACCGCATGGTGAAGGTCTTCCAATTCACTTGCATGCCCCCTAATGTTTCCAACCATTTCATTCCCAATATTACATCAGCACTTCCCAATTCTAAAGGTAAGAAGTCCTCTACGATTTCAATATTTTGTAGTGTTAACACCACCCCCTTGCACACTCCTTGTACTGTTAAACCTGTACCCATTAACACCCCATATGCAGCAGTTCTGTCCAAGGTTAATTCATTGGAGAGAAAATTATGTGTCGCCCCACAGTCAATCAACACAACCACATTAGTGTACCCAATTTTGCCCGAGACCTTCATTGTGCGCAGCGCTGTTATTCCCACCACAGAATTAAGGGATAATTCCATCGTAACCTCTTCTCCCTACAGGTTCTCAAGGACAGACTCAATATTTTCCTCAGATTCGCCCCCATCATCCTCGTCGTGCACCACCAGGACATGTAGTTCCTTCATCATGACAGCAATGCCCTCATAAACTTCTCATCGCACCTAAAAGCAGAGTCCCTTCTCCGCTTTTTTCTGCAACTCCGACTCTGTCATCTTCCGAAAGGGTAAACCTGGCTTTGCTGCCTGCCGCGTGGACTCCGGAGCCGTGTTGGCCAATCCCATGGAAGCTCCTGGTCTTTGGGTTGAAGGGAGTTGTCCGAACTTCCGAGATGGAAATCCCGCGTTTGCAGCCCGCGAAGAAGACGACGCAGAGGGGTTTCCTGTCGAGCCGATTTGGCTTGTCGCACTAATGTGGCGGGTTGAACCAGGTTGTTTGGTCGAACCAGGTTGTCCACTTAAACCGGTTTGGCTCGTCGAACCAGACCCATACTTAGAGGGGTAGAGAAGAGAATTCCTCTCTTCAATCCGTTGGGCCATCTCCATTATACGGCCCAACCCGACTGGTTTAAGCATGCATATCTCCGCCCCAATTTCCGGTCGAAGACCATTCACGAACTGACCTTCCAAACAACTTGGTTCAGACGCAACGAAGTCGTGGACACTCGTTCCAATGCTGGTTCTTCCATGTTCGAGCCTGGTTTCTCTTCGAAAAGTCGTCCCCCTCCATCCCCTTCAGTCGCTGAGGCCACACCCAATGTTTCCCCTTCTGTCCACCTTCCTTTTCCCTTATTCCGCTCTGGTGGCCTGAGATGAACGGGGCTCTCTAGCTGTTGCAGCACCCTTTCAAACTTATCTAGCATATTCAATTTCTCCATTAACGCCCCCATTCCTCGCTCCAGCGTGGACAGCTTCTGCAATTCCCTCGCATGGACTCCGCCTCCCTCGGGAAATCGCGGTGCATCCCTCCACTCTCTCTTCAACAAAGATCCATCCGGGACTCAACCTTCTTCGCAGCCATGATTGCCCGTAGTCTTGCTCGATACCAGTTGATAGAACCCACACGGTATGGATTTCTATTGATTGAAAGAGTTGGAATTCATAATCAGGACTACATTTTTCCCCTGACTTTCGAGAGGTCAGTACTCTCCCCTCAAGAGCTGTGTGCTCTGTTACAACCAAAATAGACTCAAAGCCCTCTCTCTCTCCTCTTCCTCTCAATATCCCACGCCTCAATTCCCCTCTTACAGAAAAAGACAAAAAAGAAAAAACTAATCACCAACACCTCTCATTCATATCTTGCTTCCCCCCTACCCGCTTGTCACGTGCCTAGCACGTCTTGCATACGTGAAACGTATTGGGGGTCTATCAGAGAGCACTACATGCCAAGCCGTGGAGAGGTTGAAATAATTTGGAGCCCTAACGAGAGTGGATCATTCACTATGGCTTCATTTTCAGAGACTTTACATGCCCAAAAGCCTCTTGTGTCAGACGGCATTAAGAAAGCATAAAGGTTAATTGCCCCAGAAAAAATTAAAGCATTTTGTGTGGACAACAACTCATGAAAAGATCCTCACATACAAAGAATGAATAAAAAAAAGGGCAACAAAAAGCTATCTCTTCATTCAAACTATGTAATGAAGAAGAGGAAACATGTAATCATCTAATGCTCCACTGCAAATTCAACATGCAAGTGTGGTCCAGTTTCCTCAAAAAGTTCAATATGAGCCTTTGTATACCGGCCAATCTCAGCCATTATTTGGAATAGGGGTATCATTGTTCTCTCCCTTATTGGGGGAGAGTATTATGGAGAGCCAGTATGCTAGCAGTTTTATGGAGTATATGGGTTGAAAGGAACAACAGACTCTTCAATAAGAAGGTTGCATCAATTGGCAAGGTCATTGAACTAGCAATTCGCAGCACATTAACTTGGGCGCATAGCCTTCATCGGCTACCACCTATTCCTACCCCACTCATTAGAAAAGTTTGGAGTAAAGTGGTCCACTTTGCAGAACGTAAGCCTCCCAAGATGGTAAAATGGCAACCTCCACGCTCTCCCATAATTAAGTTAAATTTTGATGGTTCTTCCAGAGGCAACCCGGGCCGTCTGGTCTAGGGGGAGTGATAAGGGACAGCCAAGGTGCAACCCTCTTAGCTTATCTGGAACTGCGGGATTGTGTGGGTCAAATGAAGCAGAGGAAAGGGCTCTATAAGCTGGTATAAAGCTTTTAAAGCAGCACTTCAATCAACAAGTAGTGGTGGAGGGAGATTCACAATTAGTTATAGGATGGGCAACGAAAGGCAACTCTGCCCATGGGCTCTAAAAAGAATCTTTGATTAACTGGATGACTTGGTCAAAGACTGGAGGATTGCTTGGATGACAGTCCCCCGTTCAGCTCATTCCATTGCTAATAAGCTCGCCAAAGCTGGAGTAGCAAGAACTATCCTTACTACTTCCTCGGTTGATGAACTTGCGTAACTTCTTATTGGAAGCACCCAAAAAGAGTCTTAGGCCTTATTTGTACTTATAGTGTATCTTATTTGTATCATTAGTTGTATTAATCTACATATTCAATAAAAGTATCACTTCAAAAAAAAAAAAAAAAAAAAAAAAAAAAAAAAAAAAGTCTACATTGTGTGTGGCAGTGATGATGAATGCATATTTTGCTTAAAAAATTCTTCTTTTAACAAAATTTTCATAATTGGGCCTCCCAGATGAATGCAAGCATAGAAAATTAGCATATACTCCAGTAGGCAAGTGTAGAGGATCAAAATGCAGTGATATAATCAAATTCCAGCCGAAAAATATTAAAAGAATAGAATTAAAGAAAGCATAATTAAAGCCGAAAGAAAGATAATATAGGTTAAATACGAACTTGGGCGCGAACGAAACCACAGAGAGCAAAAGTTGAGAACTGTCCACAGTAAATGCCACTCATCCAAAAGACCTATATTAATCTGAACAGATGCATGGTCCTTCGAAGTTATCAGTCTGTTTGTAGCAGAACTGAGGGGGAAAAGACAATAAATGTGATTTTAAATTGACATAATGTACATTAAACAAGAATGACAAAAAATAAAAAAAAAGCTTCTACTATACCATTTCCTGGGGATGTAAAGATCCATGTGCTGACCCTCTTCTTTCTGCATTTTGGTGGTTTCAACAGTCAACACCTGAAATACATAGATAAAGTAGATATTTACATAAGAATCAGGCCATATTTTAAAATTCTAAAAAATTCAAGAGCAATAGCATAACCACCATAAAGAAAGATAAATAATTTTATTGAGCAAAAAATAAGACGACTCAAATCTGTACAAGAGATAATGAAAAATAGCTGAACAAAAGATGATTGAAAGAAGAAAAAACGAAAGTCCCCCTTGTAACCCTGTTCAAGACTCCAGCCAAAGAATACACCCAATGAATAAAAAGATAAAAGGAGCTAGAGAGGGCCCACTACAAGGCAGTCTCTCTAGAACCCTTCCTTTGTAACACTGTTTTCATAAAATTAGAAGATATAGAAGCCTTTAAAAAGACAGTAGAATGATTAAATAAGAAGTCTGAGATCTCATCAAATATAGGTTGCCCCAACGAATGACAAAGGTTGAATCTCCTTCAATATGCAATAGATCGCACATGCGCTGCATGCAGAACTTGATTCCAGCTAGGAGAGCTCTCACCTCAACCTCATTGGAGCTGCAAGACCCCCACTGAACCCAAGAAGGGGAGAAGAGGAAAGAAGCATTAAAATAGAGCTTGAAGCAACTAATAAGAGGGGATTTCCATGCTTCTGTACTCCCTATGATTTCAACAGAGGAACATCCAAAATACAGTGCCATCTGTGTAAAGCCAAAAGTGGAAAGAAGACTGGACTGGACTCAGATCCAGCCAAAGTTGGTTGTGTACAACTTTTTCTCCCTTCAAAAAGTTCATCTATTTACAATTTATTGTATTTACAGTAACACAATTATCTCAATGGGTAGCAACTAAAACAAATTCGTACAAAGCTCTCAAAATCAGATCAAACTGAATATATATATATATATATATATATATATATAATAATAAACGCATGCAAAACTGAAAAATAGGTCCACATAATAATAAACTGAAGAATTAATACTCATAATAATATACACATGCAAACCTGAAAGATGGTCAAATCATTTAACTCACATTTGATAGATAATTGAAAAACAGTCCCAGCCAATCTTGGCTGGACTTAGGTTGAAACTCCCTTTTCTCTAATACTAATTTATAAATTTATGGCATCTAAACAAACGAAAAGATAGGCAATGCAACCAGAAACTGATGGTCTGCACCATCTGAGAAGCAAAAGGAAGAAGAATGACAATTTATAGTAAAAGAGTAGTAGGAAGAAACATCACAATCCGACCAGCTCATCTTAAAGGCTAATACAACAAAAAAAAAAAACCCTTTCAGACTCCTTCACAAAAAACCCAATGGAAGCAGAACCAGACCCCCCTCCAATTTTGACACATTAAAAACTGCTTTTAGCTTAAAACTGAAAGACCCAGACACTTTTGCCCGTTTCACCATGACCTAGGTTGGTTGGTTCAATCTGCTGTAGTACTCTGCGCTTCAGAGATGATAAAATGTTTTTGCTTCAAGGAAGATTCAAAACCA
Organism: Aristolochia contorta; assembly: GCA_022405105.1. Taxonomy (NCBI): domain Eukaryota; kingdom Viridiplantae; phylum Streptophyta; class Magnoliopsida; order Piperales; family Aristolochiaceae; genus Aristolochia; species Aristolochia contorta. Next base: position 18,196,383 of record CM039667.1, read on the forward strand.
TAACTAAGTATTCATGTAGACCGGGTCCCCCAGCCAACCAAAGTACTCATAGATGACTAAGTTCAATGAAGTAATCTACCAAACATAAAATCTATAAGTTTGCATCCGAATTTTGTCCAACTAATGTTGAATCAACTCTAAGCAGTTTAGCGGTTCGATGGCCAGCTCATTTTTAGTGAAACTGCTAGTTTCACTATAAAAAGTAAAATAATTTTTTGACATCAAGGTAGCAATCACTACTTTACAACAACCAGTACGAAGGTTTTCAGTTTGTACCGCTCATTTTAGCCACTACAAAGGCAGTGATCACTGACCTACTTCTTTAGGCAGCAACAACACATCTATGTTATAAAGAGAAAATACTCTCGTGATAAAGAAAATCACGCAATATTACAAAAATATCGTAGGAGAAAATAAAATCCAACTAAGCTTCTTGCCTAAAAAATCCCACTATTCGTCCAAAAGAGACAGAAACACACTACTTTCAACTCTTGTTTGAAATACTGAGTAACGAATTACGTGGGCTGGCGGGTGCCCCAGAAGATGAGGATGTTCAACCAAAATTGAGCAAACAGACAAAACTATACGCAAGAGAAGAAATGTATCCTCCCATGCTGACACATAGTACGGGTAAATCGAACTACTTTTCAATCTTTGACACATAGCCCGTCGACTCAAGCTACCACTACGTGCTTATTATGAGTCACCCACTCGTTCTTAAATGGTTATAAGCATTTTTAAAAGCAAAGAGCAGAATGAGAAACTGCTCTAGAACTACCTAGGAACAATCACACTGAGAAAGAACGGAAGAGGATGAATAGAGTCCAAAGACATGGAGGAAAATGATTCAAGGAAGACTAGCCGAGTTGGAGTATTTCCTGTCTTACAGTCGTCTTCTTACCCGAATGTGCCTCATTACCCGAGAGAGAGACGGAGGGAGACAGAGACGGAGGGAGAGAGAGCCACAGAGAAAGTCAGAGAGACAGAATTAAAAACAGAAAAAGAGAGAGACAGAGAGACAGAGAGACAGAATTAAAAACAGAAAAAGAGAGAGACAGAGAGACAGAGAGACAGAGAGACAGAGACAGAGAGAGAGACAGAAAAAGAGATTGTTACCTACCAGCTCAGAGGAGACAACAGGGAGCACGCACGGAGGAGATGGCGGACAGAGGAGATCGAAACTCTGCGCAGATTAGGTACAGAGGTGATGAACCCGGCGACTTTCTAGCATATGGCGTGAATACCGCAACTCTTGGTAATACCTGGTTGGAAATGTTAATTCAGTAAATTCATTCTTTTGGGAAAAAAATATTTTTTCTTTGAGAAAGAATCCAATAAAATAATTCATTGAAACATGTAACAAGTTTTACAATGATGACCTGTTCAAGTTGTCACCAATAGATAGTTTGGCAAAAGTATCGGGAGTTCTCAGCTCTAGGGCTTCCCAATCCCTTAATCTTCTTCTTAATACATTGCTCCAATCTATTGCATTTTCTGGACCATCTTGGAGGTCCTGGACAGTAGACTAGGCTGGGTCCCTCAAAATGGCACAGAGTTCAAGAATGCATCTTTGAGTGACTATTCCACATCCACTTATCATTTTAAATTTTAATTGATGTTCCATTATTGGAAAATCTAATGCATTGTTTGAGTTTTAGGAGGAACTTTGTAGATCCTCTTCCGGATTGTGAATCTGTGATTTGGGGAATGTTGGCCAAGCTTCCAATCTTCAATTTCTACTCCCATCTAACTTGACACTAATTATACCCCCTCAATAACTAAGGTTGGTATGGATATTATTTCTCCTTGCTCCTATTTACAACAAGACCATATTTCTGTTCAAGGCAACAAACATCCTCGCCTTGTACGAGGTGTTGCTTAAAGCCAGTGGATGATCCCTTCCAACGTATGCATAATTTGCTTCATTCTCGTGGGAACCATCATCAAACAATACATAGAACGAATGACATATATTGAAATTAACTTCCTCCCTCCCTCTTAGCACAGCCTTAGGTGCTGGAAAACATTGCAATTTACCACCATTAATGCGAATAGAAAATTTGGCCTGGGATAAACATGAGTTTATCTTATTCCTCTAGTACTGGGTCTTAGAAGAGGCTGGTTGTCACGCCGCTAGAGTATGCGAAGCACAATCTTGCTCCTTAGTGGCGTGCGGCCTAGCCTCCAAGCCCGTCTGGATGCTAGTCAGCCTCTTGGAAGAAGTTTAGCACAAGAACACTCTTGTTCTTGGTGCTAGAACTCTCTCAAAACTCAAGCACAAGAGAGACTCCGAATTTGGGAGGAAAGAACACTTCTATTGAATGAATGAATGAATTACAAGCCTTTGTACATGGCTATTTATAGATTACAAAACCTCCCATGGTTGGTGACACCTATCAAGCACTTCTCTAAGTGTTTGCCAACCAATGCCAACTCATGCCAACCCATAGATTCCCACTACCCCTATGAGTTGTTGCCAACTAGCAAGCACTTATCCCATGTGCTTGCCAACTCATTGTTGACCACCAACTCTCTTAGTTGTTGCCAACTAGCAAGCACTTATCCTATGTGTGCTTGCCAACTCACACTGCCACATCACCACCCTAGTCATGTGCCACCCGCGTGCCACGTCATGCAAGTGCCATGTCATCCGCCAAATGCATGTGATTGCTCCTTGTAGATGCATGCAAGGAGTTGCGGGCGCGGCGAGCAGCCCCAAGCGCGCATCCGCATTTTGGTAGATGCGATGCGCCTCGCGCGGATCCGTGAGTTCAAGTTGTGCATGCGCGTTTGGCCAAGCATGCATGCTGGTCGGTTGGTTGTCCATGCACATGTATGCGCGCGCGTCCGCCCTCGCCGAGCCATCTTGCGCATGTCCGCACATGGACGTTATGCGTTTAGGCATAGGAAAGTCGCGCCCGTATCATGCTCCCACCGCCATAAGGCGACGTCCTCGCTCGCTTGCGCCCCTGCTATGCTGGGACCTCCTCCTCCTTGAGTTGCCAAAGTTTTGTGGTTTGGCACTGGGTTCAAATCTCATGAACAATACCTTTTCTTGGGGAAAGTTGGGGCAGCAACTCTTTAGCCTTGTCTCCTTTGTCTTACGTTGAAGCTGCAACATGAGTAATTTCCTCTTCCTTAAGACCATTCTTAAGTTGGAGGCGGTTAGCATCATATCCTTTCCTTTTACAATATTCGTTTGTGTCTCGAGAAAGTGTACAAGGTCCACCCTCATCAAGGATCCCTACAATTCCCAAATGTGGCACCACATATGCCTTACATTTTAACATAAAATCCATCCCCAAAATTACATTAAAATCGTCCATTGGAACCACAGAAAAATCCAAAGTTCCTACCCACTTACCAAGGGTAATCGGAACGTTTCTAGCAACACCGCCACTTGCCTTGGCTGCCGAATTAACAGCCTTAATCTGATGTTGTCCGCCTCTAACTTCAATTTGAGGCGTTTTGCCTCCTCCTCTGAGATGAAGTTGTGAGTCGCTCCCGTGTCTACCATGGCCTTTGCCTTACTACCTTTCAGAAATAAATCTAGAAAAAGTAGTTTTCGTTTAGACCTTACCGGGTGAGTAGAAGTCTTCTCACTACATGCCCGTAGTGAATTGAGCAACGCCATCGAACCAATGCGTGGCTCATCCCCATTGACATCTCCTTCCTCCGAAAGAGTGTTCAATAACTTCACCTTCGGGCAGTCCTTAGCAAAATGTTCTCCCTCACAAACAAAACATTTAACTTTGCGAAATGACTTACCCGTGTCTCCTTTGAAGTGATAGTTCTTCTCAGGTTTCTTCTCAAACCTCTTCTTCTTTTCGTCATCATCTTTTGGTCTCTTGAGCCATTGGAGTTCTTAGAAGCCACCTCCTTAGTCTTCCGATCATACTCGTAAGCCTCTCAGCCGTGGACAAAGCTGAGGCCAAAGTCTTTACTTCCCGCCTCCTTAGCTCTTGCTCCGCCCAAGGTTTTAAACCATCGAGAAAAAGAAAATAGCTTGTCCGGATCGGACATATCAGAAATGCATAACATTAGAGAAGTAAATTTTTGTACATACTCTCTAATTGTGCCTTCTTGTTTCAAAGCTCTCAACTCTTTTCGAGCTTGATATTCCACATCCTCGGGAAAGAATTGCGTCTTCAATTCTTTCTTGAAATCATCCCACGCCCCTTACGGTTGAAGTGCCGGATTCCTCATCCGTAGCCCTTCTTCTCCACCACAATAGAGCATCATCAACAAGGAACATAGAAGCGGTGCTTACCTTTTGGGTCTCGCTGAGATTTGCAGATCGGAAGTATTGCTCTACTTGCCATACTGAAGTTGTCAATGATTTTGGGATCTCTTACCCCATTGAAAGGCTTTGGTTCGGGCACTTTGATCTTGCTTGTTGTTCCATTCGTGTTTGCACCTCCATTAGCTATAACACGCTCCAACAATACAAGTCTCGTCCGTAATTCATCCATCTCGTTCTTCACATCGTTCTTCACCTCGTCTAGGTTTCCTCGGAACACCGCCATAGCACTAAAGACGTTTTCCTCCAACGATTGAACCGCTTCTAGACTTCCACTTCCAGAATTAAGGTTCTCACGAACTTGTTCTTCCAATTCAGAACAACAAGCCTCCACCTTCTCGATTCTATCTTCAATAGAAGAAAACGAAGTTCAGATTTAGACATTCGTTCCTTACCTTTGAGTTGAACGTTTTCTCCTCTGAAGTTGCCATAGGATTGCTTCCTGCTCGATACCAGTTGTCACGCCGCTAGAGTATGCGAAGCACAATCTTGCTCCTTAGTGGCGTGCGTGCCCAGCCTCCAAGCCCGTCTGGATGCTAGTCAGCCTCTTGGAAGAAGTTTAGCACAAGAACACTCTTGTTCTTGGTGCTAGAACTCTCTCAAAACTCAAGCACAAGAGAGACTCCGAATTTGGGAGGAAAGAACACTTCTATTGAATGAATGAATGAATTACAAGCCTTTGTACATGGCTATTTATAGATTACAAACCTCCCATGGTTGGTGACACCTATCAAGCACTTCTCTAAGTGTTTGCCAACCAATGCCAACTCATGCCAACCCATAGATTCCCACTACCCCTATGAGTTGTTGCCAACTAGCAAGCACTTATCCCATGTGCTTGCCAACTCATTGTTGACCACCAACTCTCTTAGTTGTTGCCAACTAGCAAGCACTTATCCTATGTGTGCTTGCCAACTCACACTCTGCCACATCACCACCCTAGTCATGTGCCACCACCGCGTGCCACGTCATGCAAGTGCCATGTCATCCGCCAAATGCATGTGATTGCTCCTTGTAGATGCATGCAAGGAGTTGCGGGCGTGCGAGCAGCCCCAAGCGCGCATCCGTACTTGGTAGATGCGTATGCGCCTCCGCGCGCGGATCCGTGAGTTCAAGTTGTGCATGCGCGTTTGGCCAAGCATGCATGCTGGTCGGTTGGTTGTCCATGCACATGTATGTGCGCGTCCGCCCTCGCCGAGCCATCTTGCGCATGTCCGCACATGGACGTTGCGCGTTTAGGCATAGGAAAGTCGCGCCCCGTATCACTGGTAATAAGATAGCCAACTTTCATTACAACTAAACATCTGCTTACTTTGTCAAAAAGATGTTAGAACTCCACTTGGTAACTTCGTACATAAGAAGAATAGTCAAGCTTTGAAAGTATCACGAAGGTTTTCATATTAAATGGCCAAATCTTACAAAGAAGATGAAGGTGATTGTTTTATGCTTTTCAAGATAAAAGTACAAAAAATTGGGAGAAGAACTAAAGGGACGAACAAAAGAGAGAGAAGAGAAGAAAAGAGCAATGAGAAGTAGGGATGTAAACCGGTAATAAACGGTACGGGTAATGAGTTTCGTCACCCGTTTATATTTTTGAACCCTTTACCCGTTACATTTCGTATCCATTTAGTTTCGTGAAATTTTTACCCGTTTATTATCCGCCAAAAAATTGGGTAATAAACGGGTAAATAATAAAAAATTATAAAAATTATAAAAAAATTAAAAAAAAATTAAAAAAATTAAGACTTATTGCGTAAGAATGTCAGAAAGAGAAAAATCTAAAATTTAGGGGCCGTTTCTCTGCTGCCGGGAGGCGGCAAATCGACTGGTGCGAGGCGGCGGTGGGAAAATCGTCGCCATCACGTCTTCGCTCATGGGGCTTCCCGGCCCGGGTTCGGGGCTTACGCGGCGTCGAAGGCGGCGGTGGAGACCATGGTTAGGGTCATTGCGAAGGAGCTCAAGGGGACGAGGATCACGGCCAACTGCGTCGCGCCGGGGTCTGTCGAGACCGAGATTTTGGGCAAGAGCCAGGAGGCCATGCATTAGAATATCGATAAAGACCGACATGTTCGAGTGGATGCCCGAGCCTGAGTTAACTTTAGTCTCTGTTTGCATTAGAATATCAATAAAGACCCTTTTCTCTGTCCATTATTGCATTCCCCTTTTACTACAAAAAGTTAAAGTTGTATTTTTTTTACTTTTTTTTAGTATAAATTATTACTTATAATTCAGATAAAAGCCTGTGAGTACGAATGATAATAAGTAATAACTACATAGTCTAAATTGTATAATAGTATATTAATAATAGAATAATATAATAGGATAAGCAAGAACGAGAAAAAGAGAGAAAGCCTAAAGCGAAGAACCGAAGTGGGCTTTGGGTCCAAAGGATAATAAAAGGATAATAAAAGGATAATAAGTAATAACTATATAGTTTAAATTGTATAATAGTATATTAGTAATAGAATAATATAATAGGGTTGTAAGTTTGTAAATTATAATTTGTAAGTTATAAGTTATAACCAATAACTTATTGCTTGTCACAATGGTACTTGTATTAAATTATTAATGTTATGCTATAATGACAATAATTGCATAAGAAATTTAGGGTGTAACTAAATAATATCTAAATAGACAAGAAATCAATTAGGAAAAATCTAAAATCTAAATGGCATAATTGAATACGGAGCAATAAGTCAATGACTAGGGACTAGAGAGGGAGAGAAAACCAAAATTAGAATATTAATTAATTAGAGAAGTAAGTAATTAGTAATTAAAATCAATTATATTACTTATAACTTATTAAGAATTTAGGGTATATGACGTAATATGTTATGGGCGAAAAAATTTGAATTATGTAAGCTAATTGAAAAAATATGAAATCATCTCGTGTATTTGTTAATTACTATGTTTATCTTTATATAATTTTATTATAAATTATAATATGTTTATTTTTGTATGACAGTTGTTTACATTTATAAAAATAATTGTCATTTGTATAAAATCTGACATTTGAAAAAAAAATAAAATTTTTTAATCTTAGATTGCTAATACTACCTTATTTAGTTAATTATGAATTTACAATATATGATTTATCCTTTATGACTATGAGTCTATGACTATGACTAGGGATTCTTTATGAGACCATGAGTTAAAGTTAATATATATTGACTTCTAATAATTACCAAAATATATAAATATATTCAAATTTTCTCCAAACTTTTCAATTCTACAAATTTTTATAATAAGTGATAAAAAATATAATAAGGTTATTTATATGAAAAAAATAAGTATTTATGATTAAACTAAGAAGATATATAAATTTACTATATTACCCTTACTTAAACGGTAAACGGGTAAAACGGGTAAAACGGGTTCGGAAGAGCTATTTCCGTTTCCGTCCGTTTATTAAACGGTAAAACGGGTAAACAGTAGAGCAGTAAATGGATAATAATATTTTATTTCCGTTTTGTTTCGTTTATTAATCGGGCAGACGGTAGAGGGGGTAATCGGCTCCCGTTTACATCATTAATGAGAAGCAGTTGTCAGAGTAAGCAATGGGCGAGGGATCTCAAAAACAAAACCATATGACACCTTTTCTTTAAGTTATACATACCTACAATAAAACCAATGTTTAATGACTCAACTAGGAAAAACAATCCATAATGGTCCTACCAAAGTGGAAAAAGACCCATCCAAGGATAGAGATATAACATATCATTGCCCTCAAGCAAGCACGTGTTACTCGTTAGAAAGCGAGACTACCAAATAATATACAAAACCAACTAGACATAAATATGACTAGTCATGAACTTTCTATTTGAAAATGTTGTAGCATTTTTGTTTTTAACTCTATTAACATCACAATATTGTTGAACTAGCTTCACCCTGTAAATAGAAGTAGGCTAATGCAACCTACTTGTCATACCGCTGGATTGAACAAGGCAACTTCTGCAGCGTGTGGCCTAGCTCCCAAGTCTTAAGAATTTGACAAAAATGGCAACAACTGCTTTCGGAAAAATCTAACTCTATTTATTCCAACAAAGATTGGCTCCTTTGAGCTACAAATTACTGATATTCCACCTATTTATAAGCATCCAGCTGTGTACAAAAAATCTCCTAATAAGATGAGAGTCCATTCTATCGCAAACTTAGATACAATATATCTCATCTTGAACTCATCCCATCTCTCATCCAAATTCAAAACTCTATTCATATATAAATGGTTTTTCATCCTCTCATTTGAATTCAAACTCTCTAGCTCCAATTCAAGTTCCCCATTTCGAATTCGAACACCAAATTCCTGCATGGCTTGTTTGAGTTGAGTTGAGTTGGTCCTACAATCAGTCCACCAGTTACACAGTTTGAGGTTGACTCGGGTCGAATGGAAATCCAAACTAAATGACCCGCCTTTGAAAGTGCATGTTATGAGATTTTGCGCATGTGGTCTTTGCCTTGCACACAATCGGTGTTGTTGGGCGTGCACGTTGCCCCCAGCTTTGTTGTGTCCGATAACATACTCTCACCGTCATAATGCAAATGTCTTCATCGCATTACTCCTCTGTCTTCGAGCCTTTCGTTTCAGAACCTCAATTTTTGTAGTTGTTTCAATAGAGTTGTCTTCCTCCAAGCTCTCTTGTCTCGCCTCTATCATCTTTGGAACATATTCCTCCATGTTCGTGCATAAATCCTTGAAATCTCTAATCGAGAGAGAGTTAAAAGAAATCTCAAGTGGTCATAATCCCCTTACCTTTATTAGTGGAAGCGACTTCATAAACCCTTCTTGTGTTTGACATTACGTCAAAGTGCTTTGATGCCAATTGTCACACCACTAGATTGAACAAAGCCCAAATTTGACTTAGCCCAAATTTAACTCTTTACAGTGTGCAGTCTAGCTTTCAAGTCCATTTGAGGCTAGTAAGTCGAACTCCTTGAACTTACAAAAATGACAACAACAGCTTAGGGAAAGATCTAACTCAATTAATTCCAACGAAGATTGGCTCCTTTAAGTTACAAGTTGAAGATGGTCTAAACCAAAAAGTACACCAGCTATTTATAAGTGTCCAACAAGGGTAAAAAAAAAGACATAAAAACTCTTAATCAAATAAGATCTTATCATGTCTTAAACTTAAATTTAAAGACATCTCATCTTGAATATGAATTCAAACCTTTTGAAGTCAAATTTCTTATTTCCCATTCCAATTGAAAACTCTATTTATATTCAAATGGTTCTTCCATTCTCTCATTTTAATTCAAACTTTCAAGTTCAAATTCAAATTCCCTTATTTCAAATTTGAACTCCCCAATTCCAATTTGTACACCAAGTTCCTCCATGACTTGGTCGAGTTCACCCCTGTCCATTGGTCCAGCCATCCATCCACTGATTACATGGTTTGAGGTTGATTGTGGTCGAATGAAATTCCAAACTAAACTACTTGCCTTTGGATGTGCATGGTTTGAGCTTTTGCGTATGTCACCTTTGTCTTGTACATGGTTTGATTAGTTGGCTATAGATGATTTATAGAATTAAGTACGGAGAGTAGAGATATCTCTCCATGTAAGTGGCTAATGGGTATATGTAGACCCTTAGCATAACTATGGTGAGACATTTTCCCCTATGATTCACATAGATTAATTTGTACATGGCTAGAAATAAGAATTGGTATTTGCATCAATTAGATATTAAGAATGAATTTCTTTGTGGTGACTTATAAAAGGGGAGTACATGAAACAACCCTAGGGTATATTTTTTTAGGGGGGGAAAGTGAAGGTGTCATCTTTTAAAGGAAGGAAAATACTAGTTGCACCTATGCACAATGCCTATCTGGTGTATATGATGTAACCAGCTAATCCAAAATACAGTTGCCTAGGGTTTATCCTTTAGAATTTAGGATTTTAAAAAACAAAAAATATTTTACTATTTTTTTAAGTTTTCCTATTGGTTGGTTACATCAAGTACGTCGGATAGGTACTGCAGCCTAGGTGTACTCTTAAAAAAGAACTATATGGTTTGAAATTGGTTTAATTAGTACTATACTCTTCCCTTTGTTTTTTCCCTAATAGCACTACTACAAATATCACTTTTCCCTACGGTTATAGGACAAATCGTAGGCGAAAAATGACTTTTCCTTATGGTGACTAATGGACACTAGGGAAAAGTACTTTTTCCCTTCAGTCCCCTTCCACCCGTGGCAAAAACCCTTAATGGCTTGGGTTATACGCCGAACCTAAGAGAATAGAGAAAAGAAAAAAATTTCCCCTCTTTAATTCTTTCCTACGTGCATGCCCTTGCACCCAGTCGCCCCGACCTGCAGTTTTCATTTTCCGCCCTAGCTAGCCGAAGCTGATTGAACTCCACGATTGTGGACATCCGATGGCAAAATCCTTCACTACTTGTTCCCCAAACTCTCTCCCACTTCGTTCGTAGTCGATCGGGATTAGGGTTTGCATTATGGCAGATGCCAGGCTGTGCCGATCGCCATTGAAGCCCTTTTAAGCTAGCTGCTACGATTTTTCCCATGAAGGTTAGTTTTTTTTTTCTCGTTGTTTTTCTTATAGTTCTTTTCTTCATTCTTTATGTTGCATTCCTGTTTCACGTCGAGGTGTTGCTACTGGTTTCAATTCTCTCTTTCTCTTGCTAGAGTTGAACTGAGCTGTTTTTTCTATTATTTGGATTGTCCAATCTCATTCCCTTGCTTCCGTGACAAAAGACATGGTAAAAAGAGGATCTTGAATATACAATGTATTTTACGGAGCCTTAGCAGACCTTAAGATATTGTTTGTGACTGATTTGAGCTAGAGGCAAAAGTTGTTTCTTTTTTCGAATTGAGCTAGAGGCAAAAGTTGTGGTTTTTAAGAGCCTTCATGGAAGGCCAGAGAAAATCTTCATTCTTCTCTTTCTTTTTGTCTCGCATGAGTATTGCCAAAATGTTCAAGTGCAGCACCCTGCATACAAAATTCTACTGTTGGTTACACATTGTGGTCTTATTATCTGATTTATTGCCTTTTTATTCTTAACTTGGATATGTGGTGCTCTGGCCGGTTAAAAACAAGGTTTTGTTATTTTTTTCCTTAATTTTGCCCCTCGCTAAAAGTTTCTTGCTTCTTGAATGTCAATATGAAGCAAGTGGTGGCCCATAATGGAAGTTAATCTTTTTATTTTTTTTTCAAATCCTATACAAACTTTATTTCGTGAAAGCTAGCAAGTGAAGAAGTCCTCCCAATTTAATGCAAACATTTCTGCATAACTCATTGTAATTACGATGGCCACACAAATAAATTTTTTAAATGCTAGATAATGTGCATACAACGTCATAAATCTTTGAAAAGAGTTCTATGTTGAAGCCATTTGCTCCCTCTGATTTGAAAAGAGTCTATGAGACTGCACAAATAATTTCGAGGAGTTGTGGCTTGCCCAAGGTAATTATTAGTTGACCAATTGTTGTATTTTTCCTCTAAGTGGTTACTAAACAATGACGTTCCAGTTAGGCGCTGTCAGTACCAATTTTTTTTTATGTGGCTGTATGAAAGTTCAAAGACTTTTTCTGGGAGAAATCATAGCATTTTTATCCTCGGAGTTTGAATTATAAAAATTATCTAGTAAACTTAATGCAATTTTAATTTACAATTCTATCCTTGTATTTGTTGTGAGGTCATTTTTTTATTAGGTCTTGGCCTTGCTAACTTGGCTTCCTTGTAGAAAGAATTGTCTCCAATAGCCGGCGACATAGTTCTTTCAATTATTTGCATTTTCATATTTTTTTTTCAGATACTTATACATTTTCTACAACTGTGCTTATCTAGGATCCCTCACAAGAATTGTTTCCAATGGTCAGTGAACTTATCCTTGAGGTATTTCTATCAATTGATTATTGTGTTTGATTCGTATTTCTGTTGTGAATATATCTTTCCATAATAATATACTTTCTGATTGTAATTGTTCAACTTCTTTAATAGATATCAAGCACTTTCAACCTCTCCAACTTGTGCTTCTGGACATCTGTAAGTATTTATGTAGAGTATGTTGATTCAAAAAATTATTTGTTTAGAGTTTGCTGATTTAAAAACATCTTTCATTAAGAAGTACTTATTTCTGTATAGATGCAATGAGATTGATCGATATTATATTTCAGCAAGAATGCTTAATTATTTATATTGACCTATAGGGTTTTAGGGTATATATAGAATTCAAGAAATGTGTTTTACTGCTCATTAAAAAAATTAGTACTCTTGCTAGATATAGTGTTTGGTCCCAAATATATGCATGAAATTCAGAAGTTTAAGGCTAAAATGTTTCAAGTCAATAATAAAGCACCCCACATAGGTTTGTTGATTTCATTTTTAAGTTAATTGCCGAGAAAAATAAACCCACACGTACTTATCATTTAATTTTTGTGTTGTTTAATCTGTCTTTGATTGTTGCCTTAGAGATGGAGTATCTCAATGACAAAAAATGGATGCACGAGTACACTAACAAACATGACCGATGTAAGGATGAATTTGTGTGTGGAATTCGTTTCTTCATAGAGTACACAAAACAACACATGGGGGTCCAAAGAGAAGGTGTTATGCTATGTCCATGTGTCAAATGTGAGAACACAAACTATGTGGATTGTGAGAGCATCAAATACCATATCGTTAGAGGGTTTAGGGTTTAGGGCAAAACAATACGGAAAAAGTTGTTGTTGCTGAATCAACGGTGCAACACAGATATATCATCATCTTCAGGATTCATAAGACAATAATTTCCTTTCTTAGTGAATTTTTCAACATATATAATTATTTAGTTTGTGTTTGCCCTCATTCTAATTAAATTTTTCTAATTGGCAGATCCAGAAGATGAAGTTGATAGTGGGCCTTTAGCATAGCGATTGAACAAAAGCCATGATGAAGTTGGATAGTGTGAACTCCATACATGAATATTTTTTGGCATGATGAAGTAGATTGATCACACTCCATACATGGAAATTTTTTTGGGCATTCAAGATTGATCACAGTCCATACTTGTTTCTTTTTTGGCAATTACATGTATATGCAAGTAATGTAGTACGTTTTTTTGGCAATCACATGTATATATAGTTAATTTAATACTTATTTTTTGGGCATGACATGTATAAACAGTTAATGTAATACTTGTATTTTTTGGCAAAAAGTTTCTTTTGATGTGTTTGGATTATGAAATGTTATTATATACATTTTGTTTTTTTTAATGTGTTTGACAAACATTATGAACATGGTGTGAGAATATATAAAACAGGGAGAAAAATACAGAAAAATTTTGAAATAATTAATAGCACTAAATATTATTGCCTAGAGTTGAACCGTAGGCAATAATATTGCTCATAGAGAGCAATGCCTACGGTTTAATAGGTAAGGAATAACCGTAGGCAATATATAATTTTGTAGTCACGGATTTCAGTATTCCCTACGGTTGTATTTACGATTAAACCGTAGAGAATATGTATTCCCTACGTTTGTTCTTACGATTCAACCGTAGGGAATACGTTTTGCCTACGGTTAAATCGTAGGGAATAAGTTTTGCCTACGGAACTGCCTATAGTTTAACAGTAGGGAATAAGTTTTGCCTACGGTTGTGCCTACGGTTTAAAACCATAGGCAAAAAGCTAGTTTTCCCTACGGTTTTTAAGCGTAAGGAAAACTAATTATTATCCCCTACGGTTTCAACCACAGGGAAAGATTATTCCCTTTGCTTTTAAGCCCGACACATTATTGGCCACGTAGAACAGTAGGGAATCTTTTCCCTATGGTTTAAAACCGTAGGGAAAAGTGATATTTCTAGTAGTGTAGGGTTGTCAGCCATGTTTATGTTGCATAAAAATGGAGGTTACTTTGATATTGGTTGTATATGTTGATGACAATATTATTTCAGGTGACGATAATACAAGTATAGCAACTACAAGAAATATTTTTCATCATATTTTCAAACAAAAAACCTTGAGACTAGTCATTTGCTAGTAGTAGAGGTGGCTAGAAATAAGTTAGGGATCACTTGTGTTAGCGCAAGTATTTTATTTATTTGCTTGATGATACAAATGATGGGATGTAAGCCTTATAGAACACTTAGATATTTGTGTGTCATTGTATGTGAAACCCCACTACTGATTGAGAATAGAAATTCATTTAATCAATTAGTAGGTAAGCTCATTTATGAGACACTGCCGCTCATTTAAATATAGCTTAAGTAGTAGGGATGGAGAGTAGATTTATAAAATCACCAAGTACATATGGAGGACATATGTGGGATTCTTAGGTACTTAATGAGGCCTATACAGACGTCTTTTCTTAAAAAACACTAAGGGCATGTTAATATCACAAGGGTGTCACTATGGCAGGCTTTGTAGCATATTGAGTGGATATGAGTTCTACTATTAGGTTTGTACTTTTGTTAGTGGTAGTTTGATCACATGTCAAAATAAGAAACACAAGGGCCCTTCGACTAAGATTTGGTATCCAAATATAATCCTCTCCAATATGAGTGCAAATGGCTAAAGTCTTTACCTGAACGTTTGGAGGATACTCATTCTTATCTAAACATTGCTTTTCTGCCTAAAAAATGTTCATTTGTATAAAAGTTTGACTTAATTAGTACTCACATTTTTTATTTATTTATTTATCCTTTGCCACACAATGACATATTTATTTCTGTAAGCTTCAAAAACTCTTGGAGCGTCTGAGTCAAGATACTGCATTTTAGTTGTTTCCAGAGCTTGTAATTAATTGTTACTTCTTTTCCTGACAAAACATAACACAGTATACCATCCTTTGAAATGAGTATGGCTTGCTTAACGTGTGTTGACCCAGCGGTCCCTAATGTAAACACGAGGGGATCAACTCCGCTAGCAAGGAGAGCAGGCCTCAATGGTGAACAAGAAGGTGAACCAGAGGTATGGGGGCCTGAGAATATAGCGTTATGCTGTATATGCATGACTGGAAAAACAATACAAGGGGCATATCATATGAGTGGTATACAACATGATTCTCTTTAGCTTCGCTTCTGCTGGACAGATCGAGGAACAAATGTAAAGCCACGGGTATGGCGGCGTCCGAAGCTCACTGTAGAAGGGGATGAATCTGATGTGCTTAAATTTGAGATTTTGGAGACAAGGTCATCCATCTTCATGTCCACTTCCATATCTGTTTCTTTGGTTTCCTTTGCTTTCTCTCCGGAAGGGATGCGCTTTCTTTGTATCTTTAGACGCTGCTTTTTGGACGGAAGAGCTTTCTTGAAGAACTCAAAGGAAGCAGAAAACTTGTGCTTGTCTATGAGATGCTGCTGTCGGCTTTTATAAGTCTTTAGCTTCGCTTCACAGCCTTCCACCAAGCATTCATACTGGTGTTTAGATGCATAAATTAGTACAAACAGTATCTACTACAATCAAAGAGGAGAACACAACAGCACTAGAACTAAACACAGAGGCACTAGTAAAAACAAGTGCTTGATCAATGACAAAAAAAAAAAATTAGTATGAAACAATTGATACAAGCATGCTTTTAAAGCTTATCAAATGGTTGGGCACAACAGAGAATAATTTCTGCACGACATTGCTCCTAATGAGATAAGGGGGTAGGCATAAAAAATATTACATCATTTATTGATCACTGGAGACATTAGACCTCATACCAAACATTTTAATAGACAAGTAACTACTGGCACAATCCATAAAATTTCGGAACCAACGGCAAAATTAATTGCATAATCTTTGTTTCAGAAACAGCAGTGCCCAAAAACATTATTAGTCACTTGGCGACAAAAGAACCCAAGCAACGAACTTCCCATACGAAATATAAAGCAGGGATGGTTTTTCAAAAGAAGAGGTGGATGAACAAAAAGGCCATTGTAAGGATACTTGGTCCTTTGTTGTGACTCATAGACGCTACAGTAGGAACTCATAAGGCTCTCCACAATCTAATTATAGCCTTATTACCATATCTCTATCCGACACCTAATTATAAGATACATCACAATCAAGTTTCTACTCACAGTTGGTATCCTAAGATATTCTTGTCAGCAGAAGGTCTGGCATTCCTAGGCTAAGATGATGAGCAACAATTTTGTTTTCTCTCTGCACTACAATCTGCAAAATTAACGACTGCCACTCATACTTATTCTCTCGTACAATAATATAGGATACACCTAATAACAGAAAACATCCTTCTTGTAAAATTGTGGGACGGATAATTCAAAACCTTCCTCATCTCCATTTATATATTCATTGATAAACACTATGAGAGTCATATAAAGAGTACATAGAAGTTACCATAGCAAAACCACGTGCAACTTTTGCTTGAAAGAAAGAATCATGTGCTTCAGAAATATGAATACTCAGCAAGCGAGATGTGGGATAAACTCTTGAGCATACAGAGCAGGAAGCCATGTGCCTTGCATGATAATGGTCTTCAAAGTTCTCTAACGAATCCATTTTTGCACCACATCCAGCAATAGGACAAGTTAAGATCCTGCCAGTGTGTAAATGAAGTAAGCCATCAATAAATTTAACACAGTTTGAACAACACAAGAGACATATCCAGGAGCCAAATTAAAAAGACAGATATTTAGAAAAAAGGTAAGGAGTCAATTCTCTTATTAATTTAATTGGCTCTTTTTTCAAAAACCAATAGCAGATGCTTAGTGCAGTTAAGGTAGAAATCAAGCACCAAGCACAAAGATCCAAATCAGTATGATATCTTTTACTAAACCGTGTAGAAAGGACACATATATTCACAGGATGTGCTAGTCATGTTCTTATGTAATTTAAACCGTTTCATTTTGAAAGACTAAAACATATTAAAATTCACGAGAGCAAGTGAAAAGCCAAAAACATAACACTTCCCAAATGTAGGGAGCAAGAAGTAAAGCACTTCGTTCTTTTAATTAGCTTTTTAGCATCCAAACTAACAGACCAGGATAGCGTGAGACAAAAACTGAGACAAGAACTCAAGGATTTCTATAACAAAATTTCATATTATAGCAAAAGTTTTAAGTACCATATATCTACTAAACTCACAGTGTGAAAATAGTTTTTTAAATTCAGCAAGAACTAGGATTAAGGAGAATGTAGGTCCATCGCATGGTTAATGTCTAGAAATAATGTGAAGCGAAGCCACTCTCAAATCTCAGTTTGTTTTCAGAAGGATCAACAAAGTTCACATATATATTACTTATATATCATAAGTAAAAAGCTCTAAAACTAAGAGGGCATACCCGCCTTCCACATCTTCCATGTTCTGAATTTGGCTTTTTTCATCCTCAGATAAGTCTAATGCAAACTGGTAACAAGGGAAACATGAAATTATTTAATGCACAAACAAGAGTAACAAGTGTAGCCTTTTTTTTTCATTGTAGATTCTTGCAAAATTAGGGCATAGTTTCTTTCAATAAGAACGTGGAGACTTCAGCAGAGTAAAGACAAAATGCATCTGGATTGCATTGTGAAACCAATATTAGATAGCTATTTAAATTTTCTCTGATATCAAACCATTTGAAAGCTGGAGAATTTATGCATTCCCAGCTAAGAAAATATAATAATTTCCCCTGTATATTTGGACTTTCCAATTTCAGTAACCGTTATTGCTTCAAATTTAAGATGTTCAACCTCCTCCATTCTGTTGTCAAAATGACAATTTCTGCTGAGAGTACAGTGGATTATCACAATATTGCACATAAATGACAATTCTGTAACAAAAATGTTGATAATACCTATCACATGAAAACATATGAAACTGGATTTCAAAAAGGAAAAAATAACTCATTATGATAAATAAATTGGAAGTTCCTAAAATCAGTCCGTGATTAGCTCCTGCTTGCTTCTTAAGATCGATTATTACTGGACAAAATGAGCTGCTATCAGGCCAAAGTTTCCATTTTCAATAAGATAAACATGTGACAGGCAGACAAAAGACCCCATCCTCCAGAATTTCTCCCAGAGAGGTTAAATGTATGATTACATTCTAACTTTCGGCATAGAAATGATAGAGACAACATCCCGAATTTCTTTACCAATTATTAAGAATATACAAAACAAGTTTCATTCTTCAGAGTTGATTGAGAAAGTCTCTATACGTTTTGACAACCTTTGTCAAGGAAATGAACATCATGTGGATGCCAACATTTCCTTTTCTAGAATGACAGACAATGCATAGAAACAAGAGTTCACCAAATTTGGTGCTTTATACAAGAGGGTCAATGAGACCAACAAAATGCAGCAGCCTGCAAGTCTCATACTAGTCTTCAAAAACTAAATGAACTGAATAGAATAAAGAGCACTGAATTGGCTGAGGGCATCATCAATTCGTTCGCCAAGCACAGGATATTTTGAGACATCTGATAAAGTACAGAGGTAAGAATCTTAGTTTTGTTGCTCCTCGAAAGATAACTGCTACAGGTTAGCGAAAAGATCATTTATAGTGGCCATTAACATTCAGATTTGGACTTCAAATCCAGGATGGTTAGGCCTTCTACACCAAACTGAAATGCAAAAGACAAAGGTGAAGGGGCGTAAAGCCAACCATGAAGTGATGTTTGCGACATCCTTTTTTAGAGAAAAATAATTTCGAAACGATCTCAACCATCAGTCATAAAACAGATTGCTCCCGAATTATGAAGCCACCGAACCAAGTCAGACTGCAAAGCCCCGAGACAGAAAAGCTAACGAGTATAATCAAATTCAATGATTTCATTAATTAGAGCGAAAGATTAGCTTCCTTTTTTTTTTTTTTTTTTCTGTCGATGGCCTACCAAGATCACCGTTATGGATCATAGACGTGGTACAAGATGCTTTCCGAGATGTCTTTGGAGAAACAGAAGCGGAAACAGCAAACCATTCCTAAACTTGATTATCTTCACAAGAATAACAAATTGTATAACACGCTAATTAGGTCCAAAACAGTCCTAAATCTAAATATCCGCTTTCCTGTCAAGAAGGCACAGTAGCACGAAAATGATCCAGGGAAGGATAAGAGCCGAAAATGACAATGCGAATCGCTAAGAAAGAAGAAGAGAAAGTAAAACAAAGCACCTGCTTTGCCAAAAGCTCTCTCTCTATATTGCCTGACACGAAGAAAGGCGCGTTCGGATCAAACTTCCGTACAGCTGCAACCCAAAAGGGAAATCCTAATTCGACTTGAGCTTCCACGCAGACTGCCATCATTACTGCTCTCGAGCACGGAGAGCGCTCGAACGCCTTCCAACGTTCGTCTGAAGGCTGAAACTAACTGTAACTCTGAAATACGAGCATTTCGAATTCGGGGATAGTTTAGTAATTTTATTCACATGTGGGGCTTTTGCTGAAGTCGCTCAGTCAAAAGTTCTCCATTTACGACTACCTAGAAGCAGGAAGGACTAAGGAGCAGCTGGCGTTTCTCCTCATTATCCCGCCTAGAAAGCTCGATAGAAGAAATTGAAAAAGGTTTTCTCTTCTTCTCCCGCTTGGGCCGCTTCCATCTTGTTACCATTAAATCATTGGTTTCTGGTTACTCAGTAATTTGTCTCATCTCCTACTTCTCGGATGATGGACGTAACTTGTTGTGTATGATTGATCGCAGCGGTCGGGATTGATTGTAATCGAGTAGAATCGCCTTCTAAAATGGTGAGTGGTAACAACACAACAGATTTGCATTCCTCTTTTTTAACGAAAAAATATGGAGTTGTAAGTTTAGAAAATTATGGAGTATGACTGCTGCCGTAGCGGGTAGGTCATACTATATAAACAGCCCTCACGAGCAATTCCTTCTTCTAATTCCCGTGAATATATATTGGTAGATAGACTTTTCTTTCTTATGTAGTACACTTTTGAAGAGATGTGCAGCTTTCTGGTATTGATCCCATCTCTATGTTGTTTTTGAGGTGTTTCAAAATGAGGGAAGCTTAAAAACTACTGTCCCTGGACTCCTGTTGCTAATCGTTCTTAATGAATTGCATTCTCTCTATGAACGTAGGGGAGGTTGTAATATTCTTTACTTCATCCATCCTAGATTTCCATTTGTGTAATATTCTTTACTTCATGCAACCTAGATTTCCACTTGTTCAGGCAAAAGAACTTTCAAGACACTCAGCGTTACTGGTCATGCACTTAAACTTACTGTTGTAGCGACAGTTTTTTAGTTCGTTTCCTTCACCCAACCTATGCTTTATCCAACCTATGCTTTATCTGCTCGACATCCCACTCTGGGCACCTCCTCTACACTTTTAGGTCATAAGTAAGCCCTATTATTACTATCCTTTGGTGGCTTGATGCACGTGCCTTTTGTCACTATGAGAACTGGTATTTTCAGATGGAATTAGCCCTTTGGTCCTACCTACTTGGAATGACAAAATGAGACCCATGCAAGTATAATGAACCTGCTTTGGCTGACTTGAAATTTCATGAGCAAAACGGCTGGACCATCAGTCATGCAACAAGAAACACCCCGCATGATGATAATGAAAAAAGTAGTAATACAACAAGCTATCTCATCTCAGGATTCATTGATCCAAACTCAGGATTCATTGACCTTCACACCATTGAGGAAAAAAGTAGTAATACAACAAGCTATTTCATCTCAACTTGTGGTTGTTGAATGAGGTTAACCTTTTTGTGGTACTTGGTGAGTGGATGTCATTCCTGTAAATTCTCATGCAGGTAGGTATTAGGGTTAGGAAGTGTCATTGCATTTGTAAATGCTGGGGTGCACAGTGGTTGATAGTAAAGCATTTTGTGCTGTCTACAGCATCAGACATATTTTCTTTCACTAATCTCCCCGTGTCATGTTTAGCATAAACTATGACCATTGAAAGGAACTTGTTTGATTTTTTTTTTTTTTGAAAATTGTGTCCTATTTCATTAATTGTTGTAATAAACAAGAGTACCTGATGCAGGACGGGGAATAGAATAGATAGAGAAGAAGAAGGAAAGAGAGAGAAAGAGGACTAGAAAGGAAGATAGGAAAGGAGAAAGAGATAGAGGAAAAGAAGAAAACAAGAGAATAAGTTTCAATTAATCAAACAAACGTTTTCATTCATAAATTATAGCCTATTTATAGGCTAATTACAAAACCTACCAAGTACTTTGTATAAATTGAGATTTCTAAATCAACTAACTCAAAGCACCCATTCCACCCTAATTAAACTACTAAATCACTCAGCTCAAAGTGACAGACAACAAGGTATTGCTGGTGAACCCTTGCTTTGCAAGCTCATCAGCTCTACTATTAGCACTCCTAAGAACATGAGACCAAGTTGTAACAAAGTGTAATAAATCCAGAATCTCATTACAAATTGTTTTGTCTCCAAGGTGGCTTAGATTTCCCTTTGCACTATGAGATAATTACTTTAGAGTCTGCCTCGACATGCAAGGGTCCCCTAAGCTGTATGTTGATGAAGCACTTTAGCCTCTGAAGTAGACTTGTTTTCTCAGCAGAAGTTGAGTCATTGATTACAATTGGAGCAGTGTAAGTGAGGATAACGGATCCACTCGAGTCTCTAATAATACCTCCAATTTCAGCAGGCTTCAGATTACCAAGTGAAGACCCAGGAACTTGTTTGATAGAGGACACCAAGCCTTGAATGGAGACTATCAAAGATTTCAGGTTTTTCAAGAGGGCAGAATTAGAGTAGCTCACTGTCCCTTGACTAGGCAGATGATAATGGACTCAATAGAGGAGCCAAAAGCACCTGCAGCTTTGGTTACATAAGGGCTGGAATATGAGCATAGTGAGAGGACTTTGTCCTTAACAGTGAACATCATAGTCTTTTACTGCTTTCTGAAACTCGTGCTTTATTTAATGGTCTCTTCGTTCTACTTCAGTAGGTTTGAGGTGTAACACCTACTCAGAACACTAGAGGAAAGAGTGATATGATGGAGAGAGCTGGTGATTCAAGCTTTTGTTTTCCACAACCTAGGGACCAGTCACATGATTAGAAATAAAAACCTGCTCTTGGCGTTAGTGTAAAGTCTGCAGCCGTCAGAAACCAAGAGCTATTGTTTCGTCATGTTTAGCCTTTGGCTTGCTGCAATTTTGTATTTATACTTTTATGTGTTAAATTATCCTCATTATGAGTGGAATTTCCTTTCCTTGTACTTGACATCGTGATTATCAGTTATTTCTTGAGCATACTGTTTTAAGAGTTAAATGATGATTATCAGTGGAACAAAATTTATGTTTTACTCTGTAAATTTCTTGGTTTCGTCAGTCAGGTCGTAAGGAAACTGTTTTAGATTTGGCAAAGTTTGTTGATAAAGGAGTTCAAGTCAAGCTCACTGGTGGACGTCAAGGTGAATTCTGGACTATTCATCATTTTACTAATCTCAGAAATTTTAAAATGTGCTCCAGGACATTGAAGACATCTCTGTGGAAGTTTAATTCTTTTCTTTAAGAAAGTGTATTCATGGAGAACATGAGTTTGATTCTTATGAGCCTAGATTTGGCATTATCTAAATTTGCTGGGACCATGGAATAGATTATGTTGACTATGACATGCAGAATGTTCCTCTGTTTTTTCTTCCTGCAGAAAATGAAAAACTAAATAAAGTTTAATTTCTCTTTATTCTCTATTTAAAAGGCCTGCCTTGTTTGCTCTTTTCTCAATTGTGGTTCATTTGAATGTCTGAATTAAAATGATTCTATTATAGTGATCTGACTGGTGCTTAACAAAGTAGACTTCCTTTTTGCAGTTACAGGAACTCTAAAAGGATATGACCAACTGCTGAATCTTGTGCTAGATGAAGCTGTAGAATTCTTAAGAGGTATATAAATGTATTTATTTACTGTTATACATCGTGTTGAAAGTTATAATGGCAGTAATGTAGTTTTTTTTTTAAAGTTGTGATTTTATTTATTGTAGCCCAATGGGCTAAGAAAAATACAACAAACACAAACAACGTTACATGCAACAAAGGGCTCCCTACAACAATATGTTGTTCATGAGTCCTTTGCTTTGCTAAGACATACGCCTTACAATTGGCACTTCTTAAAACATGGTTCCAACTAGTAACAACACAAGCAAGGTCTTTAATCTCATCAATAATAAAGCGAAGTCTCCAAGGAGGCCTGAGATCATTCTTGCAGCATTGAATCAGCACTTGGGAGTCACCCTCACATGTAGTGGTCCAATAAAATGGGAGTTGAGAAAATATTTGAGCCCTTAAAGAACACTCATGGCTTCGACAATTGTGGAATCCTTAATACAAATTGGTCTCTAGTGGAATTTCTAATTAAACCTCCTACACCAATTGGTCCAGGTTTCCCAAGAGATGACCCATCAAAATATAATTTATAGGAGTGAATTGGTGGTGGTAACCAAGAAACAATTTTGGCCTGCTTCCCTTCCCCTTTTCTGGCATGTATACTCTAAGATGTCCAAATGGCACCACAGTCAATGTTTCTAAAGGCCTTCTGCACTTTTAACCAACAAATAACTTAATGAGTGATACGGTTGCATAAGTCAGTCGAAGGAGTGGCTTTATTCAGAAAGATTCTACTGTTCCTTTCCTTCCAAATCAGCCAAGAATATACCCCACGCAACAGGTAAACATAAGCCTTCTTTTACTGCTAATACCAAGGGAACCAGCAATAGCCATAATGCTGTACAAGTCACTAGGAATAGGAAAAATAAACCCAAACCTGTTCAGAAAGAATGTCCATATCCTCCAACTGTATAAGCAATGAATTAAGAGGTGGTTAAGTGACTTTGCCTCTGCATTACATAAGGAGCATGCAACATCTTGAATTTGAATTCCTCTCCTTTTTATAAAGCGTCCTTAGTGGGTAGCTTACCCCACAAACAACACCAACCAAAGAAAATTTGTTTCCTCGAGCATGAAAGTGACCAGGCCATAGCAGTATGGTGGAGTTGTTACCCTCGGCTGTCGAGACAAGAATAAGTAGAGCTGACTGAAAAGCGCCCCTTGGATGAGGTCTCTATAGCAATTCATCTTCTTGGTCCCTTCTTAGGTAAGATTTGCTCAGTTCTTCTTGTAATTCAAATGCCTCAATAGGTTCCACATCATTTAAACGCCTTTTAAGCAAAGACGTCCAGTCCACATCTCTCAAATGGCCCGTTGGAGCAATATCATTGATGAGGCAATTCAGGTTTCTGGCTAGTAAAAATAACCTAGGATATTTCTCAGCCAATGTGCCCTCACCAATCCACCTATCAGACCAGAAATGAATTTTGTTTCCCCTGCCCAGCTGAATAGAAACATGTTGAGCAAATGTTGGAAACATCTTAATGATTTTCTTTCAAATGGAAGAAAACCTCCACTGCCTTGTAGCTTCAAGCCACCACTCCCTTGGCCTGTTGTCCAGTCCCTTAGTTTTCAGGTTCCTCCAAGTAGTCCCACCATTTACATTCAACTTCCAAAGCCATTTAGTCAAGCAAGCTTCATTCATAAATCTTACTTTCCTAATTCCCAACCCCCATCTTCTTTTGCCAGACAAACATCGTCCCATTTAATGAGATGGTTTTTTTATCTTTCTGAAGCACTAATGTAGTAGTCATTGAAACAGTAAGCTTATCTTTGATTTATTATGTTATTGATTTCTTAGAAATGATAATTAGAGATTGCTAAAGCCTTCTTTCCTGGCATTACATTCATTCATAAATCACCGAGGTATTAAGAGCTGAGTATCATCTATCGTTGGCATGAACAGGGATATAAGGAAAGTTAAAACTCAGATACATATGACTTCTTTTGCCGCTAGGGCTTTCTCTTTATTATGGCCTGCTTGATCTCCTCTACCTAATGCAATCCCTACATAGTCTTTACTGCATATTGATGATAATTCTACTTTGTACATGCGGGTCTGTTACCAATGTTTGAACTTCTTACTCTGCAGATCCAGATGATCCATTGAAGACTACTGACCAGACCAGGCACCTTGGTCTTATAGTATGTAACCCATTTTTATACATTTTTAAGTTTTTCAGCTGGTTAAAAGCTCCGAGAATAAAAGCTATTATAGGCATATGATTACTATGAAATGGAATTACTTATATGTGTCCTAGACTTGTTTGAAAGAGAATGTAGAAAATGGGCATTGCTTTCAACTAAGTACTATTCTTGCCATGGCCAAATAAAGCCTCTGAAACAGTTGCCGTTAACTGCTGGAGAGAAGGAAGATAAGAGAGAAACTGTTTGTGAGTTAAAATAAACCATTTAAATTGCTGAAATGACTAATAAACTGTTTTTCATAATATATTGGATCATATGTTTTGTCAAGTGCTCAACTATTGCAGAATTATACTTTTTATAAGTTTGCCAATTATATTGTCAAAATGACCAGAATAATAATTGAATGCATGTTTCGCCAGAGTATATTTACAAGCTTCATTTATCCTAGTTTTTACAATAGACTTGTATGAGGAGTGGTTAGCAAGCAGATATGTAATAATCTCTTGTTACATAGCTTGAGATGATTGAACCTTTAAGACCCGTTCCTGCATTTAATCTTTTTAGTAGTTCTGCTGATTTGTATACCATCTGGTGTTGCATTTTGATAAACTAATATTTTAAACTTTTTTAGATTTTAAACTGGCTGGTTTCCATTGAACAGATGGTTTAACTTCTGATGTCATGAACAGGATTAAATATAAGAATAATGCCTGTGCACTTGCGTTTTATTCATTACCAAACGCTCTAGCATGGGAGGAGAAGGTTGCTTCTGGTGGGCATGGATCGTTTTTGAATCCCCAAAATTGAACTAAGAACCTGAAAAAAAAAAGAAGTCATCTGGGTTGAAATCCCGTCCTTTTCTCATTCCCATCCTCATATTATTCTCTCATGACCAGTTCTATCTTTCTTTTTGTGGAAAATGTTAAAAAATTAAAGAAATTAACAATGTTTTTTTTGATAGGGGAATTTAGCAAATTAGCATGTTCATAAATTATACTTTTGGGTTATGAAGATAAGCAATAATAAAGAATACTCCATGGAATTAAGGAATTTTCTTTTTATAGTAGCTTTGAAAAGGTTACTGAACCATTTGGTTGGATTTGGAGAAACCCAAAATGCCCTTGCAACTGATTTTTCCCCAGTTCTTCTCCCATATTGTGGAGTAAGGGGGAAACCCAACCTACTTTTCCGGGTGAGGTCTGAATTTCTCGCCCCAATCTGCTTGTCTGGTCTCAAAACTAGATAAGCGTCCAGTTTCACTTGAACCACCGGTTTCAAAACTAGATAAGAATTGCTTAACTCTTGGGTTTAGTCCCGCAACAATGCTATAAACTTGATTCGTGATATTTGTCACTCTTGGTGCTCTTGATCATCTGAAAATTGCTTAACTCTCCACATAAGTCTTTCAAATTTTAAATATCTGGTTAATAAGGACTGCTTTCAAATTTCATTAGACTGCTTCATATGTAACTCACTAAATTGTCACTTTTTGAGTTAGCAATGCCACTGGGCTGTGAAAGTACATACTTCAGCACCATTATTGTTTCATCTAATGACATTATTTCTTCTTGTTATAGGTCTGTAGAGGGACTGCTGTGATGCTTGTATCCCCTACTGATGGGACAGATGAGATCGCAAACCCATTTCTCCAGCCAGAGGGAACCTAGGCTTTCTCATTATACTATTATTTTGTCCGGGAGCGGATTGTTCTCATAAACTTTCCATGTGTTAGATATTTATTCTCGTTGAGCAAGAAACCTCTGACTGGGAGAAGGGTTATAGCTTTAAATACCATCGTTTTTGCTCTATGCTGGTTTAGACATGACATTATTTTGGTACTGGTTTATATATTTTCTTTTGTATGCATATTTGGACACTGTTAGGAGGAATCAAGAACAAAGACATCTTTTCACCCATCCCAATAGAAGTTGACATCTCTGCTCGCAAACTCCCATCAAAGGATTCATGAAACTTGGAAGGGAAAATTAATAACTTCGAATGATTGGACTTCTACCAACGATAAAAAAAATATACAACTTGAGCAGTGAATTCATAAAAAGAATAGAAGCTTTAGACAAAAAAAAAAGTATAGCGATTGTGCAATGATGAAAACATACAAGCTTGCCTTAGAATAGTGCACAGGTTTTCTCACAACACAATAAAATAATATATTTTATAAAATTTGAAAATTATATTATTTTATTATTTTATGAGAGCGTTGCCAAATCATTAGCCTAGCCGAACTATTAAAAAAGGTTCATGAATGATTCAATGACTTTGACTGAAGATTTCATAGGAACTTGGATAACCAAAATCTATGGTATGCTCCTAAGAACAAGTTTGAATTCACTGCAGTGGCACCTACTTCGCGGAATCTAAATCAGCCCATTCAGTATAGCTTCATCTGACAATTGAAACTTCGACTAATTTTCAAGAAACGGAACGTTTAGAAGGATCTCATCTTGGTTTCTCATATTTTCTAAATGAAAGTTATTAAATGATTATTTTTTATATACTTGATCACCACATAGTATCTATGATCCTATCAATCACACATCCATTCGCTATTGGCTATAAATAATTGCCTACTGCAATTTAATTTATGCTTAACATCGTTAACCAATTGGCCCTTGTTCCCTCTCCTCCAAAATAAATGTATTATCAAAATTCTCAATCCAGCTACAACCAGGGCTTTTCCTCATTCCTCTTGATTTCATCATTTCTCTTATACTATTTGCCTCGTCCCATTCTCCTGCTTCTGCATACATATTTGAAAGTAGTATATAATAACCACAATGCTCAGGCTTTAACTCAAACAGATGTTCTGCTGCCCATCTTCCCATATCCAGATTCTTATGCATCTTGGCAGCCCCAAGCAAGGCTCCCCAAACATTGGCGTCAGGTTTAATGGGTAAACCTCTGATAAAATCTGCTGCCTCCTCCATTAGACCAGCACGCCCAAGAAGATCAACCATTGATGCAAAGTGCATATGTGAAGGTTCAATGTTTTGAGAAATCATTTGAGCATAATATCTTTTCCCCCTTTCAATCATCCCTCCATGGCTACATGCTGATAAAGAAACTACATAAGAAACATGATCATGATCCACCCCTTCAAGTTTCATCTTATCAAATAGATCTACTGCAGCATCTGCTTCACCCTGCATTCCATAACCCAAAATCATACAATTCCATGAAGCAGTGTCTCTCTTCTTCATCCTGTCAAATACTAGTTTGGCATTTTCTATCTGTCCACACTTCATGTACATATCCATGAGTGAGTTGGCTACAAAAGATGACTATGGAATAATCTTCTGATTAGATATGCATGGATCTCCTTCCCCAGCTTGATTGCATTCAGATTTGCACACGCTGATATGATGCCCATGAAAGAAACTACATCGTATTCAAGGCCTGCTAATTCCATCTGACGAAACAAACACAGTGACTCGTAGCAATTCACACTCTGGGAGTAAGAAACAATAAGACTATTGTAAGACACAACATCTCTTGCTGAATTTTCAAAGACATTCCTGGCAAGATTTAAGTATCCACATTTTGCATACATGTCTGTTAGTGCATTTGAAACAAATATATCAGAACTGGAGCCTGCACGAATTGACCTCCCATGAATTTCCTTCCCTTCTCTCAGAGCGGCTATCCGCCCACAAGCTGGAAGCAGACTGGTAAATGTAATAGAGTTTGGGAGCTCTCCATGT
This sequence comes from Aristolochia contorta, assembly GCA_022405105.1. Taxonomy (NCBI): domain Eukaryota; kingdom Viridiplantae; phylum Streptophyta; class Magnoliopsida; order Piperales; family Aristolochiaceae; genus Aristolochia; species Aristolochia contorta. The sequence continues at coordinate 18,225,290 of CM039667.1, forward strand.
TCCTGCATCTCACAAATAAGTTTTATTGCTTCTGATTCCAATCCATTCTGAGCCAAGTTTGCGATCATAGCATTCCAGGAAACAAGATTTTTTCTTTCCATCTCATAGAATATGTTGGAAGCCCCTTTTGTACGCCCTGATTTTGCATAAACATCAATCAAGGAGTTTGCAACAAATATATCAATTTCTGTACCTCTCCTTATGCTATAACCATGTATTTCTTTTGCTATATCAAAAAGTTCTAACTTAGCCAGTGATGAAAGGACACTAGCAAAGGTGATTGAATTAGGCTTCACATCAGCAGCTAACATAGCTCTGAACATGTGTACAGCATCTTCAGAATCACCCACATGATCAAAAATACCAATTATTGTGTTCCACGACACAACATTTTTTAACAGCATTTGCTCGAAAACCAGCCACGAATTCTCCAAACTCCCACATTTCGAATACACGTCAACGAAAGCGTTACAAACAGTTATCTCTGAATCCAAGCCAGCCTTCACCACATACCCGTGAATTTGCCCTGTAGTCTTCTCATCTTCGAGCCCTGCACAAGCTGGCAAAACACTGACTATACTGACCACATTAGGCCTCAGTCTAGGCCCCAAGTTTAGCTCCAGAAATTTACCAATTGCTTCAAGAAAGAAACCATTAACAGAAAAAACTGTAATAATTGAATTCCAAGTGATAATATCTCTGTCAAGCATTTCATCAAAGACTTTCATAGCATCATCTAAACTATTCACAGTTCCATAAAATGATATAAGAGTGTTACCCACAAATACATCTCTGCAGAAAGCCAGTTTTATAATCGTCCCATGGATTTCTATCCCTTTTTGAATTGCTGAAGCATCTGCACAGACCTTGAGAATGAAGGGAAAAGTATGATCATCCGGACGAGTAGATGCAGTCCTGACAACTTGGTTGTAAATCGAAAATGCCTCATGGTGAGCCTCACAAATGGTGTGGGCTCGAATGAGGGTATTGTACAGAAAAGTGGAGGGGTAGTGGATGTAATCAAAGAGGAGACGTGTAGAGGAGATGTCGCCAACGGATGCATAAGATAACATGAGAGTGGCACATGTACGACCATCGTGAGGGAATAGGGATAAAATAATGGCTAATGCATGCAATTGCTTGGCTTCATAAATGGACTTCGCATTCACGCTGGCATTCAGTATATGGGAGTGGATGCATGACAAAGATAAAAACTTCGAAGTGATGGCATGAGGCCTAGTCTCAGTTAATGTTGAAAAGAAGCTGGATATGGTTGACAGACGAAAGGCATGATAGAAGAACATGTGAGACACGAATTGCCTCCTTAGGAAGAACATACGCATTTGCACTTTGACACCATTGCAACAGATTTTGGGTCCTTGTGCATTTTATAGTCCGTAAGGCCCTGTTTGGTTTAAGAAAAAGTCAGAGACATGATACAAGAATAGGAAAGAAGAAAATGGAAATGATAGGAATATTATTTTTCTGAATGAAAAATATATGGCCAATAGAGTTTCCAGTTTGAATATACATAGCTAGGGGAAAAGAAGATATGGAAATGTAAAAATATGTTAAAAAATGATACACAGAACTATTCACACAAAGGTGAGACTTCATGAATAAAGCTATCAAACACGGTTAGCATAATTCTCTGCGAGATTTTTAGTGATGAAGTGAGCTTTACTCTGTCTCTCGTGCCACAACCATAGCATAATACAAACGTAAGAGCTACTTCAGATCATCTTTTTGAATTTAATCAAATAATGTAGAGATGGGAAGTCTCAAATTGAAAAGTGTCAAGAATATTTGATGGTTGAGCAATAAACAGCCCAAGCAGTTTAGAGACAGAAAAAGTCCATTGTTAAACTAGTCGTTTTGATGGAAACGGGGGACTCTCTAAAAATCCCCTGCGAAAGGATAAACTAATACAACTACAAACAGAGATAACAAAATAGTTCCTCAACCAAGTTTTAAGAAGCTAATAGAAGCCGAAACCATAAATGGTAGACAAGAACTAGCCATTGAACTCCCCAACTGTTAATGCACAACATGCTATACCCATTCAAAATCCAGAAGAACAAACTCCCAACTCCTTGTTCAAGCAAGAAGAACCGAAAGGAGTGAATGGAAAACGACTTACATTTGAACTTCTTGTCTGCTGATTCAAATCAGCAAGCACCCTCCGAAGGTCGGCACGAATTCCCCGGGCCTCTAGTTTGCCAGTGACCGCAAGGCATGGGAAGAAGAAAGGAAAAGGGGAGTAAAAAGAGAAGATGATTAACATAAAAAGTTTGGGCTCGAGAAAGCGGAGCTGCTGACAAGCTTCAAGGAGAGTGAAGGACAGCGGCATGAACAGTGACCCTTCAGTGCGCTGTTCCCGCTTTCCTGTGAAAAGGGAAGAAAGAAAAACTAATAGAGGAGGCGGGGAAAGTCGGGGGCTCAAGACTGTTTGGAAGATACAAACCCAGAGCCAATAATGAAGACGGCAGGCTTGCAGCTGTTCGTCTCCGCCGGCAGGCTTCTAGGCTACGGCTACCTCTGTAGGACTCCAATAGCTTATAGCTCTCTTTCAACTAAACAGAAATAAGTGTAATTTATCATATCAGTACAAAATAAAATTCAAATAATAGATATTAGATGATAAGTATACGGTATACCCTTATTATACGTAGAAAATCATGTAATTTTTTTAAATGATTCCCATCTTTAGAGATCAAATTTTAGGTGGGCCTTATATTTTATGTCAAACCCATTAAATAATATATAACAGCATCTAATGTAAGGTTTCCACAAGGTTGTTATGTACATTAACTTCAAATGACTTATGCATTTTTTATATTTATTTACTTATAAAAATTTATATGTAAATAAAGCAATCTAGATATAGAACAAATATTTTGAAAAATGATATTTAATTTGAGGTTTTACATCGTAGCTACATAGTTGGCAGTCAAGGTAAGAGAAATTATAGGGTTTAGGGTTTACAAATAGGTAGATAATATTTTATTAGATAAATAAAATCTTTCTCTTAACATCAGGATGTAGTCTTGGAAGAGAAAAACCATAGTACTTTATCATCGCTCAAATATTTTACATAGCACGGTCTTACTCAAATGAAACTTTTTCTAAAGAGGTTTGAGGAAGAGAACAATTTTTCAAAAGAGTAACACTAGTTGCACTTTGCCCAAGTACCCTATGTGTGTACCTCATGTCATGAATGCTATAGCTGGCATCCATGTCAAAATCCTAGTCAACGTTTCTATGAAAAAACTTTTTTCAAATCCTAAAACCCTAAAACATTTTATAAAACCCTAAAATCCTAAACCTTAAAACCTAAAACCTAATAATCTACACCTGACTTGGATGCAAACTGTGCATAGGGGAACTGCACAAATTAAGGTGCAACTAGTTAGTTTCTTTTCGAAAATTTCTCAAGAATGCCTATAAAACCAGACCTAGTCTTTAGATGTGGTGGGACTTTTTCAATCGAGGTTTGGTAACTTTAATATTTATTCTTGCTATTGTACTTAAAATGGGTTTAAAGACCAAATTATGCTTGCAAATCAGCGAAGACTGATGGAGCTAGCCATACAGAAGTAACCGCAATTGAAAAACCATGTTTTGCCAGATCTTCACTTACATGTTTAAATAGGTTTGAAAATGTTTTATATATAGTTAATACACCAAAATTTTGGGAAGAATAGAGTACCTTTCAGCCGATGGTTTTTCAACACTTGTCGGCGGATTTTCGTTGTATCCGACCCCACCGCCGGCGAAAGGAAATTTGGATGTTGGGCCGGATTTAGACCTAAGTTCCCGTGTAGCATTACGCGAGCGCGCGTGATGCGTGTACCGGGAAGTTTGTATTCCCCTGATTTCGCTTTCCTTCGACTAAACTTGTCGAAATTCGTCGAAGGAAACGAGTGCACGAAAATGGACTCCGGCGTCGTACGCACTCCTCCGGCCGAAGACCCAACTTCGACGACGCTCTTGGGTTCCAAAACCCATTTCTTTCGAAGCCTCTCGGGGCGATTTCCGGCGGCGTGCTCTGCATTTCGGCCTCCCACCCGGCATCGAACCCCTCCGACTTCCTTGCCGTCGACGGAAGGCTCTTCCCCTTCGCCGCAGGTAATTTTGTTTTAGGTTCTATTTATTTTCTTTTCTTCCCCTTTTCCCCTTTCCCCTTTTCTCCTTATTCTCACAACACTCCATTTTTCTCTTTGCCTCCCTCTGAGCTGCAGTTTCTCCTTCCTCATACCCTCTGTTGACCACCAGCAAGAGAAGACAACCGTCCAGGGCCATCGGAGACTGGTTACAGTCACCAAAAGCCACTGCAGAACAATAGCGAACACCTTCTCCATTACAGTGAGTGTTTACTTAATTACTGAGTAGCATCTATTAGAAATAATTCTTCATTAAGGTTTTTATCTTCAGTTATTTGATTTATAGTTGTTGATTGTATAGTTGTAGTTTTGTTTTTGTTGAATGATGGATATAATTCAGTTACTAGTGTGTTTCCTTGTTGAATCGATGGTGTGTAATTATGTGTTGAATGATATTCGATGGTGGATGTGTACTAGTGTGTTTCTCTCAATTTGGCATGGTGTGTAATTATGTGTCGAATTTGTAATTCAGTGACTGTTTCTCTCTGATTTATCTCTCTTTGTTTTCTCCCTGAATTCCCTCTCCTCAAGTCTTCCTCTCTCTCTCTCTCTCTCTCTCTCTCTCTCTCTCTCTCTCTCTCTCTCTCTCTCTCTGGGGTTCCCTCTCTCTCTCTCTCTCTCTCGGGTTCTCTCTCTTTCTCACTCTCTTTGATTTCTCCATTGTTAAATATTTCTCTCTCTTGGTTTACTCTCAAATTCTGTTTCAAACTTTAAATCCCTCCCTCCCTCTATCTCTCCAATCTCTCTCTTTCTCCCTCCCTCTCTCTATCTGTCTATCTCTCTCTCCTTTTCTCTCTTTGTCTGACTCTCTGATTTCTCTCTACTTAAATCTCTCTCTCTCTGTCTCTCTGTCTCTCTCTCTGTCGCTGTCTCTGTCTCTCTCTCTGTCTCTCTGTCTCTGTCTCTCTCTCTGTCTCTCTGTCTCTCTTTCTCTCTCTCTCGGTTTACTCTCGAAATCTGTTTCAAAATTTTAATTCTCTCTTATTTTCTCTCTCTCTCTGATTTCTCCGTAGTCTCGGTTTTCTCTCAAATTCTGTTTCCCTTTTTAATTCTCTCCCTTCCTCTATCTCTCTTATCTTTCTCTACCTCTAACTTCATTTCTCTCTCTCGGATTTCTCTCTTTCTCTCTTTCTCTCTCACTTGGTTTTCTCTCTATCTCTCTGACTTCCTATCAAAATATGTTTCTTATCTGTACTTCTCTCTATTTGAATTCCTCTCTCTCTCTCTCTCTCTCTCTCTCTCTCTCTCTCTCTCTCACTCTCGGGTTCTCTCTCTTTCTCATTGTCTCTGATTTCTCCATTGTTAAATATTTCTCTCTCTCAATTTACTCTCAAATTCTGTTTCAAACTTTAAATCTCTCTCTCTCCCTCTCTCCAATCTTTCTCTCTTTCTCCCTCCCTCTCTCTATCTATCTATCTATCTCTCTCTCTATCTATCTATCTCTCTCTCTCTTCTTTTCTCTCTCTTTCTTTAACTGTCTGATTTCTCTCTAGTTGAATCTCTCTCTCTCTCTCTCTCTCTCTCTCTCTCTCTCTCTCTCTCTCTCTCGGTTTACTCTCAAATTCTGTTTCAAACTTTTAATTCTCACTCTTATTTTCTCTATCTCTCTCTCTCTCTCTCTGATTTCTCTCTAGTCTCGGTTTTCTCTCAAATCCTGTTTCAAATTTTAAATCTCTCTCCCTCTATCTCTCCAATTGAGAATCCATGATTAGGTCACAGCTGTAGGTGCTCTTCACCATGTCTAATTTTTAGTTTCTCAAAACCACGAGGTGAAATCTTTCAAGGCAATGACTACCCACAGAATTTTTTTCTAAAGAAAAAGTAAAATAGGGTTTTAATGGCAATGCCCAGTAGGGATGAAAACCTCTAATGGAAACAGTAATTTAATAACCTAGTTCCACACAATTTTTAGTTTTCACTGATTATGCTTCTTTATTCATTAGGATAGCTTTTTCTGTCTAGTTAGTTACGCCTGAAGTAAAATTTACTAGGATAATGAATGGAGATTTAGGTAGGTAGAGTAGAGAGTAAGGTGCTATTTTAGCAACAGCAAAGCCTGATGTATTTGGGGACCGTTATGTGAGTTCGAAAAAGTCAACCCTTCTAAAAAAATTACTGTGAAGTAGATTTTAATTATCTATAGAAGTTATTAAATTATTGTTTTCGTTAGAGGTTCTCATCCGTACTGTGCATTGCCATTAAAACCCTATTTTACTTTTTCTTTAGAGAATAATCTGTGGGTAGTCATAGCCTTGAAAATATTTGGTATGGTAAGTTACCCAATTGAGTATTAAACACCCATTATTTTCTTTTGTGTAGATTATCTTTCATAATTACCATGGATATGGACTATTTCAATGACAAGAGATGGATATATGAGTGCAAGACAAAGCTAGCCCGGTGTCATCCTAGATTTGTTGTTGGAGTCAATTTTTTTATAGATTATGCAATAGAACGGCTAGGGGTGCAAGGAAGTGGTCTGATGCGTTGTCCATGTTGGAAATGTGAAAATGGACAGAACCTTGACTGTGAGACGCTCAAGACCCATATACTCCTAGAGGGTTTTTTCCCACTATACAAAAGCTGATCATACCATGGAGAACGACTACAAAATCAGTCTGACATTAATGTGCAGAATGGCCAAGGTGTATAGATGGGAAGGATGTTGACTGATGCTTTCATGCAAAATGTGGAAGAAGACAACGTTCTGAATGATCCTGATGATGTTGAAGAACGTAAATTCAACAATTACTGAAAGAGGCAAAGAATCCACTATATGGAGGATGTAAAAAATACTCAAAACTATCTTTCTTGCTGCACTTATTCCAATTAAAGTGTTTGAACAGATGGAGCAACAAATCATTTTCAGATGTTGTCTCCGAGATGTTGTCTCCCTTCTTAAAGACGCCCTTCCCCCAGATAATTTAATTCCACGAAGTTGGTATGAGTCAAAGAAAATGACGGCAGACTTGGGATTGAGTTACGAGAAGATCCATGCTTGTCCGAACGACTGTGTATTATACAGAAATGATTTCAGAGATCTGGATAAGTGTCCAAGATGTCGATCCTCAAGATGGTATGTCAAAAAAAAAAGGGAGACATCAGACAACTTCAAGACCTGCAAAGGTCCTTAGACATTTTCCCTTGGTTCCGAGGTTGCAATGGTTGTTTATGTCCAACATTGATGACATGGCATGGTTCGGCACCCGCAATTGAAGAGGGTCATGGACTCCCATTAGCATATTTAAGTGCAGATGGTTCGATATGAAGAAGGGCAGTGGTTGTGTGAATGATGGACTTGATTACATGTAAGTGAATTCGTCAAAACTCAACAAATATTTTATTCAAAAGACCCTATTGACCCATCTTGGAGTGTCGTGTGTCGTTGGAGACCTCGAGACACATCTTTTTGGCACAAGACCTAGGGGTCGGAGACGTGACGGAGTTTAACCAAGCCGATGATGTTTTGTGGGCACGCACTGACCTGGGTCCAGGATTAAGAATTGATCCTACAGACTTGAATGTAACATAGCGTAAATTTGATGGATTACAATTATTGTATTGTTGATCATAACATGTAATTTATTTATTTTGTGAAGATAGCTGACAATCCCCGTCTCAAATTTGCAGGGTAAATATGCCTCCTATGAAGCATCCTATTGACTCCTCATCACCGTCACCAGGAAGGGTCAAAGTTCGGGCAGTTCGGCCAGCCCGAACAACACCAGTCCTGGCTACACTAGCATTGTCATCACAGATGCCTGACATGGGTACTAACAAAAAACAGATTCTTTTTTTTTTTGAAGTTATATCTTCTAATTTTAGCTCTTTCAAATTATAGCTGAGTGTTTGCGTAAGTTTAGAGAGTTCTTTCCAGAATACGAATCCCCAGAGAGCCACTCTTCGCGTAAATTTGTAGTATAATGGTCTTATTGCAGTGTGTTATATAAATTGCGTTCTAACTTGCAATTTGGCAGGCCTAATCCACATGGAAGATATGGAAACACAAAGACCCGAATGGGCAGACACAGAAGATGTTGATGAGCTATCACAACCTCGCGTGAAGCGGAAAGTTAAAGTGTCTTCATTTTTGCCAGATAATCCATGGACGATAACAATCAAAGATGGCCAGATGATTTCAGAATGACAGGGTTGATTGTCCTTTCTCATGGGGACGATTGTTCAGGCAGACCAGTACTTTCCGTGGCATCTCCAATGGCGTGGCGATCCCTCCCATGAGCTGCAAACCTGGTTTAACGTTATCAAAGTAAGTCGTGTTTGCAAATGTTTTATTTTCAGTCTTGGGACATTTGAACTAAGTTTTTTTTACAAGAAAAGTATAACTTTGTGGATGAGGAGGGTGCTGCAGTCACACAACAAGTGGCCATGGAGGCAATCAAACCGGTGCTTCAGAAAATCATCAAAGACAACAGAGCCGCATATAAGAAAGAATACTATGATGGGAAGACTGCAGAACAACTTAAGATTTGCCCCATACATGGTATGAGCCAAGAGGATTGGGTTCTCGTTAAGTATTGGGACAATGTTAAGAGTCTGCGTATCGATGAGCAGAATTGTTGTAATCGACAGAAGTTGAAGACAACGCATACCCTTGGGTTGATGTCTCTTCCCCGATTCTTAGAAGAACAGGTACATATATGTTTTAGTAGTGGGAACTAAACTGGCTTTTCCTTTTCAGCCTAGGTTACTTACTATAGACATTAATTACAGCGTACGACTGATCGTGATGGCTACACCTTCCTGATGGCATACTTCAAAGCTCAGCAGAGGAAGGGTGGGACTTATCTAGATGAAATAACAGCTGAACACTATGTAAGTTATCAAGTGCTTATGATCTGTGTTGAATGGTTCTCCTTGATTATTTAAATTTATTATTTTCTTGTGCAGGAAGCGGTTCGTCGACAAGCCCTCGAAAGTAATGTCGCTACCTCCAAAGATCCCAGAGACGTGACATCGGTATTTGATACAGTGTTTGGGGGCCACAAAGGTGGTTATGACAGAGTAGTAGGAACAGGTGCTCGACTGCGTAGAGGTGCCTCTTCAAGCTCTAGTAGTTATGTGGCCCTGTCTCAACAATTGGAGAGGGAGAGACGAGATAAGGAGGCATTGTCCCAGAAGGTATGTCTCTAATGTTGATGTATTAACCTTCTGCAGGATCTTCTGGCCATGGAGGAAGCGACCTGCCACGTCATTAAAGATCGTTTATGTATTCTTTTACATTGTAAACTTTTACTTTGTAAACTTAATACATTGTGTATATAAATATTTTTATTGCAGACTTAATACATTGGTGTGATTTCTCCATTGTAGACTTTATATAATTGTGTATTATGTTGTTCTTGATGATGTGGTGTGAATAAATAGGAAAAAAAATAAAAAATAAAGAAATTACCAAAAAAAAGCTTCCTCTGATAGGTGCAACCGTCGGTCGAACCATATCCCCGATGCACATTAAAGCACACGTCGGGGATTCAAAATGCCGACGCAAAACCTCCCATTCCACCGACGCACCAAGAGGCGTCGGGGGAACAAATTCCGCCGACGCACTATTTGGCATCGACGGAATTCCTGATCTCTTCTGTCGACGCACTAAAATGCGTCGGCTGAATCATTTCCCATTGCTCCAACGCACCAAAGTGCGTCAGGGGAACTTTCCGGCCAACGTACAAGCATGCGTCGGCTGAAACAACTTCACCGACGCGTATGCATGCGTCGGGGAAATCAGTTCCGCTGACGCGTGATCACTCGTCGGGGGAAAGTTTTCCACCGGCGCACCCCCTGCGCGTCGGCGGAAATGTTTCCCCTGACGCACCCCTGAGCGTCGGCGGAATAATTTCCCCTGACGCACCCTGGCGCATCGGTGGATACGTTTCCCCCGATGCTCCTCTACGCGACGGAGGATATCTTTCCGGCGACTCGTTTTGGTCCGTCGTCAGATGTTTTTATCCACCGTCGGATCCTGGCGTCGGCGGAGATGGTTTCGTTCACACGACGGTTGTTTTTATTGTGCGACGGGTTCCTACGTCGGCATAGCTGTCCGACGACGCACGTTCCGACGACGTTGTACAACCCGTCGTCGGAATATCTGCCAACGGTTATTCTTATTCCGCTGGCACCTTTTGCCCGCCGGCGAATGGAGGTTTTTTACCTGTGTTAACCTAGTGTTGTCGCCTAGATTGATTTCACATAATCGTGACAATCTAAACAAACTTTCATGATGATACAGTTCACTCTAATACCATATGATGACAAGCGTGAGATAAAGAGCTAGAACCAGTTAAGAAGTGATTTCAAGTGGAGATATCTCACTCAACGTAACCTTTGAGGTTTGTCAGTTGAGGGACATAACCTTTGACATTGGTGAAAGATAACTCATTTTTATTAAATAATAAAAACACATCTTTTGTACTTCATAAAGAATTCATGTAAAATATAGTAAACTATATAAGATTTTAAAATTTAGAAACATTATATTCTATCTGCATTTAATGTAGGGAAAAGTTAGCCTACACGAACTTTACTCATATTTATGAAAATGTTTTTTTGGTCTTCTTTAAATTTAATTTACGTATAGGATAACTTTGCCCTACACTTACTTGTAGATGATCCTTCCTCTATTTAGCAATATTTCTACTTTACTCAGTAATAGGGAAAGGAAGAGTCCACCCACACCTTTTATTTATAGTCTACACACATCTCATGTAAGTCATTCGTTAACTGTTATTCAATATCTCTTGTCAATCAACTGTACAATCCCATCTAGACTCGTATACTTGTGTCGATATGTACTATCGTGAACCAATACTCAATTGATTCAAGAGATTCAATAAAAGTTATTTTCCTCGAATCAGGTGATCCTTCTTATCGAGTTGTTCATCTTCTTCCTGGGTTCTTAGACTCAATGCATGTAGTCCTTTTTTTTTTTTTTTTTGTTGTTGCTCTAACTTTGATAGTAACTAGTGAAAGAAACAACAATGCTATTGATGCATCTTCTCCCTTCTACTTGTACAACACTGAAAATCAAGTACTTCTTGTTGGGAAAATGCAAGCAGGCCGTGTGCCTGCCATACCGTCAAAATCATATCAATCGGATCTAGACCCGAACATGGTTTGGGAACTCAAATCTTTTTGCCATTTTTGTGTTAACCATTCAAAACAGTTATGAAATTTAAGACATCCGATCTAATCGGATTTGAACGAGACATGAGCGTTCATCTATCCTCTTATCCCTGTTGAGACGGTAAGAAAAGAAGGTGTGCCCCCTTTTTCTCTCCATGGTCCCCTTCGGTCTCTTTGTCTCTCTCGCTCATTTTTTTCTATTTCTTATCTGAGTTACCATTTTCATTCTTGTCCGCACTCTCCATAAGAGTTCTTTCGTGCATTCTATCTGAAATATGTCGAATTCAATTTTGTATTGTTTTTTAGACTGTACTATAACTTGTTAACATCAAGAGGGTATTTTCATCACACTTCTTATTTCTATATATACTCTAGAGCACAACGAACGACTCCAATGGAAGCACAAATATATTTTTAATGTAGCTCACACTCTTTGGTTATAGGTGCTAATAGTTGAAATTTTGTGGAGAATGTGTTGTAACTACTGCATATATGGTCCACGTTTCTCGATAGGAAAACACGTACAATATGTTTTTTCTTTTTAAAAAACCACCAAAACTTTCACATATTTGCGTGTTTGGATATCTATGTTCTGCATCTATTTTGCTACGTTCAAATGATAAATTTGCTCCGTGATCCTGCAAAACTATCTTCCTTGAATAACCAATCAGCACAAAAGGTTGGAAGGTCTTGATCTCAAAGCCAAGCAGATTTACTTTTCGAGATGTGCGTAGTCTTTTATGAGTACAATTTTCCTTCCAACAAATTTTTGCTCCACCTTCTCATCCAGTATTTCCTTTACCATATCATGAACCCAAACCAATATCCTTAGACAATCAGAATGACCAACTCTTTCGACCATGACTCCAAACCAGAAATTGACCCTCTTGAACTTATCACTCAACCTTCACATACTGATTCACCACCAGTTGCAACCACTGCACTGATAGGGCGAATAATTCTTCCTTTGCACCCACTGATCTACCAAAACCTCTACTTGTCCTTGTCACTCTCCTTATCTCAAGCTCTACTAAAAACCTTGCCTTCACCGGCGGTTTTTTATAAAAACCGCCGGACTAAAACAATTTCAGTTATGTTAACCGCCGGTTAATAACTGCAGGAGAAGTTTACCTGCGCCGGCGGTTTCAAACCGCCGGAAGAGTTCTTTTTACCTGTAATTTTATACAGCTGGAAGGAGTAAACCACCGGTAGGAGTAAACCGCCGGTGAAAGCATCGGTAGATGTTCTACTAACGCTGTCATCACCAGCTGTCTGATGACCGGTGAAGGCCAAATTTTTAGTAGTGAAGGAATTTGTATGTGGCTAGAAAGGAAGACATTCATATTGAGTCCCAAGAAGCCAATCAAACGGCTCCAGAGAACATTACTGAAGTACGTAGAAGACGCATATGCTCGTCCAAGGAGATCTTCGAGAAGACCCAAATGGCTGGAAGATTACTTATATGGATAGAATGTGGTGCGGACAGGAAGATGGTGCCGCAGGGCTCCCAGATTTAGCCATTGTGTCGGTGATGGATTCTGCGCCGTGGAGAGTCCCTAACGCCATTACTCCACTTGGCTCACCACACACATGTTTTCACTGAACTTTCACACTTATCACATAAGAGGGGTTATTTTTATTTTATTTCATTTAGGGTTTTTATATTGAATGATGAGAAAAGGGTTCAAGGAGGATGTAACGGAAATAGAATGTCAAAGCTGAAAAAGGAATAGAACATCTCTCTTTTCACCCTTTTTCTCTGCTTTTTTTTTTATTCTCCTTCTTCACTTCTATTCCGGTTTAGTTTCTTCTTTGGAGTGCCTTTCACTCGCCGTTCCAAGCTGTATTATTTGTGCTTTCACACCTTTTCTTTTTTTCCTTCATACTCTGCAATATCAACCTGTTACCCATTCAGATCCTATATATTCCCCATGCTGCAACAACACATGATAGTCGTCAAGTCAAAAGTGCAAATTTCCGCGCTGAAATACACAATTCCTCTCTATCAAACAGTGGTTCTATTTTCGTTTCTCATTTCACTATGGGATTCGATTCAGCTGCACCTCGTTGTGGTTATCCATAGGTGACTCGTTCCTTGAAAATAGATGTTTCACGTGTCAATGGCTCACATCTGCCTCATTGGTTATTTCGGATTGAAGCCTTCTTTTATTATCACTCAACAACATAGGAAGCTTAATTACAAATTGTTTACTTTCATCTGGAGGGACGTGATGCTGCCTGGATTCAAAGGGCCACAAGAAATTGCCTCTTGTGAACATGGAAGTCATTTTTGGCTACTGTGGAACACCGTTTCAAACCTACAATTTATGAGGATTCGAAGGTCGTATATCTAAACTCACACAAATTGGTCTGTTCTCGATTTTTAAGCAGAATTTTAGGATTTACCCAACAAGGTGGTTGGTATCACTGAACAAATTCTCACTAATATCTTTATTACAGGGTACAAACAACCTATTTGTCGGGTGTTTCTATTCTACCACCCAACAACTTTAATGAAAACGTTTTTCTATGGCGAGAGCATTTTCCGCTCGACTTGAAGACCAATTACCAATAGGGCATGCTTGGTAATGTGGTGTTCCATTGGGGTCAACCCAATCCTCCATTAATTCTGTAGCAACCACAGCTCATCAGAGTTTCTTAAGCAAACACCACCAACAAGTTCAACACCTATTACATCTACTTCCGTTTCTTCAATTTCGACAGCCAAACTTCCGCCATTTCTTCCCACACCAACATTTCTAGTTCCCCGTGTCTCTTGTCGAACTTTGTGAAAACACGAGAAGAGTCTGCATTATAATTGCAATGAGAAGATTGGCCCTAACTACCGTTTCCGGATTAGGTTTGTCCTTCTCCTTGGATGCCATGATGATGATTCAACTGCTCTTCAATCCGTCAACACTGACATCAGCCCGTTCGAGGTTATTTCCGTAATATTTTTAGTCTGCATGCCTTTTCAAGTCAACTACATGGTTGCTCTCTTTGTATTTTTGGTTCATATTACTCACACAGTTTTCAGGGCCTAATTAAATTTTATCAAACCAACTTTTGGGAAAAAAACGGGTTTGTTGATTACACCAATTCCTCACTTTTGTGTTGAGCATTCCTCGTGTGCCAGTACTATTGCAAGTCGACTTCCCTCCTTCAACAAGGTATTGTCGATTTTTTGTGTGTGGGCTATTGGAGGACCTGATGTTGTTATGGGATATCAGCTGCTACAGCTCTTTGGTACGGTGGCTCATGACAATTTTGCTCTTTGGAGATAATTGGCAACACAAATAAGTGATTTTATAGGGTGAATCAGATTTGCTTTCGGGCTCATGTCATTACACCGTATTACAAGTTCATTGTCTGGCCTACTTTGTCATGAAACTTTTGAGTGGACACCAACAACAACGGTGGCCTTTGAGGCCTTTTATAAGCCCATGGTTACAGCCCCAGTTTTGCGTCATACAGATTTCTCACAAAAATTTGTCATAGAGTTGAATGCCTCAAATGTACGCATCGGGCTGTGTCAATGCAACCAGGCCATGCAATTGCCTTTTTTTAACAAAAAACCTAGGCCGCAAACTCCAATCATCCTCAGTCTACATCAAAGAACTAATGTTGTCACTGAAGTTGTGCTCAGATGGTGCCAATATCTTTTGAGGTATTTGTTCGTGATCAATAGATCCAAAAACATCAAAGAACTTCTTTATTAGGTCATTCAAACCCCATATCAATAAGCATATGCTCTCAAACTTCGCGGGTTTCAATTTAGAACTGAATCCAAGACAGGTGCCTCTAACCGTGTCGCAAAAGCATTATCTTGTGTTCCAGATGAGTGGACCTCATCTTCCTTCGAGGTTTTTTTTTATCGAAACAAACAGTGATATTTTCAATTATGTGCAAAATGTGGATGTTGTGATGTTGTTTAGAGAGTTAACTAGGATACAGTCATCCGAAATCGTAAAACACGGGTGGTTGTTTGCCCTTAGACTGTCTTGTTCAAAAGCAAGCTTCAAAAAAGATGGGATGTGCTTCAGCTAGATGCGGATGTGGGTGTCCCCTTCACATGCCCATGTCGAACCTTGTTTGGCAAGTCCATCAGCCACGTTGTTTGCCTCCCTCCGTAGGTGGGACATTTGCACTGGTGGCAGTGACGTCAAGATAGCTCAGTTTGTCTTGATCCATCTTCCTAGCATCCGGTGGGACTGTTCTAATTCAAGCATCATGTGAATATATTGGGTAGTTTGGAAAGCATAATTTGAGTTTATGGGGTGAACTAATGTGTATGCTTTGACTAAATACAATATTTGCTGTGATTATTGGCAATGTAAGAGGATATGGTTGGTATTCTCAGGATGCAACCCACACAGAGCATTTGACACTCGTATTCATACCCCTATGGTTTAGTATGTAAGCCGTATGGAGTTTACCTTTAAGTGCCAGCCAGGCATTTTAAAGCTCCAAATATATCCCCAAAGTGGATCTCGGGGCCCATAGACTGGAGTTTTTCATTTATTTTTGTGCCACATGGTTCAGATGGTTTGCTATCTTTATAGAAAATGTTCCGTCTCTGGAGGGTGTCTGGACTCTGGTATCCTTGGCTTGTATAAAAATATGGGTGTCAAGAATATTTTTAGAGAAGATACTTTGTTTAAAGGAGATAGTGGCCTATACAATTTCTGCATAGTTCTGTCAGTGGGGAGATCTAGATCATCTACCCATGTGTCAAACAATAGTGAGATGGCTTTTCCATATCCAATCTGGTACCTAGATGATTTTGTTAAGTACATCCTCCACACTATATAGTTTTTCTTGAAATGCCAATCTTAGCGCTTGCATATTTCACAGGCCTAGTCCACTATCTTTCTGGGAGCTACATACGTTATTCCAATTATCTTGGTGCATTTTCCTATTTTATTTGTATGACCAAATTAAATTTCTAATGTGGGCTTCTATGTCATCCAAAACTTTCTTTGGGGGGTTAAAACATGTGACTATATGTAACCAACTGTTGGTCAGAACAGATTTTGCAAGTGTAACTCTACCAACAAGGGATAATAATTTTGGTGCCAAACTACTTAGATTTTTTTTTAATATTTTGGGGTACCGGTTCAAATGTTTTACCGGTTGTCCTGAGGGAAAACGAAGACCTAGGTACTTTCCTAGGTTGTTTATGGGTTTAATTTCATGACTCTTATGATCTGGTCTTTTGTATTTTCTGGCACGACCGATGAGAAAAAAAGGAGGATTTGACTGGGTTATGTACTTGTCCAGAGTACCCACCATTTTCATCTAATATTTGCATGAGAGTGTTTGCAGTTTTGACTTCAGCCTTGCTGAAGAATAGTGTTGTCAGCCTAGTATAGATTGAAGATAGGCCTCATATTCTGAATGGGCCTCCAAGGGCCCAAACTCCCTTTGATACATGTTTTATAATTTTGGAAGAGAGGAGCTCAGTAGCCAAAATACATAGGAAAGGAGATATTAAGTCCCCTTGGCGCAACCCACACTGTGGATAAATTGGTTCAGTGGGGGACAAATTTTTTAGCATCTAGTAAGTTATAGTTTTTATGCACGATTGAATTAATTGTTTCCATATAGCAGGGAAGTCAAAGGTGTCCATTGTGTGCCTAAGGAGAGTCCATGACATAGTAACAAATGCTTTCTTTAAGTCAACCTTGACTCCATAGTAGGAGTGCTTTCTTTTGATTTTGAAAGTTTTCAAGACGTCATGAGCTAAGAGTATATGGTCCGAGATTTGTCTGCCGTTTATGAAGGCCGCCTGGGTTTTTTATATGAGAAAAGGGAGGAATTTAGTTAGCCTTGTTACATGATTTTTGTGAGTAGTCTATATACTACATTACACAAGCGGATAGGTCTGTATTCATTAAATGATTGGGGTTGTTCAATTTTAGGGATGAGGACAATAAAATTTTAATTAAGTTCTAAGTCTAATTTACCTGATTGGAAGATGGTTTGTAGATTGCACAAGAGGTCTTCCTTTAGTAGGGCCCAGTGATGTTTACAAAATATTGGCTGGAACTCATCCGGCCTAGGGACTTTGTAGGACTATTCCGAATAGATCAGATCTAAGTTCCCTCATAGTAATGAGCTTACCTTAGTGAGCTTTTTGATCCTCAGTTGGGTTGTTGATTGGGGAAAATGGGGGCCTACTTTGATTTGTACTTTGGGAGTATATCTTGGAAAAGGAATTCCTGACCTCAATTTTTATTTCGATGTCATTTTCTAGAATGAATTATCTAATTTGATGTTATTGATTTTATTTATTTGGGTTCGAACTTGGGTAAAAGAATGAAAGAAGCGTGAGTTCACATCTCCTTCCATAAAGTAGCTTTATTGGGCCTGTTGGAATGTATGCATGTGTTTCTTGTATCCGAGTTTCATCATTTTTTTTATCCAAAACCAGATAATGTGGACTTTCATTCATGTGCTCAAAATAGTGTCTAAGGATGGGAGAGGAGATATTGTTTATATAGTTTATAGATATACAATCATCTAGAGATCTGAAAGAAGGGGTCAAACAAGCCCCAATACAGTCATTCATGAAAATCAATTTAAAAAAAATTGGGATCCATTCCACCATATATTTATGTTACTACTACTCTGTCTTGCAGATGTGGATCCCTTCTTGGCTAAGCAGTAAGCCAAAGCATTTGTTTCCCTGAGACGATGGCACAGTGTCACGTCACTGTGGGAAGCTCACGAAGGATGTTCTTGCATCCCTTGATCCAGTGTGAAAGCCTCCAGTGGCATTGACTCTCCCCTTGGATCAGCTGAATTACCACCTACGAATCCCCCTCAAAGATAATATTATGTTTTGGACAGTAGTGTTTAATAATGTAGAGAGTAAGATATAATGCAATGCTTTCAGCTTCATTATTTGTTTTCTTATACAAATCCCAGCTGGCTCCTGCATTGCTCCCATTGAATAAGGAGGTGCCATCGAAATTTGCTTTGAAATAATCAGTAGGAGGTGGTGACCATTTAACATTTAGTCGAGGCTCTTTCGCTTTCAGTTGATCTGGGACATTTCTATGCTTAATGATTTGTATGGCAGTGCTACTAGCTCGGTTTGCACAATTTGCTTAATGATTTCCCAAATCGTTGATGTAATGTATATGCGAGTTCTAGGGGAGGATGTTGTGGTTTTTGAGGTAAATGTTTCAGGAGGAATGGTCTATTTGTATGTTCCTCTGGAGTTATTTTGGTGTAATCTTTTGAAGAATCTATACTGTTGTTGCAAATGAACGCTTAAAAAATAAGTGTGAGGGGTTTTCAGTCTCTAATAGGCACATGGGGCATATAGGATTTATTTGCAAACCCTTCTTAGTAGATAGTTAGCCGAAGGAATGCTGTCCTTCATGATTAACCATAAAAAAGTTATATGTTTTGGTATTGTGTTTAGGCTGCCAATGTGGTTCCATATGATTTCATGTGGTCCAAAATAATGAGTATTTACGTCTAATTTCCTGCCTCTGTACACCATATGATAGGCTGACTTGATCGAGAACTTCCGCTCATTTGAGGGTGTCCATATAAGGGTGTCATGTTCCCTGGATGCTATGGGTGTTTGGATAATACGGTTAGCAACGCTAGGGGGCCAGACCTCCATAACACGAGGTTCATTCCAATGTTTATTAGCATGTATGATAGAGCTGACAGTTTCCCTATGGTCAAGTGGTCCATTCAATAGTCTAGGATAATCACAAAGAGGGAGGTTTGAATCGTGGATCCAATTGTCAAACCATAATGAGGTGCTGGTTCCAAGTGCCAATTGGTGTTTTGTATTGGCTTTGACGGTATTCATATGTCTGGAGATCTGTTTCCAAACCAAGGAGTTCCCTTGCTTGGATCTGAGACAGGCTGAGTGTGTGGTGTTTCCATATTTCTATCTCATGTAACATGCCCATAGTGAATCCATGTTAGAATAGAGTCTCCATAGCAGTTTCAGTCTAAAAGCTAAGCCAAGACTGAAGTTTTCTAAGGCCAAGTCCTCCTTCCCATTTGGATTCACAAATAGAGTTCCAATGTACTAGGTGTAATTTTGCCTTGTCTTTGTAGGACAGGAGGAAATCTCTGAACATCCTCTCAATTTTTGTTGTAATGTTTACGGGTATTAGGAAGCACGATAGCGTGTGGAGGGGGATGCTAGAGAGCATTGACTTTATTAGTGTGACCCTTCCAGCAAACAAGAGGGCATTTTTTGTCCAGCCACTAAGTCTTTTTTGGATGTTTGCTAGAAGTGGGTCAAAAGTGTCTCAAGTGATTCTAGATTGGGGTACTACAATCCCGAGGTAGTTTCCTAATATTGGGGTATGGTTGAAAGGGAGAATTTCCCTAATCTGATGCAGTGTTTGCTGTGGTGCTGCTAAGGACAAGAAGATGAAGGATTTACTAGGGTTATTGTGCTTACTAGAGAAGTCAGTATATTCATTCTGCACTTCCATCATCTTAGTTGTTGTGGGGAGGGTTGCTTTCCCTATAAGGAGAGTGTCATTTGCATAGTGTAAGTTGCATATGGGGTTGCATTCGGGATGGGATGCCAAGGAGTAAGGTTCCCCCAAGTGGAACAATCTGTGAACTTATTTGACAGAAGCTCAATGGCTAGAATAAACAGGGAAGGTGAGAGGGGATCCCCTTGTCGGATTCCACAAACAGGGTGAATGGGATTTGTAGGTGTTCCATTTATGAGGATTTGATAAGTTGTTGTTCTGACACAAGAGAGGATAAGGTCTCTCCATTGCTTGGGGAAGTTGAATTCCTCCAAGGTATGGCTAAGAAAATCCCAAGAGATGGTGTCAAAAGTTTTTCAGAGATCAATCTTAGCTCTGAACTAGGCCTGCTTCTTCCTTCTAGATTGGAAGGATTTAAGTATTTCATGCGCAAGGAGGATGTGATCAGACATTTGTCGACCCTTGACAAAAGCTGCTTGGGTGGGGGGAGACTAGTCTAGGTAAGAATTTTGCTAGCCTGGTTGCCATTATTTTTTTAAGAACCCTATAGGTTACATTACAAAGACTAATAGGATTGTAATCTCAAAATGTTGAAGGTTGCTCAGTTTTTGGGATTAGAATTAAAAAGGTTTTATTTAGTTCTGAATCCACTTTACCAGAGTTAAAAAAAGCTTGGATATTGTTGTGTAGGTCTTATTTTATATGGATACTTGAAGAAGAAGATGGGTTGAAACCTATAAGGGCGAGGGGATTTATATGAGTCCATGGAAAATAGTGCTGCCCTAACCTCCCTCATACTAATAGGGAGAGATAGTGTATAGCCCTCAGTATCAGAAAGCTTTGTGGTGGAGAGGAAAAGAGGGGGGAGAAGGGGGGGGGAGGGGGGGTTCTTTGTTTGATGTTCTGGAAAAGTGTGATTCTTAAAAAAGAATTCTGATTCCCTCCTAATTTCTTTATCTGAGGTTAACAAGGATTCGTTTGGGAATGTATGCGTTGGATTGAGTTTATTTGCTGTCTACCTTTAGCAAAGGAGTTAAAAAAGAACGGGTGTTTTCATCCTTGTTTTTTTAAGATGTTTTGCCTACCCTGTTGGAAGGAGTGCATATGTTTAATTCTAGTCAACCTCACTATTCCATGTTGTAGCTCCTTTTCCGAGTCTAGGAGCTGCTTGGTTAGTATGGAGTATTTGTATTCTTTTTTGAATCTGTTCTAACTTTCATGCATTTTTCCTAATATTTTTGTGAAAGTTCCTTACGGAGTTCTTGTTCCAAACCATAAGCTCCTCAGCAACTCTCCCTAATCTAAGGATTAGGTATTCAGGGGGGAGGGTTGCTAGGTTTGGGTGGTGGAGGCTATTCCAAGCCTTTTGAACTATGGGGTCATATCCGTCGCCTTCTCTCCACATAGCTTGGTATCTAAATGGAAGGTTTGGTGTTCTCTCTAGCGGATAGGTTTGAAAAAGCATCGGTGCGTGATCTGATCTAATCCTAGGTAATATGTGCAGGGTTGATTTGGCCCATCATCTAAGCCAGCTTCCATTAACTATAGCTCGGTCCAGTAAGGCTAGAACTAAAGAGTCTGCAGACCTTCCATTAGACCAGGTGAATCTAGGACCTGTGAATCTAATGTCATTCCACCCCTTAGTTGTAAGGAAGTTTATAAAATTTCTATTTGCTTAGTAGGTACCCCCAATGTGCTGAGTATTTTTTAGAATGTGACACGGTGGCATTGAAGTCACCCATCAGCATGGCTGGGTCATTTGGTGGGGTATGTAAATTTCTTATTTCATCTAGAGTTACAAACCACCTAGTTGGCTGTGGAGGTAGGTATACGAACGTTGTAAACCTAGGTTTTCCTGTTTTAGGTTCGATTTTTGTGTGGATCAGGTGGGTTGTGGCGCATATTATATCTACTTTAAGGGAATCCTTCCAAAGCAACCATTGCCCACTGCTCAATCCTAGTGAGGGAATAGTATAAGTGTGGGAAGGAGTTTCTAAGCCACTGTAGTGTTGGGGTCGAGTTAAGACATACTAACTTTGTGTCGGATAGGTATATAAGATCAAGTGTGTGTGATTTTAGAATTGTGTAGTGAGCATGGCGAGCCGAGGAGCTATGTGCTTCTCAGATGTTCCGTATAAACATATTAACCATAATCAAAAGGATGAGGGGGTCGCCAAATACATATCTGGCGTCAATGCGGGGAAGAGTGGTGCTTCCTTCACGATGCGAGCAAGCTTGTGGGTTGCAGTGGCTTCTCTTCCATCTTTAGTCTCCTTGGTCGGTTTCTTTTCAGCTGAGCATTTCCGCCCTTGAGTAGGCGGTGAGGCGGTCACTTGTTTCTCTATCACAGCTATCCTATGTCGCTGATTTTTCCCTTTCCTATTGAGTGGTATAACAGTTTCTGCTGAAGGGATGGGATGTTTTGCTTTTATGAGAGATCTAACGAGGGTCGGTGTGTCTAAATCAATCTCATTTCAGGTTCTTATAAGGCTTTTTGTTTGGTGAAGATTGCTTAATTGTTGGGTGCCACTTTGCTTGAGGTGAGATGAGTTCCTTTCGTTTTGTGCGGTAGTCCAGCTTCCTTCTGGTTCATCAACATCAATGTCTTCCATGGAGTGGTGGGCGTTTTATGCCGGTAGTACAGGTTGTTGTGGTCTTCCCTGACACTCCTCGGTGCTGTGACCCCATCTACAACAGACTAAGCAGATTTTGGGTCTTCCCTTGGCTACGAATGGCTGGAAGAAACACTGATGTTCCAGCTCTATAATGGTTCCTTTCCATTCTGGGTCAGCAAGGTTGATCAAGACCTTCACTCGTGCAAATGGTCGGCTGCATGGGTTAAAAGCTGTTTCGTCAGCCTTGCAAATGTACCTTCCTAGTTGATTAGCAATTTTATGTAATGCCTCATCATGGTACAGATAATGTGGCATCTTAGTTAAACACACCCAAAGTGGTGCCTGCTGAAAAAGATAGGTATCTGTGTGGAAGTTAGTTGGTCATTTAAAGATGTGGAGGTAAGAGTCTCCAACTCTAATCAGGGGGTGTAGGAAGAGTTCTTCGCACGCCTCGTGTGTTGGCAGGACTAGAGAGTGGTACCCACGGTTGAGTGGGTAGATAGCAATTGGTGTACTCAGTTGTTCAGGTTTCTGCAGGAGACTATGAAGCATAGAGGCTATTGCAACAAGGGGAGCAGGGATGCGTACAACAAAGATTCTGACCAGGGTGTTTTGAAGATTTGTGATACCCTTTCTTACGTATTCTTCTGAAAAAGCCACCTTGCAAAGACCTTCTATAATGTGCACTAGCTGGCTGTCCTCCTTGTTGTCACTAGCTTCAGTCTTCCGATTGCATGCTTGCATTGTTTGTGTGGGCAGCGAGATAGCCGACATAGGAGGGGTAGCAGTTTTCAACGGGGTGAGTTAGTCATCCGAGATAGACTCCACCGGGATCAATTGGTTTTCTTCACTTGGTTGGGAATCCATGTGGCCAGGTCTGGGACGGTATGTGATCAGGGGAGGGACTTCGATGTAGGACACACTGTCTGGGAGAGGAGTGGTTGGATTCGGTGTGCTAGGGGGAGGGTGGAACTTTCCTGAGTTCACATCTGCTCCTCGATTCCCAGTGCAGCAATAATTTCTTCTTTTCCTAGTCACGACAATGGAGAAGCTTTGGGCTGATGTGATTTGACGCTTGCTTGGGGCTTACCATTGAAACAACGATCTTTGTCTTCTCCGGCAACAGGAGGGTTTCCTCATCTTGTCTGGAATTTGGCTTTTTTTGCTCCTTCTGTTACGGTTCCTTTGAGGTCTGAGTGCAATGTGGACGGTATAAAGGAGAACTTGAATTGTTCAGACGGGGTGTGTTTCGTTTATTTTCCCCTCGTTGTGTGTATCGTATGTCAATGGCATCAGGAGCCTCCCAATGGTTTGATCTGGTTGGCCTTTTTGTCTCCTCTAGTTTCTTTTGTTCGGCAATCATCTGGTCTTTTATGAGGAACGGTTAGCGCAGTGTATCTCATTGTTGTTTGAGTTTTCCGGTTCTCTATTTGGTGTGAGATGCTGAGTCAGTGATTTTTCGTGCGTTGCTTGCACTTTGGTTTGTTGTTTGGATACAAGTGGTGGAGGAAGCATCTCCAACATTTCTGTTGCTGGATTACTTTGTGTAAGAGAAAAAACTGTCTATGGGGGATTTATGACAACTTTGTAGTGTTAGTTTCCCGAATGTTTCCACAATATTGTTGAGCTCACTGGTTAGGGAATTGTCAGTCAACAATTTCCGCCGATGAGCAGGTTTGGGTATCACTTTATGCAACTCAATAACTTTGGTGTTCTTACCTTGATGGTGAAGAGTCATCTTCAATAAATTTTCACATAGCTTGCAGATTTTCATTGTCGTCTCACTCCCCGCCTTCTAAGGACTCGCTGGGGGTTCTCTTCAGATTTAGTTTCATCAATTCATGTTTGGTTATTTTTTCTTCTTCTACAAGGGTCTGATTTTGTGGATCAGCCTGCATGTTTTTCTGTATCTCTAATAGTTTCTTGGATAATTCCCTAATTTTTATATAGAAATTTCTATATATCGTCTTATTCCTGTTCATTCATTTATTAGGAATGGAATTCAGCCTAGGTGATAGGTGGTTGGGGGTGGTGTTGACTTGTCAGGGTGTCACATTGATTGCCAAACCTCCTCTACAATCTTTTCATACCCCTTTCCCTCTTGCCATATAACCTGATACCTAAAGGGTATCTTGTTTTTCTGAAAATCTCCACCGTTACTTAGTAAGATGGGACAATGATCTAACCTGATTCTAGGTAGATGGGTAATTATAGATTTTGGCTAATTTCTAATCCATTCATCATTTGCTAAGACCCGGTCTGGCTAGGTCATCACTAATTTATCGGTTGCTCTACCATTAGACAAGAAAAATTTTGGTCCCCTAAAATTTAGGTCTACCCAATTGGCATTCATGATGCAACTCATTAGCATCTACACCCTTGCACATAAAAAAGCATTCATGATGCAATTCATCATGATGCAAACTTGTTTACATGATTCACCGAGCGTCAATGAACATAAAAAAGCAGCACATCCTCAAAACTATAGGCATTCACGATGCCACTCATCAGCATCTGCACCCTTGTACAGTTGAAATATCATCATTACCTTTGGTCATACCATACAAAAACTAGGCCAAATACCTTCGGAGCAATTGGGAAATGATATATCATCAAATTTAATCCTTGTTTACCTCCTATACAACTGGATAATTTCAATATGCCAAAATTCTTAACGTTCCCCTAAATGCACTCAATTAAACAAATTATAGAAGGATATCATGTTTCAAATGAGGAGTTCCGGCAACAACCAAATCAATATGTTTCGCCCATCTGTATTTCTGCTGGCTGTACAAACTCCAGATTAATATTAATTAAATTGAGATATACAAAACCTCAACATCTCAGATGCCTTTGAAATTTAATGAGTTTAATTTATTTGGAAATGTAATAAAACAAGCACTGATTGGACGTAACCCCAGATCGCACATGAATTCCACAAGGTACCCTTCTAATAAAAACATTAGGCGACATCGCGATGAAATTTCCAAAGCCTAGCCTTGGAATTAAACATGCATTGAACAACACAGCACCTTACAGAGAAACTTGTCATCTGAGATAAGAAAAAGCCTTACGGAGACAAGAAAAAACCTAACCTTGGCCGCGCAAATGCCACAACCCCTGTCGCAGAAGAAACTAACTTGTTGCCGGAGAAGCTTGTCGCCTGGAGAGATGGAGTAGCCAGAAACCTTGTCGCTGGAAAGCTTGTTGGATCAAACCTCATCGATTTAGAAGCCCTTCGATTGGGGCAAATCCAGACCAATAATGTCCATCACAGTGATAGTAGAGAAAAGGGAGAAATGGAAAGGATGCGGGGAAGGCAGAGAGAAAGGAAGGTCTTTTCGAAACCGGAATGCCACGGGAACACTGGAGCTCAGCCGCTGGAACGCTGGAGCTCAGGCGCGGGAAGAAGGGGGAATTACGAGTGCAAGCGAAAACAAAATTTTCGTGGGTGACGGGCGTAACAGGTCACAATGTTAACCTATTAAAAATATAGTTAAACGAGTATTGTAAATGAACATGGGCTTCAAACTCCCATTGCCAAGGGAAAAGAGTGAGCTCAACTGCTGGATGCCATTCTGCCAGCGGTTGGGTGATTTAGTTTGATTTTCGGCCAGCAGGAGAGCCGCTGCACTGGCCGAAGGGGCTTCTATCGGCGGATCAGAAATCTTTCGCTGGCGGAAGCAGTTTTTTTAGTAGTGCAAACACCTTTTGTTGTGAATTCTTTACGTTTGTTGTTTAGCTTGTATGGTAAGTAGGAAAATGAGTATTTTTTACTCTATTTTACTGTGGCATTTAAATATCTTATAACCAGAGCGACAACTCTGCGGTTTCGATGTAAATTTCTTAAACAGGTTAGAGTGTTCTACAATTCTAGTTGTAGGAGGGGGTTAGGCATTGGCTCACAAACGAGACTACACATTGTCGTCCTGTCTGGTGATGAACTGTATAGTGTACAATGTTTTCATGTGCTCACATGATTGTTATTTGGATGTGGCTTTTCCAGAAGAGCCAGTGTACACCGCGAAGTCCATGTGAAGGGGTGGGGAAGGCTTTTGGGTATGTGTTTCTAGCCACTTAAAAGTAGGTGAAATATTTGGTTTTTCTACGTTCATTTCACATGAAAATATATGTCAGGGTTGTGGGCGTTTAGTATTGTGGCAATTGCAGATTTTGTCGAAGCACTTTGTGCACCTCTAACATTCCACATAAGTAATTTATCATGTATAATTAAATTGAGAGTGGGTCACAATAAGCGTACCGTGTGACTCCAGTTGAGGAGTTAGTTCCCTAGTCACTATCCCGTGGAATCTTTATCCATGCGTTTGAATAATCCACTTCGTTCTGCTTTCCACATAACGGGTCAGAAACTTTTCTTTTTTTCCTCCATTGTAGTTGTTGGCAATTGCTCAATGTCGGCTACCCCTTCTAGCAGAATTTTGTCCTTTCCTTTATTCCCATTTGCGCCCAATTAAGGATTTGGTAGGTGGGTTTTGAGGGCATTTCGAAGAGCTTCTGGGGTGATCATCTTATGTACCAATGCTTCACTCAATTTTCCATGAAAGCCGTCTCGGAACATCCACGACGAGTTTGGGAAGAGGTGCGAAGGAGAGAAGCTAGATACCGGAGAGTTCGCAAGAGCCAGGAGTTCGTAAGAGCCGGGACTTCGTTTTCAAAATTAAGCTTTTGCTGAGTAGATTGACTTGACGAGGGTCTAGTGTGAGGGGGGTTCTGCTTTATTGACTGGCCGATGCAGTGGAGTTTGAAGTGGACGAGGTAATCTGTGGGGAGCCTCTCATTTGCCTTCTATTGGCAACATTCCATTCACCAGGAGGAGGGGTGTCCTCTGGATCTTCAGCGGTGTGACTAGGAGAGATTTCTATAAATTTAGGGTGTCGGCCTCGGCATTCTGCAATACAATGACACCATCCATGACATGATTCGCAAACCTTTGGCCTACCTTCAATGCTATAAGGCAGCCAAAAATGAGGTTTATGGCGTGTCGATGAAGGTGCCTTTCGCCTTTTCCGCAAGGAGATCGACTTCCACCTTCACCCTGGCAAAGGCATGTCTACCTGGTTGTTCTAGTGTTGCTGAGTCCATTCCGAGGTATGTACCTACTGGGTTTACAATTTGGCTAAGGTCTCCATCGTGGCAAAGGGGGGGAGGGAATCAAATCAATTTGACCCTGTGTGGTACTCGGGTAGGTGTCCACTTGGAAATCAATTGGTCAAGAAAACAAATGTAAGTGTGAATATGACTGTGCTGATCTTGTGAATGTGTGTGTGTTGAGTTGAGATGAGATCCCTTTGGGGAATCATTTTGTGTCGCCTTGGGTTGATCTGGTGTGTGAATATGTTGAAACACCTCTTTCGGCATTCTATGGATCGGGAATGGGCTCACATATCTCGGGTGTCCGCCGATCGGGAATGGGTGGTGTCAGCCATAGTTGAGCTGGGTCTTTGTTTCCTTCTCTGCCATTTATTCCTTCGAGGTTCACCTGTCCTTTCTTGCTCTTGTTTTTGGTGCGATGTTCAACATCATCCAGGTGCTCAATCAAGCCAACTCTATTGATCCTTATTTCGTTATTCTCCATCAACAACACAAGGAAGGGATTCTTCCACAACTTTATAGGGTGCACCATGGATATCACCTCTCCGTTGTGTCAAAATGTGACCCCATCTTCTTGAGTTCCTTTTGGTACAAGTTATATAAATTGAGTGGGACAACACTTTTAATAAATAATGCTTACCACCCACAAACTGATGGGCAATCCAAAGTGGTTAACTGCACCTTAGAGCAATATCTTTGTGCTTTCACTTAAAGACAAGTCGACTACCTCGATTCTGTTCCTTATATGAGTTGAATTTCATTACTACAACCTTAAGATTTCTCCATTTTAGACTCTTTATGGTCGTACTCCACTTTCTATTCCCCTCTAAACTCAGGGCTCTACCTCAATCCAAACCATGGATGATGCAATCATAGCTCATGATGACCTCATCACACCCTAAAAGCAAACCTACTCGTTGCACATAACCGAATGACATTGAAAGCAAATGCTCATTGCATGAACTTAACTTCGAGGTGGGGGACCTTGCGTTGGTCAGGTTGCAGCCATATTGTCAGATTTCAGTAGCATAAAAACAACACAACAAACTAACTATATGGTTCTACAATCCCTTCCCTATCTCAACACGAGTCAGCCTGGTTGCCTATCGAGTGGGGTTGTCCGACGCCTCTCGGTCCTCCTCGACTAATTCTACTATAGAGGCAAACGATAGACAATAACTTCCCCTGAACACGGGTAAGAACTTTCATCCTACTATCACCCAGTTTTCCATGTCTCTGAAGTCTTTTCGAGGTACTGCTACTCAATTATCAAGAGACCTTCCACCTACCAGACAAGACAAAAAAATGATAGAGACTCCAATGGTCATTTGTGCAACTTGTATCATTCTCATTCATGGCGAGCCTCCGCCTCAAGTGCTTGTCCAATGGCATGGTTGTCCCCTTGAGAAAGCCTCTTTGGAGAAGCAGTGTAGTACATTTGGAAATTTTGGAGTCAAAACTCCAGGAAGCCTAGCTGCTGAAGGATACATATCTTATGTACGTCCCTAGGATTTTGAGCTTAGTTTGTCTATATATATATATATATATATATATATATATATATATATATGTAAGGGTTTAAGGGTTCTAGAGTCAAGTAATCCTTGTAATTGAGCGGGAGATCTGAGGGAAAATGAGGATTGGGCTCACTCTATTACTCTCCATATTCAAGGTAATCAAGGCAATTTTTTCCTAACCTTACAGTCTTCTCCTTCGTCTATCCTTTACTTGCTTCAATCTTCCTTGCGTACGAGTAAGTCGCGACATTGCGCTCGAAGATTGGCTGTCTGAACAGATTTCTCATTGTTGTAAGCTCTATTGTCCAACCTTGTCATCTACTAAATGTGGTTTACTTTTTCCTCTTCTTGATTATCTCTCTTATGCTAAATTTTCTTCTTCTTATGAAGTGTTTTTAGCTATGTTATCTTTTGATGATGATCTCATTTCATACTCCCAAACTGTTTGCTATGATCACTTCTGCCAAACAATGGTTGTTGAGATTAAGTCATTGCAAGATAACTACTCTTTCTTAGGCCCCTTCCACTTGGAGACATATTGGCTGAAGTGGGTCTACAAAATCAAAAGAAATGGCGATGAAATAGTGGAACGCTACAAGGCCAGACTCGTTGCTAAAGAATATAATTAGATTGAGAGGCTTGACTTTACAGGAAACATTTGCCTCAATAATCAAATTAAGAACTTTCCAATATCTACTTATCGTAGCAGTTTCTAAAGGGTGGTCATTGCATTAGATGGATGCCTATAACACCTTCTCAACGCGATCTTCAAGAGGATCTCAATACGAGTCTAACTCCATGTTTCTCCACTTTCCATCCTAATATGATCTACAAATTACAAAGTGCCAATATGGCCTTTGGCAAGCATCTCACCTATAATTTGTGAAGCTCTCCATTGTTGCACAGCTTTATGCTTTTTACAATCAGCAACAAACTATTCTTGTTCACATTCAAAATTGAAGGGTTGGGACCGCTGAAAGTATTTCTTGGGCATTGAAGTTGCATGCACATCTGAGTTTTGTTCCTTTGTTAGCAAGAGTCTAGATATCTTGTTCAAAATAGGAATATTGATACGGACCACGCCATTTACCTTTCCATGACTCAGAATTATAATCTTTCAGTCAACGGTGCCTCCCCTCTCTTTGATGCTAATCTATACAGGAGACTTGAGGGACTACTTTAAAATCCCAGTTGGGCATTGTTAATAGCAGAAGGAAGAATCCCACATGCACCTGCTATTCATAGTCTACGCGCATCTCATCTAAGTCATTCCTTATTTGTTTTCAAATATCTCTCCAGTGAATCAGTCTCTAATCCTTATAAATCTGAATTTGTATACTTGTGTCTATATGGATTGTTGTAAACCGATGCTCAATTGATTCAAGAGATTCAGTCACAGTTGTTTTCTTCACTAGTGTGTGAACAAACTTCTATCTCCTAAAAAACATCATCACAACAACGTAAGTCTAAGGGTTAGGAAGACAAGTAAACATAGAAAATGTAGCCATGGATCAGGGACAACAAAGAGGGGGACCAAGACAAGGATGACAATATGATGTTTGGACTGGCTTTAATTATCAACATATGATTCAGGGACTTAATACTTCCTCAACCCTATCTCTATCTCTATTATCATTTTTTTATCTTTGCCAGAGTTTGGATCATTTCCTTAGAGGATAAAGTATTCAACCGTCAAACTAATATAATATTTATAAAGGCGGGAGAGGTTTAAACATTTCTCCTTCTCTCACTCTTGTGCACATGGTAAGAGCTAAATTTTTCTATCTTGAGATTGCATGGCAGGGCAAAGTCAAGTGCGATGTTCAAAGGATGTGAACTCCATTTGAAGAAACATCAAGTTTTCCTATCTTTAAAATGCCGCTCCTTGGATAAATTGAAGTTCGCTCCCATATATCTTTATATATAAACTTATTTATCCCCTTGGTCTTGTGTCTAGTCCATGCCCCTGCGCGTGTGGCCCATGTCTTGCACGCGATTAGGGCTATTGGGTGTTGAACTTGTGTGCGTATTACTCATTGCTTCGCTGGATCTCGTAGCACATGGGTTGAAATAGGGAACCGTTTAGCACTTCAACCCTGTGCTTTAAAAAGCAGACCGGCCTGTTCGACTCGATTGAACCCGAACTGGTGGCTTTTCCCTTTAGATTAACCAAAAAAAAAAAAAAAAAAACCGGATTTGTTCAAGAACTATGTGAACCAGCCGGTTCATCTGGTTGGACCATAAATTGGACCGGTCTGATTGGTCCGGTGGATCTGGTTGGAGTAGAAGAGAAAGGACAACGCAAAACTGAAAAGAGACATAGGCGGGATTCAAACCCGGAACCTTTTAAAGGTTATACACTGCCAAAGTGAAAACTGGGACTTCCGGTTTTCAGCCCATAACCTTTTAAAGGTTATACACTGCCAAACCAAGTGACTTTAATATTGTACTCTAAAATTATAAAAATAAAAGATAATCATACCACGATTGAACGAACGGTTTAACCCAGTCTAACAGGATTGAACTAAAATCGCGCCTTACTACTAGTTCAATGACCGGCTCGATATTTAAAACTCTGGTTAAACCACTTCAGGTCAAGTGAGTTTTTTTTTAATCTGAATAAAAAAAAATGTCCGGATCTGAACAAAACGGGTCTATCCTTGACTGGACGATGACGTTAGTACCTGTATAATTTAATTCACTCGACACGGACAGTCCACGCTAGAAACCACGCTAGAAACAGCGCTTTGGTCCAACTAGTACGCTTGTCTTCTCTGGCCGACTGTTTTCAGCCACCGTGTTATTCCAAGGCTACCACTTGCCAGAGAGAAGATGACGTGGAATTTGGAAAGAGAGATCTCGAAGCCATGAAGCAGCAGAAAGAATCACAGACCATATCTTTTTTCCCAGACGCTGTAAGATCTGGAAGGAACATCAAGGACTGTCCGGTTCAGCTTCAATCTAAGCAATGTGATGCTGATCCACCCTTTTCCAAGTCAATCTTACATGTAAACCTTATCCACTTCTGTACTTCCCAGAGTCACAACGTCCATCAGTTTTTCTCATTCAAATCCACAGGAGAGTGAGGAATCCGAGTCAGATTTTCGGCCCTGTTTTTTCTCCGTTATCTCCTCCCCTTCTGGAGAAATGGAAAAGGAGAAACCGAAAGATAAATTGACAAGGAAAGAAATTGCTTCTTCTAGAAACCCTGTCTACGTTGTTTTCTTCTAGAAACCCTGTCTACGTTGTTTTCTTCTAGAGACCCACATTTCGTTTTCACCTCCCACAACAGCAGAAACTTCAAATTGAGACAAGGACGATAATGGGTGGCCCAAGACGTCTTCAATACTCAAATATCTCAAACAAAAAACAGAGATAGACAGTTTCCGCTCTCTTTAATTTTAATCCTGGGGGCTCAACTCGATCACCCACTGAATCAGATCTGCTCCATTCTTTTAAGAGTAATGCTATGGGCACGGAGACGGTACTCGGCCCGAGTACGGAATCTGACGTAGATAGCTTATGTAGCCATCCACGTCAGATACTGAGTCAGCGGCCTCCGGCTCCCTCCCTCCGTCTCGCGGCCTCCCTCCGTCCCGCGGCCTCCGGTCCTGCGGCCTCCGTCGGTCCCGCGGCCTCCGTCCGTCCCGCGGCCTCCGTCTGTCCCGCGGCCTCTGTCCGTCCCGCGGCCTCCGTCCGTCCCGCGGCCTCCGTCCGTCCCGCGGCCTCCGTCTGTCCCGCGGCCTCTGTCCGTCCCGCGGCCTCCGTCCGTCCCGCGGCCTCCGTCCGTCCCGCGGCCTCCCGTCCGTCCCGCGGCTTCCCGCTCCCTTTCCTCCCTTTCCCTCCCTCTCCCTCCTCTCCCTTCCCTCCCGCTCCTTCCCTCTCCCTTTCCCTCCCGCTCCTTCCCTCTCCCTTTCCCTCCCGCTCCTTACCTCTCCCTTTCCCTCCCTCTTCCTTTCCCTCCCGCTCCTTTCCTCTTCCTTTCCCTCCCTCTTCCTTTCCCTCCTGCGCCCCCGTCATCATCTACACCGTCTCCCCTAAAAATCATCCGCCGATTCGTTGTCGTCCTCCTCCTTTTCCTCTTTGTCGGTGGCGGCGGCGGTCGTGGCGGCATCGAATCGAACTGGGAGGGAAAGGGAGAGGGATGGAGCGGGACTGAGGGAGGCTGCGGGAGGGAGGGAGGGGGAGGCTGGGAGGCTGCGGGAGGGAGGGAGGGGAGGCTTGGGAGGCTGCGGGAGGGAGGGAGGAGGGGAGGCTGGGAGGCTCCGGGAGGGAGGGAGGGGGACAGTGGAAGGCTGCGGGAGGAGGGAGGGGGACAGTGGAAGGCTGCGGGAGGGAGGGAGGGAGGGAGCGGGCGGAGGGAGGGAGCGGGCGGAGGGAGGGAGCCGTGGCCGCTGACTCATCATCTGACGTGGATGGCCACGTAAGTCATCCACGTCAGATTCCGTACTCAGGCTGCCAGAGCATTACTCTTCTTTTTAAACTCTCAGGTAGCTCCATTTCTGGACAGAATCATGACACATTACTCTAACTTAGTTGGTTCCTTATCCCATCTTGGAAATTTAATAGCATCCACACCTTCCTTCCCCAAATTTGGATGGTCCCCTGCCAGTTCCATGGTTATATCACGGCAGAGATACTCCTTAAAAATTCATTCTGGGAAAGAGGCCAAGATCACTGTTCGGTGCGTGAAAACCTACGAGCACCGCTCAGCAGGCGGACGTCCCCCGCCCCCCTTTTTTTCTTCTTTGCGTGGCCGTCATGCAAGATCCACCGTTTCAGAAGAATCCATCCATGTCGGCCAAACCCTGCAAATCGACTCTTTCCTAACCACTCCCTCCCTGCATTTAATTGCAATGCTTGAACCTTGTCTTGTCACCACGCATTTTGGCACTTCTAAAAACAAACAAC
Organism: Aristolochia contorta; assembly: GCA_022405105.1. Classification (NCBI taxonomy): domain Eukaryota; kingdom Viridiplantae; phylum Streptophyta; class Magnoliopsida; order Piperales; family Aristolochiaceae; genus Aristolochia; species Aristolochia contorta. The sequence goes on from CM039667.1 coordinate 18,259,228, forward strand.
ACTATAGAATATTACGGAGAAAAGTGAAAATCATTAATATTGTTAAAAGTGTAAGACTTGGATCTTTGTTTTAAGAAATGGAGGTGGAAGACGAGTGGACGACGTGGTTGATGAACTGTTTTCCTCTTGTTGGATTCAATGATCAAACTAATTTAGATTAAATTTCAGTAGGTTGAATGGGTCTCTACTGGGTCTGATGCCATATGATCACCTGTACTATAATACGGAGCTCTCCGTGGCTCATCCATTGATTAATCGGTTCTGCAAGTTTGTCGGATAAAACAGAAGAAAAAAAAAATCTTCCAAGACAAATTATAAGAAAAATTTAGAGGGAGCCGGCGGTTTAATACTTTTTAAACGGTGGGTGGTCCGGGATTCTGGTGCCTCTGTTACCAGTTTAATCGCCGCTGAATAAAGTCAAGCCGATTTTTTTTTTCTTTTTGTGATTTAATACCATTGGTGCCTCTGTTCAGCATGTTCTATTCGATACTGGTAGGAGAAGAACCCGACTCGGAGTTTTTTATGCCTTGTTTTGGAATCAGATACGTCTCGTATCACCTTTATTCTATCCGAAGGGGTTAATCAGGTCTACGTCCGTTGTCTTCGGGCGGACGAAGCGGGTTCCATTGGAGTTACAGCCGGGTCCAGCAGAGATGATGGAGAAGTAGGATTGAGGTGGCATCCCTATCTTCCTGCTGTAACCGTAACCCTGTATTCTGTGTCCCATATCAGCCTTATTTTTATTCCTCCCCCCATAAATACAAGCGGCCTGCACACTTTGGTTGAAACTTGAAACGTCTTCTTTACCTCCGAGAAGAGCAGTTCAAATCGGCTACATACGGGCGACAGTGAATTTTCGTTTCTCGTTCAGGGGAAGCGCCGGTGCTTTGCGAGAGTGGGAGATTGGGATCAGGCGGACTGGAATCCGATTGGGGTTTGTGAGGATTTGAGGAGCGGGGAACGGGGAGTAGATTTGTGGGTTTTGGTATCTTGCTGGGTTTTTTGGGTTTTTCTCAAGGGGTTTGAGTGTGGATGGACTGTGGTTCTTGCTATGGAAGGATCCCCGCCATTGAAGCTTTGCCCGCCGCGGTGAAGTCTGTGGGGCTTCGTGCTGGTTCGGCTAAGGTTGGATTCGTGGGTGGGCTGCCGAAGATCCGTCGTCTCTCGTACGGGATTCAGGTTAGGTTTTCTGTCCCCCCCATATCATGTTTCGTTTTTGTTTTCGGACGTTGTATGCGTTGATCTGAGGATCGACAGAGGAACATTGCGTGTACTGTTCATACTTGTGGTTGATGTGGTTTGGCCGCCGTGCTTGTAGAGATTTGTGTTATGGGGTTCTTTATTTCTTCTTTAACCTATCTTTTGCCATTTCGATGAGGGAATACGGCTTTTCGGTCCCTATTTCCCTCGGAATTGGACGGTTTTAATGTCTCGAACTGTTCTTTTTTCTACTCGTCATTCAGCTAATATCTGTTAGCAATTTATTTCCCTTGATCCCAGTTTGTTTTGGGCCTGAAGTATTTTTGCTTTCATTTGGAAATGGAAAAATCAGATCTAAAACGGATGCACTTTAGGAATCATATCAGTTGGCTCTGTGCGAGTTTACAACTGTTGTAATTCATCAGTGGGAGACCTAAGTTTAGAATCCTTTAATTTTGTTCTTATCTTCGGGCCCATATGCATCCTGTCAAATTTCTTTGTGAAATAAAAGGGCAAAAAGTCTGTATAATTAGAAAACCATTTTGGCTGAAACAGACTGAAGGAGTGTTTTAGTTTTTTATTTTTATTTTTTGTGGTTAATTATCAAAGTACTGTTTTAATTTGGTACCTGGGGAACACAATGGTTTGATATATTTCATTGTAGTCCTGAACCTCCTCCTCTGTATGCAGGGCATTTCCAAGATTGCTGATCTCAGAAGTACAATCCCTGTTACAGTCGCAAGTGCAGAATTCAGCAAATGCGAGTTCAGAAGTATACCTACACCACTTGAACCTAGGTCGTCGGCTGGGAAGTTTTTGAGCAGTATCTTGAAGAATCATCGACATCTTTTCCCTTTTGCTGTGGCAGAACAACTTGAGGCATTGGCTGCTGATAGAGATGGTGCCATTGCACGTCTCGAGAATAGCCTGGGCTCCACTGAATCATGCCTTCATGGGTTAGTTCTTATGAACTTTATATTTTTGTTATATTTTTGTTGTTATTATTCTGTTTTTAAAGGGGTATCTCATGTTGCACATTTTTACTAATCTGAGTTAGTATTTAGAATATGATCCACCATCTACTCCATGTTTTATTAGTATTCTTGCTGATTTGTAACTGAAACAGGCAAAGAATGTTAAAACTTTTTGATTAAATGCGCTAAAATTTGGAATATGAAAATTTTACTCTTCCTGTACTCGGTTTGAAGCAAAATTTCTTTTGGTTTGCAATTGGTTTGACTTCAAAATGATTCTCCCATGAACATTGTCGTCCATCCATGGTTGGCTCTAGATAAATACTGAACATTTGGGATATATTTGTCTGCTTTTACTTTCTTACACGGACTTTATATGCTTGACTCCTTTTAATCAATGTTTGTTATATAATTGTCTGCCGATGAACTTGAACTAGCATTTTGCTAAAATTTGTCATTGACATGCTTTTCAGGAGGATAGCCGAGCTGAAACGGGAGGAGTGCCAAATTGCCATTGAAGAAGTTCTGTACATGTTAGTTGTTCACAAGTTCTCTGAAATTGATGTCCCCATGGTCCCAAGATTGTCATCATATGTTAGAAATGGGAGATTGGAAATCCTGGCTTCTAAAGAGAGGGAGCTGGAATCAATTCATGGTCTAGAGGCTCTAGACATGGTAAGGGACCACCTCTCCACTGTTATTGGCTACAGAGGCAAACCTGATATTTCAGACAATTGGACCACAACTCCAGTGCGCCGTCTTCAACTAGGCCGAATCTATGCAGCATCAGTCATGTATGGTTACTTTCTCAAGTCTGCATCTCTCAGACACCACTTGGATCAGACTGTGACATGCACCCAATACGATCTACCACTTGACTGTATGTTCAGTCTGCCATTTTCTAATAAGAAACCACACCAGTGGGAGGAGCTTTTCCCTGAGCAAGCCAACAGGGTATCACCCATGTATCACGAGTCTAGGCCAAGAAACATGGAGACTCTGCGTGACTATGTCATGCAGTTCGATTCCGGGACCTTACAGAGATGTGCCAAGCTGAGAACAATGGAGGCGGTGAATCTGATAGAGAGACACACATGGGCGCTGTTTGGGGACGATGAGAAAGGCAGAGATGGGAGCGATGAGACTGTTCATGCCACTAGATCCAGCTTGAGAAGATTGGTTCTGGAGGCTGTGGCCTTTGGATCCTTTCTCTGGGATGTGGAAGCTCATGTCGATTCCTTCTACAGACTGACGGAGAACTGAGATTGGCTTTATTTTGAAGTGTGAATTAGGAAAGCAGTGATGCAGTTGGGCTCTTGTATTTGAAAGGAGTTCTAGAATTGGTCCTGCTATGTAATACTTCCTCCCCATCCTTACACCCCATTTTTCATCAACAGAAAGAATGTACAGTTCAGAATCATTATGAAATTTAGTAGAAAGAACTATCCCATTAAATAGTCCTAACTTCATCTTCCTTGCAATCGTGTCAAACTCCTCTCCCTTTTGCAGTCATGCTGGGATTTCAGCACGTTCTACAATAATAGAAGCGTAGTTGTACTTGTGTGATGAATCCCGGAAACTTCTGAATGTTAGGACTGAACGTGCAAAACTGCGTTTGAAAATCTACTTTCAGAGAGCGCCTCCATTTATGAAAGAGCGTCCCATTAGTATTGGCCTATTGAAAGCTGAACCAAAAGGATGGATGAGTCCGGCTCGCCTGTGTTGACTGAATGGGCAACCGATCGAAGTCCTTTCCAGTTTTAATTGTGAACGACTAACGAGACCCAAGTCTTAAGCCATTGGGACTGTAGTTTCTTGTGTCTAATATTTATGAATGATGCTAGTTGCACTTTGTCCTTTCCAGTTTTAATTGTGAACGAAGACCCAAGTCTTAAGCCATTGGGACTGTAGTTTCTTGTGTCTAGTATTTATGAATGATGCTATACCTATCTTATGTATATGTAAATTTAAACCATTAATGCCTAGGGTTTAAATTTTATAAAATAAAAAATATTTTTTTACATTTTTAAGGGCTTATATTAATATGAACGTCAGATATGTATGTGGGCTAGGTGCACTTAGCATTACTCAATATTTATTTATATCAAAAGGATAATTATAATAAGAGTAATGCTAGCTGCACTTATACTTAGTACCTATTTCACGTATATGTTAATCTAAGCCCTGAAAAATATCAAAAAATATTATTTACTTTTAAAATCCTATATTGTAAAGGATAAACCCTAGGCATACAATCCCTCACATACCATTTAATACGCATAACATTATTCTTTTAAAAATCAGTCTAAACCTGCCAATTTGACCTGGTTCAATCCATGTGGTTTTTCTAATTGGTTTAACCAAAAAAAAAACCGGATTTGAACAAGAACTGTGTGAACCAGCCAGTTTGGCTGGTTTGATTGTAAAATCGTACTGGTCTGATCGAGGAGAAGACAAAGACAAAGCTGAACTCGAAACATACACGGGTGTGGGATTCAAACCCAGAATTTTCTAAAGGTTGAATAGTGTTCAACCAATTGTCTAACATGATTCAATCAATGGCCTAACCTTATTCAACCATGATTTAAGCTGATTGAACCAATGGTCTAATCGGGTCCAAAGTGGGTTGATCCAAAACTGGACTTGCAACCAGTTCCATGACCAGTTTTCAGTTTTTAAAACATTGACGAAAAATGAGTATATAAGAGTTCAAGGATTTTTTTTTATCACAATTTAGTTGCATGGTTGGTTTGGAGTATATTAGTTTTTTTATCACAATAAAACAAGGGATTTTATCCATTTTGACGAGTGTAGCCTTGAGTAGGCTTTGATATATTAGATTTACCTTTCCATATATTTATATACAATAAATGTGTGTTATTATTTTTATCATATTTAAATTTTATAATGATTATGTTTTATTTCATAATTTTTTATATTTAACATTCTAAAACTTATATCAATTTCATATAAATTCGTTCTTCCAATTGAATATAAATGGTATATAAATAAAAAGGAATAGGTTTTTTATACTGTTTTCGACAATCTTATTATATTAATTATTTTAGTTTTATCAGTTTTTCTTCTAGTCATTAAATAAATAAACAGAATATATATATTTAAAATAAACAACCCAAAAATTCATTCAATTCTCCATCAAATGATTCAAAACAAGACAAAAGTGAAAAGTGAAAGTACAAAGATAAAGCAGAGAAGGAAAGTAGAGAGGTGAAATAGAGAGTAAGTAGAAAGAGGAAGCTTCTGAAAAAAAAGTAGAGAGAGGAAGCAGAGAGAGGAAGTAGAGAGAGGAAGTAGAGAAACAGAGTTGAAAGAGAAATTGGAGGGAAAGTAGAGAGGAAGTAGAGAGAGGAAGTAGAGAGACAGAGTTGAAAGAGAAATAGAAGGGAAAGTAGAGAGGAAGTAGAGAGAGGAAGTAGATTGAGAAGGTAGAGAGGAAGTAGATTGAGAAGGTAGAGAGGAAGTAGATTGAGAAGGTAGAGAGGAAGTAGAGAGAGAAAAGAGAGAGAAAGGAGATAGAAAGGAGAGAGGAGAGAGGAGAGAGGAGAGAGGAGAGAGGAGAGAGGAGAGAGGAGAGAGGAGAGAGGAGAGAGGAGAGAGGAGAGAGGAGAGAGGAGAGAGGAGAGACGAAGAAGAGAATGTAGAGAGAGAATGTAGAGAGAGAATGTAGAGAGAGAATGTAGAGAGAGAATGTAGAGAGAGAATGTAGAGAGAGAATGTAGAGAGAGAATGTAGAGAGAGAATGTAGAGAGAGAATGTAGAGAGAGAATGTAGAGAGAGAATGTAGAGAGAGAATGTAGAGAGAGAATGTAGAGAGAGAATGTAGAGAGAGAAAACACATAGAAAATGTCGGGAAAGAAAGTAGAAAGACGAATTAGATCCTAGAGAGATAGAGTAGAGATACAAAAAGATTTATTGACCAAAATTTAAGATAATTCTAGAGATTTACTGCTTTTATAAGTATTTTCATTTCTATGGTAAGCCGCAGTGTGAAACTTAGATGGATAACCGACACTGGAATAGCCCTTTTTTGGGCCGAATTAAAATGAGAATCAGGTTTGGATATCCATGAAGAGTAATGCTATCTGCACCTAAGTGCAGTACCTATCCGACGTACCGGCTAATATTTAACACGACTGCCTAGGGTTTATCCTTTAAAATTTAGGATTTTATAAAAATAAAAATATTTTTTTATTTATTTTAGTGTTTCATATTGGCTAATACGTTGGATATGTATCCTTTAAAATTTAGGATATTATAACTTTTTTTAATCTTTTTTAGTATTTCTGATTTGCTGGTACGTCGGATGGGTATTACGCTTAGGTGCAACTAGTGTTACTCACCTATGTGTTGTGGATATCGGATTAATAGATATTAAGTGAATGGAGCCAAACTATGCACAAAAAATAAAGATAGGATTTTTTTTAATTTTTTTAAACAAAAAGATCCTAGAGAGTATAACTGATGAGAAAACTTGATCTCATCATTCTGTGTGAGCATCACATAGTGAGAAACAAAGAATCTCCTTCGCGTGAAACTTTTTTTTATATATGTCATGATTTCTGAAGGGAGAAAACTTATGTATTTTACTTGTCTCTCTCAAATTATTTTTGAATGAATAATGAATCTCTTTTTTTTTCTTTTAGTATAGTGATATTTTACTCCAATTCCCATGCTCCTATGACACTTGAACCCAAAACCTCCCATTGCAAATCCACCCATATGTGACCACGGAGTCCCACCTCGATGCCAATTGAGACGTAATACTAGTCGATATATATATATATATATATATATATATATATGCATGGGCATCAAACCAATAAGAACTTTGGTTTGGTCAAACCCAGTTTGACCAAATAATTAGACTAGTGGTCGACCCATAATTTGTCTTTTCATAATAAGTGATATATATTTTGAGTTTTTAACACTTCAAGACAGACTACTTAGTAATACCATTGGATTGTTAGTGTTGGCCGTAACTCTTACATATCCTGACTTCAAATCCCCCTCCTATATTATGGGTTTTAATCCTTCTATCTCAAATCTTAACTACACCCATGAACTGAACTAGATCAGACCGGATCGAACTCGGCCGAACTGACTGGCCGGTTCCAACCATGGGGGAGAAAATCCGGTTCTGGTCTCTACAAGGGCTAGGATTAATTCGCTCCAGTTCTGGTCTCTACAAGGGCTAGGATTAATTCGCTCTAGTTCTGGTCTCTACAAAGGGCTAGGATTAATTCGCTCCAGTTCTGGTTTAACTGGATTAGATCGACCAACCAGTCAAATTCTGTTTTTAAAAGATATTTGATTTCAGCATTTGTGTTCATTGGTTCACTACTGTCTAGAAATTTTGCCTTGCAAAGAAAAGAAGTAGGATGATTGGAGGGAGCTCAACAAGTATTCATCCAGAAACGGACTCGTAACACACTTTGAATCTCGCCAAGAGTTACATTGTAGAAAGTGCCACTTTCTCTCTTAAAGTGTCTATATGCAAAATGTACAATTCCCAGGAAAAGTGGGTGTCTTAAAAAATACAAATGGTGAAAGTCTTCAGAAAAAAATTGAAAAACCTAAGAATTTAACTTTCCCTCTAAAAATGATGTGTTCTCTTCAGCCATTTTCATGGAATGGTGCAGAAACCAGCTTTTAAGTTTTTTACACCAGAAATGATGCACTAACTCATATATAGACTTTAGGTCAAGGTCAAGCTTGAACTCAAACTTGGACCTAGACAAAAGCTTGAAAGGGTTAAATTAAGTTGAGCTCGGCTTACTACTGCCTGAGGTGGGACGTTATAGAAAGCAGTACTAAGTCATTTTCCTCTTTTTAAATAAAATCTAGCTACTGCTTATGATTTTTTTTGTATGACATTGTTGGTATAAAAACAAATACATTCCTAGTTTTTGTTATTTAATTATATTGTCATAATTTCTTTAAGCTACATGGATTTATGTTATAAGAAACAAGACAACAATTACTAAGTATTTATATTTTAAATGATTATTTATAAACATTAAATAATATTATATATATATTACCGCCACAGCATATACTCTAATTAAACTTTGACCCTCACAAAATCAGGTCTAGAAAACTCGTGCTCTTGGCTTTGAATCTGTAACTGTATCTTTCTTTTTATCCTTCATACTGCCTCTGCTTCTCCAATACTCATCCCCATATATCTACACTTTCTTATCCCATGTCCTTATATTCTAGAAACACATTCCCAACCTTCAACCTGATCAGTTAGGTTGGATTCCTTATTCCAGGCCTACAGGATGAACATATAATTTTGTCCCGTCATTTTCGAATCAAAGTAAGGTTCCGCCAAAAGCCAATCCCATAAGGACCCTTAATTTCTGGTCTCCCTGCCTCATGATATTTTGTTGTGTTCTATTTTAAAATTTTACATGCTGCAGTCCTCCCCTGCCTCGTGCGGCTAAACCATGCTTAATGAAAGCAAGAGCGGCCTAGTGTTGGAAGATTTAATCTGGGTTTTCCTTCAAGATAAATATAATTTTCTTTGTGATGTGTTGAAAATGTTCTAAAGATTTTATATATATGCATGTATTGGCACTTTGGTAGAGTCTAAATTCATTATTTAGTGGTACCGTACTCAGTATAAAGCATAAGTTATATAAATAGTTTGATTTTAGATTTACGAGGACAAAATTTGGATAGTTTACTCAGCCATGTCAAAGATATCAACGAAAAAGAAAGAAAATATAAATATATATGGCCTGCATATTCCCAAAAGCAAGCAATTCTCTAACAATTAAGGGTGCAAAGTTGTGCCTATTGGCATAGTTTTCTAACAACCAAGTTTTTAGCCGTTAATTAATTGTTTATTGTTTAGATCCAATTGGGAAGAGATTCAATTTAACAAGAAGAGTGAGCATTTGAAACAAAAATTCACAACTTAGTATAGATATATATTATGGTGCGTCCTGAGCTTTAGTAGTCGAAAGAAGTCAAATACTACAATAACTTAAGTTGGATTCAAGGTAATTTTATGCATTATTTACTTGGACTACTAATAAGACGATTGATTGCAGTTTATATAAATATTTTTCTCAATTTCCGATTTTAATCTTTTCGTTCCTGGATTCAATTTCACATACATGGTCCTTTCCACTAATCTGTTTAATTATTTCTCTCAAAAATTGGAGAAAGAGAAGGAAGAAATGACAGAACAAGAAGCTTAATTCCTACCATGACCCGCTATAGAATACAATACAAGTAGAAGTTTATAATAGTCGATATTCTGTATTTGTAATGAAGTTCAGTTGAAATACAATGAGTACTATTAATACATAATTGAATCTGTAATAACAGGCGTGGCATACCAGAGAAATTAAGCTTCAAACAAAACCCGTTTACATTGCATAAATATACAATATATGAAGAATTACCCCAGAAACTAAAGCTGATCATTAAAGACATCTCCGGTGACTTCGTACCAATTATTCTGGCATGTACCGGCCCATAATCTCTCCAATTCACCTAAACATGATCCCTTTTCTTTGAAATCTTGCCTTTTCTCCTGTTCAATTTGTTTTAGAGTAGTGATATGGATACTAGCAAATTTTACTGTGAAGGGTTTACAGCGTGACGTCGCGTCCTCGTTGGCAGTCCAGGTAAGAGATAAAGTAGGAACTATCTTCCTATTCTATAGGTAAACTTAAACCCTAGACCTTATCTGGATTGCAAACTAGGCTGCTAGGAGGACAACCACATCAGGATGTAAAAATTCACAGTAAAATATGACTGTACTGAAATCATTTTTCTTCATTTTAATTAAACTAGCTCTCCTTCGTAGTTCTCATATGTTCAGTGTTCCTCCTTTCGATAGCCGTTCAGGCCCTCAAGTTTCCAGGGGAGACAACAAGTACCTCTTACTACAATCGAAAACATTAATGCAACAAAAATTGTTGGGAAAAAACAGGCAAGGAAAGGCGCAACGGATAATAATCAACATATAAAATCCTTCCTAATTCCAATTTCTTGATCAAAGTAATACAATTAAGAGATGCTTAAGCACAAAGCAATCACAACATCACGCAACAATTTGGTAACACGGAAAAACTCTTTCAATGTGAGGGAGTTAAAAAACCGTGGGACCTATCTTGGTCCAAATGTGAAATCTACTATGAGATCAATGTTTTAGAGAGGCCAATTCACCATTAAAATTCATAACCCAAATATTATCTCATGCAACATTAAATTACAAAGAGATAAATGGTAATAGAAGATATTGCCAAATTTCAGTTCTTTTCGAACTGATACGAATAATATAACTGTCCAAATTCAATCTCCACCAATCAGAATGTAGAATGAAGTGCCACGAACATGCTTACAAAATATCAGCCCAATCGGACATGGAATGACCCTCCGATTGCCAAGAAATGCAAGACAGGTTGGTGCAGGATTTCCGGTTGAAAACGTTTTTGTTTGAATTGTAATAAATCCTTCTTCAAACCTCCAAATACGATCTCCACTGTTCAAAATTTCGAAATAGAGGAGACGAACATGCACCCAAATTTTCAGCACGATCCAATAGGTAACAAATCCGTAAACTACAAAAACCTGATTCTAGTATGCACAAAATCGTGAAGAACTAAACCTTCCCCCTTTCTCCTCTCTCAAAACACATTCACTCTCTCAACTAAAGTAGAATTCGACCAGGGCATACATTAAGCCCTAATGGGTTCCCATAAATGGGCCTCAAACTCAAAATTGAATATTTGGGTTTTCCACATTGGAGGGACCTAAAAAACCCAACAATTCTCCCCCTCCTGACCATGTGGAAGAATTTGCTAAACTGGCAACCAAACAACATGTCTCAAACTTAACTCTTGGTAGAGCTTTTGTAAACATATTTGCACCATTATCATCAGTGTGTATCTTTTCGAATTCAATTAATTTAGAATCCAAAACATCTCTAATCCAATGGTATCTCACATCAATGTGTTTAGACTTACTATGAAAAGTTGGATTCTTACCAAGATGAATAGCACTGTGATTGTCACAAATTTCTTCATCCAAAACAATTCTTTACAAACCTCAGTAGCAGCAATAATTTCAGCATCTGTAGTAGACTATAAGCTATACACTTTTGCAATCTAGATTGCCATGCCACCGCTCCCCCAACAAAAGTAATCAGGTATTTAGACGTAGATTTTATAGAATCTATATCTCCTGCCAAATCAGAATCTGTATAACCTATGAGAAGAGGTTCATCAGATCCAAAGCATAGCTTCAAACTAGAAATACCACTGAGATATCTCAAAATCCATTTACTACATTCCAATGCTCTTTTCCTGGATTAGACCAAAATCTACTAACAGTACCAACAACATGAGCTATATCAAATCTTGTGCAAACAATAGCATACATCAAACATCCTACAACTGAAGCATATGAAAATCTTTGCATATCATCTTTCCTTCTCATTTGAAGGAGATTGTTGAACACTCAATCCAAAAGATGTAGAGAGAGGTGTACTTACAACTTTAGCCTTTGCCGTATTAAATCGATGCAATACTTTCTCAATGTACCTTTCTTAAGACAACCAAAGCTTCTTGCATTTTCTATCACGAATGGTCTTCAAGCCAAGAATGTGTCTCGATGGTCCCAAATCTTTCATAGCAAAAAATTTGCTCAACTCTTTCTTCAAGTGATCAATCCTCGAAGAGTTAGGACCTACAATAAGCATGTCATCAACATACAACAATAAAATTATAAAATCAGAATCAGAGTATTTCTAAAAAAAAACACAATAGTTAGAAGTAGTATTCCTGTATCCTTGTTGAACAATAACTGACTCAAACTTCTTATACCACTATCTAGGAGCTTGTTTCAAACCATATAAACTCTTCTTTAACTTGCAGACATAATTTTCTTTGCCTCTAATCACAAAGCCTTCAGGATGCTCCATGTAAAACTCCTCCTCTAAGTCACCATGGAGAAAAGCTGTTTTTACATCCATCTGTTCAACCTCTAAATCAAGAGCAGCGACTAAACCCAATATATCTCGAATAGATGACATCTTGACAACAGGTGAGAAAATCTCATCAAAATCAATCCGCTTTTTTTGACTAAAGTATTTAACAACTAATCTTGCTTTGTACCTTGGGACTGATGAGTTTTCTTCATACTTCACCCTATAAATCCATCTATTCTTCAAAGTTTTTCGATTTCTAGGCAGCTTCACCAAATCAAAGGTTTGATTATCAAACAATGACTGCATTTCTTCCTTCATTGCTTTAATTTATTCTGCCTTATGCTCATTCTCAATAGCCTCATCATAGCATTCAGGTTCCTCACCATCTGTCAAGAGTACATACTCGTTAGGAGGATACCAACTAGAAGGCCTACGATCTCTAGTGGATCTTCGAAGTAAATTTTTAGGTCCTTCAACATGGGGATCTTGTATCATCTACTTTCTGCACAAGATCATCTATCTCAACTGCAGCATCATGATCACCCATAGTATCATCACTATGTACATCATCATGTACATCAACATGAACTTCAGTCTCAACTGCATCAGGTACCCTGTTAGAGGAACTGGAACTGAATCCATCAAATCATCATCTCGAGCCTTTAATTTCTCTGTCTTGTCAATGTCTTTAATAGTTTGATATTCCATAAAAATCACATCACGACTTCTAACTAGCTTCTTCTCAATAGGATCATAGCATTTATATCGAAACTCATCTTGACTATAGCCAATAAAAATGCATTGTCTTTTCTTGGCATCTTGCTTGGATCTGTCATCTTTGGGAACATGAACAAAACATTTGCAACCAAAGACATGTATGTGGGCATAGGAGACATCCCTACCATCACACCCTATCAGGAACATCTGCATTTAAAACAACAGTGGGAGTTAGATTAATTACATGTGCAACAGTATATAAAACCTTACCCCAAAAAGATCTAGGTAACTTTGCATATGAAAGTAAACATTTGACTCTCTCCACTAGTGTTATGTTCATCCACTCTGCCGAGCCATTCAACTGAGGAGTTTTAGAAGGCGTCTTCTGATGTATGATACCTTGTTTTCTACAGTATACATCAAATGACCCACAATATTCACCTCCATTATCAGTGCGAATATATTTAAGCTTCTTCCCTGTTTTTCTCTCAACAGCAATATGAAACTCAATAAATGCATCAAATACTTGATTTTTTGACTTTAATACTTTAACCCATAGCTTCCTAGAATGATCGTCAATAAAAGCACAAAATATAATCCACCACTAAAAGTCTTTACCTTCAAAGGACTACAAACATCTGGATGTACCAATTCAAGTAATTCAACTTTCCTTGAAGGACCATGGTATTTATAGGAGACTCTTCTTTGTTTACCAACCAAACGATGTTCACATTTGTCTAACTTTGCGCCTTTCAATCCTGAAAGCACATTCTTCTTTGCTAGACAATTAAGTCCCTTCTCACTAATGTGACTCAATCTCTTATGCTATAATTCAGAGAATCTATCAATCTCAACAGCATTAACAACTCCATTACATACACAGGCTTGCAACCAATACAAACTAGAAGACTTTTTACATCTAGCAACAATAAGAGAACCTTTAGTAAGCCGCAATTGTCCATCACATAACGTAGTGCAATAACCATCATCATCAAGCTTACTAACAGAGATTAAATGCAACCTAATATCAAGTGCATGCCTAACATCTTTAAGGACTAACTTTGTACTATTGCTAGTCTCTAGGCAAATAGTTCAAATGCTTACTACCTTTGGGAGTCCATCATTATCCATCTTCAAGAATCTAAAAGTTTTTTGAAGTATAAGAAGTAAAGAATTCCTGTCTAGATGTAACATTGACTACACTGTCATCATAACAAACAATCAAATCACCTGAAGTAGTAGCGTTGACACGATCATTGTTATCATCATTGCATTTATTTTCATACTTACCAATGTCACCTCTGTTCTCTTTCTTCAACTTGTAGCAGTATTTCTTTATGTGGCCTGTTTTACCACAATGATGGCATTCAAGAGTTTTATACCTGGACTTAGATTTACTCCTACTATTGCCTCTGTTGTGATCTTGACCTTTGCTTTTACTTCTCCCCCTATTCTTTGTGACCAAAACCTCTGACTGTGAAGAAGAACCTTGAGACTTTCTTCTCATTTCTTCATTTAGGATACCACCTTTAGCACCCCCAAATGAGACAATACCATTAGCAACAGAGTTTGTAAATGAGACACGAAAAGTCCCCCAAGAATCAACTAAAGTATTAAGCAACTAGAGATCAAGAATTTCATCATCAAATTTAATGTCTATACTGAACATTTGATCTATAGCCTCTTGAAACTCATTCAAATGATCAGCTACTGAACTTGCATTTTTATACTTCAATTGAATGATTTTCTTTAACAAAAATAATTTATTCTTACCACTCTTTGAAGCATACAAGGATTCCAATTTGTTCCACAAAGTCCTAGCATGCGATTAATTTGAAATGTGGTTATAAACAGTATCATCAACAAACTAACGAATAAACCCACACATTTGCTCTAGTTCAAAATTCCAATCATCATCATTCTTTCACTTTGGTTTTCCCCTAGCAAAAACAGGAAGATGCAGTGACTCCACAAGTAAGAGATAACTCATACCATTCAAACAAATCATTCTCTTTGTATTAACTTCCATATCCACTCAAGACAATTCAAAACAATCAACCAAACTCTTATACCACTTCTATTGGGAAAAAACAGGGAAAGAAAGGCATAACGGATAATAATCAACTTATAAAATTTTTCCTGATCCCAATTTCTTGAGCAAAGTAATACAATAAAGAGATGCTTAAGCACAAAGCAATCACAATATCACTCAACAATTTGGTAACGCAGAAAAACTCCAATGTGAGGGACTTAAAATACCGTGGGACCTATCTCGGTCCAAATGTGAAATCCACTATGTGATCAATGTTTTACAGAGTCCAATTCATTATTACAATTCATAACCTATTTATTATCTCATGCAACATTTGAATTACAAAGAGATAAAGGGTAATAGATGATATCACCAAATTTCAGTTTTATATGAATTGATACAAACAATCTAACCGTCCAAATTCAATCTCCACTAATCAGAATGTAGAATGAACTGCCACGAACATGGTCACAAAATATCAGCCCAATCAGACTGATAATGACCCTCCGATTGCTTACATATACGAGACCGGTCGATGCAGGATTTTCGGTTGAAAACGTTTCTGTTCGAATTGTAATAACTCCTTCAACAAACCTCCAAACACGATCTCTACCGTTCTGAATTTCGAAATAGAGGTGAAGAACTTGCACCAAACCTTTCAGCACGATCCAACGGGTAAACAATCCGTAAACCACAAAAAACTGATTCTGGTATGCACAAAATCGTGTAGATCCAGAACTAAAACTTCCCCCTTTCTCCTCAAAAGATATTTACTCTCTCAACTAAAGGGGAATTCGTCCAGGGCTTGCATTAAGCCCTAATGGGCCCCTATAAATGGGCCTCAAAGTCAAAATTGAATAGTTTGATTTTCCTCTTAGGAGGGACACAAAAAACCCAACAAAAATCTTTACTGGAACTCAAGAAGTCAATCAAGAAGATCTACCGGCTTCTCGTTGTAAAACCAATTAAGAATAACGCCCATACTTCTTTTCACCCGCCAGAGTTGGCGACATCTCCAAGAACAGCCTGTGAACCTCAACGTGTCTCATCTCTATGCTTCCTAAAATTTACAAACATGAAAAATGAAAGTTAAGTCCACGAAAACTGGCCAAAATATATCATGAAAATCTGTAAAATTATGCTAAGATCTGCTCCAAGTAAAACCATGAACGACAGAATTCAGAGAACTCAAGAGCTCCGTGAAGAAAATGAAAAACAATCTCTCTTCTTAATTGGTATAGAAACTAAAATCTGGAAAATCAAAACAAAAACCAAAGCTGTCATTTATGTTAGTTTTAAGTCCTTGTATAATACTTACAATCGAAATTAGTTTGTCGGAGAACATTCCAAGAATCGCAATTAGGCTCTTAAATCCAAGTCCTGAATCTGTAGTACTGATCATCTGTCGATTATTTGGGTTCACGTATTCATCAGGCTGTCGCCCAGGGATCACTTGAATGCCTAGAGACGTGGCCACGAACCACTGACTTCAAATCCTTGTTTTCATTCTTTTTCCTAAATTTGGTGCAAACCTCTTCGTGTCGGATCCTCATCCCCACAAATGGAATGCTTTAGATTAATTGCTTTCAGATTCCTCGCCGCCTCCAGGATAATATCTAAATGTATGTAGTGCAGAAATCCAAGCTTTGGATTTCTGGGAGACATTGGTTACTTCGTTCAGCTACCTGTTTCTCGATGATTCCATGGATACCCAGATGGGTGAGGTTCTTGGAATGACGTGAGGTTTTCCAGCATGGTAGTCTTGGCCAGGAGTCGCTTGGGGAGAAACGACACAGAGAAGCCTGTGGCAGCCTCAGATTCTTCAAGGACTTTTGTAGATCCATGAAAGGCCTCTCCAGCTTCTGCATATAAATTTATCATTAGCTTTCATAATACTTATATTTAAATCACTATTTTTATATACATAGAAAAAAATGTATCGAATTCCCCTATTTTTCACCAAAATTAAGTTAAGTGATTTAAAAATAAATCTGGTCTACATTTGTATGTATCCTATGTATACATCTTGATATATATTATTTTAATAATCTTTCTGATTTTAATTATTTTTAATGAAAAAAATAAAGCCTGTTACTTTAAATGCAATGAAATAAAATAGACAATTAATCATGTATGCAAAACAGTATTAATTTACTATTATACTGGCCTAACTAATCGAAGAGTTGGCAATCCTTGAGACCAACACTTTAGTTAGTAGCTTACATAACCTGTGGATTACCTTCACCATGGTAGATCTGCTTCTGAACCCTATTGTCTTGTTCTGTTGGGGATCTTGGGGCCATGTCAACCTTAAAAATTACCTGCATTGTAGTATGATAAATATTCTATTAGAGTTCTCAAAATACACTAGAAGGAATACTTGCATTTATTGATAGAACTGGTCCTTGAGGGATTTTCATTGATTTGGAAGAGAAAATTAATATCTTGAATGACGTTAAATTGTTTATTATAATTAAATCCCTAAATCATCATCTCCAAAAGGGAACTCAAATTTATGAAAACATATTTATTATAAAGCTAAGATCATGATCAGGATGATGATGATGACCATGAGAATGATGATAAGAATGGTAATTATGATGATCAAAATGCCAGTGATGTTGATTTCATTTCTACAAAGGTAATAAGTCTTTTTATAAAGGAAAATGCTAGTTGCACCAATGTGCAATACCTATCCCATGTAAATGTTAATCTAAACCATTGATGCCTAGGGTATATCCTTCAGAATATAAGATTTTATAAAATAAATTTTTTTTTTGATATTTTTATGGGCTTACTTTAACATGTACGTAGAATAGGTATTACGCATAGGTACAACTAGCATTACTCTTTTATAAAAGACAATACATGATGAACAATTGTTAAGGAACAAAATTTATATAATAAGATTAAGAAAATAATCAAAAGAAGTAATGGACTTTAGAACTTGGAAGAACGATAATTCAAAGAAAAGTTGTTTTAAAAAATCCAAAAAAAAAAAATTGAATTATAAAATTCAATATTCTAGGTGAGAATTGAAAAGTTTAAGGAATCAAATACCTTACTCAAACTGCCTACAATTTCTTGTGCACTTGCAACGTGCTGTTTTTCACTGAGATTGCTACACCTCCATTTATGCAAACACTAGAAACAAGAAACAACAACACCCATCAATGTGGGACTATACGTAAAAAGATTCCGGTAGCATAAAAGTATCTCCCATCCATCAATGGAAAGGAGCATGGGTTGTACAACGTCGTCAGAATGTGCGTCGGTGGATTGCTCTGCCGACGTTGGAACCCGTCGTGGAACAAAACCAACCGTCGCGCTAACGAAACATCTCGGCCGATGCCGGGATCCGTCGGCGGATCAGATCATCCGACGACGGACCGAAACGCGTTGGTGGAAAGATATCCTCCGACGCGTAGAGGTGCGTCGGGGGGAAAAGATTCCGCCCATGCGTTTGGGTGCATCGGCGGAATCGTTTCCCTGACGAGTGATAACGTGTGACGCGTCAGTGAAGTAGATTCGGCCGACGCGTGCTTGTGCGTCGGCTGCTGATCGAATTGACAAAAATGTTTAGCTTGAACTAGCCCCTGGGATTGACTATTCGCCTTTCCCCGATGGTTCCACATTCCAATGTGGGTAGGATTAGCCGACAGCGGATGAGCGACCAGGGAGAGCCTTGGCCTGAGGGTCCTTTATTCCATTTCATATATGTCCGAGGATCCGCATAGCCCTCGATTTATGTGTTATTTATCCATTCCTACTTTTTTTATGCCAATGTTGGTGACTGGAGATAACTCTCTTCAATTATTCCTGGGATGGGAGGGAGTAGGTCTTGCTTCATATTTGTTAATTCATTTCTGGTTCACACGACTTCAGGCAGATAAAGCAGCTACAAAAGCTATGCCTGTCAATCGAGTAGGTGATTTTGGATTAGCTCCTGGGATTTCGGGTCGTTTTACTCAAAATGAAGCTTATAAATAACTACCGCGTCTCCGCTCTCGCTTCATCCGAATCTTCCGAGCGAAATGCTGCGAAAACCACACGATCCCTCTTAAATTTTAGCCAAGCTCCCCCGAAGATGGGTAATATGTTCTCATACAAAGTAGCTCCAATCTGACCTAGCTGGTGAGCGATCCCAGTCCGCGGCAGAGAACAAGACAACAAGCGAGCGTACCTTTGTTCGCTTCTTCTCCACCATGCACGGAAGTCTGTTTATAGTTGCGACTGTTGTCATAGAGGTTGAAACTTCCAGGAAAAAATTTTGAATTGGGAGGGCGATCCTCCCGGTTTTCTGGCCGTACCCCAAACCGACACAGGTGAACAAGTAGAGTATACTAGGGACTCCCGGGGCAGTAGCTTTGTGAAGGCCGATCGAATCAGCGAGTGGAAGTTCTAGTAAAAATAAGCTTTCCTTGATCACTTATGGATTCCGGGCTGTGTGAAGTGTGAAGAAAGGGCTTTTGTTCCCCTTTATCTTCAGCTGAGCTTTAGAGCCCAATTAGTAAGCCCTATATTAGTAAGGGGAGTATGTTCACATTTCTCAAGTTGCGCTGGCAATCGTCGCCCCCGGGTCCGCCTTTTAAGAGTTTGACACCTGAGATTCCGTAACGAGTAGATACTTCCGTAGAAGCATAATCGATTTTCTGGTTAAATACATTACGAGATGTTTTTTCATACTTCCCGCATTCAGTTCTAGCTATTTCTGCACCTTCCACGTATATTTTAGATTTTGAACAAAAAGGCAAAGGCCTCCATAATCCTATATATTTATATTTTTCCTTTTGATTGGAGTCCATAATAACTGGCCGGTTTCATTAATGAAAAGAAAAGCAGAGGCTCGCATCTGCTAGTATTGTGGTTTGGAATATATTCTTTTTCAATGGGCCACCCTTTCTTTGAACCTTCTAAATGATCGCCTAAAGGTTTGGTTGGTCTGGTTGTCCCCCCGGCGGTGGCCGGGCGGGCCCCGGTTCAATCTTGCTGATTCCACCCCTTCACATGAAGAATTTGAACAACACTAATCTTGATAAATGTTTTATCAGAGATCAATTGTTTTTGCTCACCATCCAAGCCCCCCATATAGCTGAGAATTTCCGAACAATTGGAAGCCGCTTTCGATGACGAGGCCGATAAATTGATATTACGCGATCGTTACTGTCCATCTTTATCAGCCAAGCCCAACTCTAATTGGAAATTAATTTGTCTCCCCGCATACTGCTCTCACACTTGTTGTTGCCTGTTCATACATGTCTCGGATGATCTCGATGTAAGCCAATCACACAGGAATCCATCCCTCCCTGACCCGAAGAAAAAGAAGGCGTCGAGACCCGAGGCTAAGACGAGCGAGCCGCAAGCTTTAAGATAGAGGGGCGCCATCGTCGAAAAAAAGAAGAGTGATCAGAGCCTTTAGACCTGGAATTGCGGCTAGGTCTTCCCGGTTCCACCGGGAATCGAGACTTATCAGGGAAAAAGGAACCGATTCAAATTTCCGTTAAGCTCAGCAGCGATTAGTAGTGACCGAAGCAGGCATTGGGTGTGACCGAAGCAGGCATTGGGTGTGACCGAAGCAGGCATTGGGTGTGACCGAAGCAGGGTTGTTTTACAGTAGGCTAAGGTTTACCTGGTAGAGAGTTTTTCCTGGAAGTAATCGACATTTTGCAAAAAGGAAAAGCGGGCCTCAGGATGATAAAAAGCTTAACACCTCTTATTTAAATTAAAAAATTAAAAAAGAAAAAACTAAAAGGTCGTTTTATTCAAAACCCCAATTATGACATCCCCTCTCTCCCACTTCACACCTCGGAACACACTGTTCGTATAGAGGGAAACGCGCTTTCACCTCTTTTTAACCCGAAATGGCTGAGGAGAGGAACGGTTCCTTTTTGAGGGTACTCCCGGGAACAGATCCAGTGGAGATGGGGTGGGGCCTGTAGCTCAGAGGATTAGAGCACGTGGCTATGAACCATGGTGTCATGGGTTCGAATCCCTCCTCGCCCACAACTGGCCCCAACGGGAAGGACCCTTCCTTTACCTATGGGGTAGGAAAATCATGATCGGGATCGCCACCTGATAGAGGAAGAAGCCAGAGCCACCCCGGCTGGAGTCGGTTGCTGAGCCACCAGGGGCAACCATTGCCTGTATAAGGCCACATGATTCACTTTTTTTCCTATATTTTTATAGTGATGAATGAGTACTCTGTACCTCTGAGTTGAAAGTGTTCTGGTGGAGTCACTTCAAACTGCGATTTGCACCCAACTGCCCATGGATTCAGCAGCAGTTCGAAAGGTTAACCTATTCGGGAATCGCTGGATCTATGCTTATTTTCAACTCACCGAAGCATTTCGTCGCTTGCTACGTCCTTCCTCGTCTTTGGGCGCCTAGGTATCCACTGAAAGCCTTTCCTCATTTGAACCTCGCCATTCATTTTCTAAGCTATACCATCCATATTAGAGTTTGTCAGGAAGTACTTGGTACTATGATTATTGGAGGAACAATACATAACACTCATTCCTCCTTACGGCTTAGTATCGACCTTCTTATGCCACGGTTCGGTAGAAGATCACCTTTCCTTCAAAGGTGACATTAAGTCTCTTCATCATCCAATTGGCATTTTCCAATTGCGCCAAATCCAAGAGCTCCCTCCCCGCAGACGGAATATGGTGGAATGTGCCAGATCCCCTTTCCTTTTAGCACCTAAGCGTCTCTGGTCCTGGTGTACACTCTCGGCTCTGGCACCCTGACTTGCTTGTTGGCCTGAATCATTTGCGCCATGACTGATCGCCCTCCTCAGCACAGCAACCTCCTCTGCCAGGTGTTGCATCTGAGTCAAAGGAATTAGACTCTTTAAGTTTTTTTTTTAATGTCTTGCTATTAGTGTTCACGTGGATTTAATCCTTCGCGAAGGAAATGCCCTGTTCCATGGACCTGCAAGCAGGCAAGATACGGCTTCAAAGCCGTCTCGTGCCGAACCTGGTAAACGAACAAATAGGTGGTCTTTCGGGGCTCTGATCGGTCCGAATTCGTGCAAGTGTGTCCACAGCTCCCAAACTGACTTGATGAGGAATCAATTCTCGCGAACAAACACACCCCCAACACACACCTAGGAGCAAGCGGTGTTATCGCCCCTGGCCAAGTACTTTGATTAAAGCTAACAGACATTAGCTGCATGTACTCTTACGACATGCTAGGACTAGTACTATTTTGATAAAAGCTAACTGAGTAACTCGAAACCTGGAAAGTTCATTTTTTACGTGAGTTCAACTCGTGCTTATGTCAAGGGAAGCACTAGTCTAACTCCATTGAATGCACTCCAACCAAGCCATCCCTTCTTATGAAGTTGCTATGGAGATAAAAAAAGGAAAAGAAAAAAGTAGACTCATCTTTGGTTGGCTGCTAAGTACCTCTTCAATGGCAAAAATGGATTGACCAACCTACCCCTTTAAGGGCTGCTCGCCTTTTTATGGCTTGGCTTTGCTATCACTCCTATGTAGGGGGCGGCAACTAAAGAGGTATTCCTACCATACTTGAATGTGCACAGACTAGAAGCTTCGCCAGAAGCAAGCAAGACGAGGAAGCGAAGCTTCTACGACAAGGCTTGTCACCCATTAAGAGTAGTCCTCTGTTCCTTTACCGTCCACTGTTTCCGTGTCTGGTCTTTTGTTTGAAAGACCTTCAAATGGTCAATGCTCAGCCTTGCCAAGGCCTAATATCCGCTCGTAGCGATGCCGATTCCTCTAGCGTAAGGAGTCAATGGCTCAATCGGATGAGATCGTCCGCCCGGCCCGTTCTGAAGAATTCATGGGCCGGCAGGCGGGCGAGACAAAATGGGAGGGCACAGCGCACACGCCCGGTCCGTTTGATTAGATAAGTTGTTTCTCTATTCATAAGTTGTTCTGGGATGATATGACTCAATAGAGTTGTTGAGGGAACTAAGCCTAGTAATAAGTGTATAGTAGAAAAGTTCCAGTTTGAAGACCGTCTTTTGAAGGGAAGAGAGTTGACAAATAGGAGACTTTTGGAACGGACAGGGGAGGGAGGTCAGTTAAGGCAGGCAAACCTGGGTGGAAGAGCAAAAGCAAAAGTAAAGGTGGCGCAGGAGACTAGTTGACGTAAGACCTGAGAAACGTTATTCTCCATGACCAGGGCCAGGTAAGCGAGGATGAAATTCAATCTTGAACCAGTTTTTCAAATGTAAACCCACCTTCTCTTACTCTGACTTTTATGCTATTGAGACCTTCAACGTCTCTCACTTTTTATTAATTAATAAAAAAAAGAAGATTAGAGTTAAGTCCAAACATTAGGAATATAAATGGAAAGGCAAGCTTTCACAAAATAGGCGCGAAAGAGAAGCGGGGATGAGGGCACCATAGCAGGACTTATTCACTCAGTTAGGAAAGAAAGAATGCCAGACCAGGAGTTCTTGTTGTTTCCCAGTCTAAGTCATAGCTAATAAGGCTACTAAAGAGGAAGAGAGGGAAGACGAACAGTTCTAAATATGCGCCAAGTAGAACTCTTACAGGGGATTTATTGAAACCGTTGAATTTGTAATATGGTAAAGTAGTTCCTGTATGGGGAAATACCCCCTTAATGGGCAGCAAAGTTGGTATGGAAGAACTGCTGCTATAGGGAAATCCTTCTCTCCGCTTGTGCAGGCCCCCGTCAATTCCTTTGAGTTTCGGTCTTGCGACTGTACTCCCCAGGCGGAGTGTTTCACACATTAGCTGGGCCCCTGATCCGCGTAGACCAAGGGCGAACACTCATCTTTTATGGCGTGGACTACCTGGGTATCTAATCCTGTTTGCTCCCCATGCTTTCGCACCCCAGCGTCGGCGTTTTTGAGAGGGATGATCAACTCCGCAAATATCGATCGAAACTTGAACCCTTGTATAGGTATGAAATTTTAGAAAGCACAACAATTGAAATAGGTAGTTCGTATTAGTCTCAGATCTATTCCCATGTTCCGATCCCACCACCCTAGCCTTTGGGAGGAGACCAATGATACAACTCTTCTTTTCGCTTGTTGGGCCGATCCGAAACAACTAGGATTCCTAAAAACAGAAAGAAGAGCTAGCGACTCTAAGAATCTAATATTGCCCGCGTTGAGGCGAAAAGAAAGGCAGATTCCCTATATAAGTCAATTTCATCTGCTCAAGTCAATCTTCACCTTGCTGCCGCTTTGGTATCAGCAGAGGAACAAGAGTCTTCCAAGTGTCGAGCCTTGGAGTGGCTAAGATTGTTTATCTTTTAAAGTAGCAGGAGCAGGCATTAAATCTGCCAATTATGGGAGTTACAGAATCAGTTTAACATGAGAAGTCCAACCTATTTACATAGTTGGAGTGGAACGAAAGAGGGACGAGATTATCCATGCATGCGAGATGGCGCGTTCGTTGGGTGCATGTGCGTTCCGAAAGTTACATACATCTATTTTGGGGAATCCGAATCAGGGAGTTCGAGGCGCTGGAAGCGATTCCAAAAGGGTGGGGTAGGGGAATGAATTTCCAAAGAATATGAAGGGCGGTGGGTTACAGGCGTTGGTGCCCTTGAATAGGTGACACCCCTCTCTTTCAAGAGGATTCGCGGCATGTCAAGCCCTGGTAAGGTTCTTCGCTTTGCATCGAATTAAACCCAAAATGACAACACCTTCATTCCTAGCTTCAACAACGCCCCCTCCACCAGCTCCAGGACCTTTCACTCCACCTTGTCGGTAGAATCGGGCGGGGCCCCTGCCCTGGAACGTCGAATGAAATAGGTGGCCGGGTGTGGCCCGGTCGAATCTACATCAATAACCGATTCATCATTTGGCTGGCGAATGAATTTGCATCTTGAGTGACCGATCCGGCAGAACAACTCAAAAGGTAAAGAAGTCTCATTAATTTCTTTATGCTCGTTCCATGTTCGAGATAAGTCCTGAACGGAAAAAAGCTTTGTTCGCTAGTAGGGATTTTTCCTACTAGTGTTTTCGATCTTGGACAGTTTGAAGGAGAAGAACGACTAGTTTACCCTTGCATTGAAGAGTGAGTTTGGCATCTATATCAAGATCGAATAGTGGCAGATCGACATGAGGCCCTCTTTAATACATTAATAAAAGATGTTCACAGGGGCCAGAAAGACTCGGTCATAGGAACTTAGACCACCTACGCGCTGGTAAACGAAAACCACCTCGACCGGATCTACCGAACGAATCAGGCCGCCCCTTGAAAGAATTCACACGCCCTTTGGGCCACCAGGATGATATGACTCAATAGAGAGAGACGTCAAAAATAGTTCAATCTATTACCAGAATTAAGTCAGCAAACTCCTCCATGCTACAAAAAATGCCTTTTCTGCCACCCTTTTTTATCTGCATGAAGAAGGGTCGTGTGAAATCCCCACCCACACACCATGCTAGTCGTCTGAGTGTGTGGTGTGTAGTGGGTGCGTCTTTGTGTCTTCTTACTACGAGTACGAGAAAGATAAAATATATGTCGTTCTTGAAACGAAACTCTTTTTCTCATTCATTATAGGAGGATTGGCATTTGGCGGCAAACTCGCTTTGGGAAAAAATGTATTAGTCGCTTATATGCCATGGGAAGGGCTACAGTTTTGAAGACGCAGTACTCATTAGCGAGCATCTGGCATATGACGATATTTATACATCTTTTCACATCCGGAAATATGAAATTCAGACTCATGTGACAAGACTTGCAGCCCGTTAGAGAGCCAGTTGACCTGGAATCAGTTTACCAAGTGAAGCCAAGACGAGTAGTTTAACATCCGTAGCTTCTTCCAAAGCATACAGCTTTCTGGATGTATATGATGATAACTAGACAGATGGATCTTATGCCGGGGTGGGGGGACTGGAAAAGAAACTGCTCCTAATAAAGAAATTGGAGTTCCCAATGCTTCTCCATGCCCAACGAGATGTGCCAAACAACGGAGGGATCCGAATCGGACCTAAATGGGAATAACATGAAAAGTCTTTTTCAAAACCTATCATTAAGGGCGTTACGACAATATACGAGAGGAATGAAGAAAAAATTGTGATTGGTGTAGAGGGGAAGATCTGTTTATGAAATAGTTCAAGAAAGAGTCGTCTCATTTCCTTACTTCTTCGTTCCTTCTAATTCATTCACTTCAAGGCTGGTTCTGAACACCACGTAACATCATCTTCCTAGGAGTACCCTCAAAAAGGAACCTTTCCTCTCCTCAGCCATTTCGGGTTAAGAAGATGTGGAAGCGCGTTTCTCTCTATAAGAACAGTGCGTTTCTCTCTATGAGACGACCTTTTTGTTTTTTTGTTTAATTTTTTAATTTAAATAAGAGGTGTTAAGCTTTTTATCATCATGAGGCCCGCTTTTCCTTTTTGCAAAATGTCGATTACTTCCAGGAAAAACTCTCTACCAGAAAGCATGAGACCAATGATAGTAGAAGCCTAACAGCAAGGTCGAACGGGTGGTAAAGATGTTAGCGAACTTTGGGAGTCGAGAATAAAGCTAGTGGGATTGGCGGCGAAATTGTAAGTTTGTAAAATGTATTTATACTATATCTATTGGATTGGTGCCTCCTCATTCGTGCATCTAGGAGAGCTGCAGTACCTTAGTGCGCATGAGTGCAGCAGGAGGAAGCATGAGCGTAGCCCTGTGGGCTCCTTACTTTTCTTCGGTTTAGAACTAAGTCATTACAAAGATCGAGGGAAGGAAATTGGGGTTGCCAAGTTGAACTGGCAATAGCCCTAGTCCAATAAGACTGGGATCTTTCCTCTGGACACCCCATTCGCTAAGACAGTCAGACCAACGGAGCTTGGGAGTACGGCGAGAGATACAGAATAGAATCCTTCTCTGCGGAGGGCGAATCAAGCAAGCGCTATTGAAAGTCGTAAGTTCAGGAAGTAAAAAAGGTAAACTCGGACCTTAAACTAAAGCCAGGAGACAGATCCGAATACTGAATACCCACACTCGAGGAAGAGGCCTACGTAGCTTACGGGGAAGGGGATGAGAAAGACTAACGGGGTCTCGGTTGATTTCTCTTCCTTTAGCTACTCAGATGTTTCAGTTCGCTAAGTTTGAAAAGTCCAAAGAGCGCAGACTAGAGGAAAAGGAAAACTTGGCAGTTGCGGATTAGTTCATTCTGCGCCGCCGGCGGCTTGCGAAAATGCACAGGTTGATCTCTCTGGTTGAGGACCTGTACGCAAGAGTGCGATAAGCACCAATTGCGTCAGGTGCGTAGCCCAAAGTCGCAAGAGGGCCGTAGGCGCGCAAGGGCGTGTGCGCTAGCAGGCTTCAAGCCTACGCTTTTTGGCCTATTCTTGCTGGGGCGTCATTTAATTCTCGTAACGGGAGTGAGTGCATCGCAAGACCAGACAAGTGGCTCCCTCGCCTCGCAGCGGCGGCATCTGTCTTTTAAGTAAAGTCATTTTAAAAGACGGCTCCTCTTATTCTACGATAATCCAAGCAGCAGCTCCACGAGTCTGCTCGGAACCAGTCGATTCCTGAGCCAGCAAGCCCCAGTGAGCGGAGCGCGGATGCGCTCGCTCAAAGCCATACTTGATAGTAACCATTTTTACTGCTACCAAAGTAGATATTTCCTCCAAATATTACCTTATAAGACTCTACATCTTGTAGAAGTTTATTAGTTACTCAAATCCTTAGTTGAGATAGTTGATTCTTCATAGCGATACCAATGGTTTTTTGTTTTATCTGTTTGGATCTCGGTCCATGATGGCCTTTTTATTGATTTTGACGATTGGATCTCTCTATGAATGGAAAAGGGGTGCTTCGGATAGGGAGTAACCACTAGTGATAGGGATTGGGGGGAAGGACAAAGGAAAGAGTGAAGTCTACATTAAATCAATTGATTCATCATGGTAGAGAAGAAAAACGGTGCACAGACTGTTCTCGAGCTTCGGATCAATGTCCCCAGAAGCAAGGAGTATGTCCACGTGTTTCGACAAGAACACTGAAAAAACCTAATTCAGCTCCACGTAGGATAGCCAAAGTACGGTTGGGCAAAGGCGACACGAAGTGACAGGACTTGAATTTCCAGTGGGCGTACAACTTCACAGCCGTAGACTGGGTAGAATGGTGCTGCTTACTGCCCCCCATACAGTTGAGTTGTGCGGTACATCTAGAATGCTTAAGGGAGGTCCAGTCCTATTTTCTTTTCTTTTTTTCATTTTCTTTATTTTTATTTGCAGATGGTCTTGTTAGTGTGAGGCGCTTCCCCCGAACACTTGTCTTACTCGTATATCTAGTAAATATGTATTTCTTTTCGTTTAGCTAGGCAACAGGTAACATTCCTTTACCAAAGCGGGTGATTGACGGTTGGAGAATTGTATTGAGTTATAGATCTTAAGAGGCTAGAAGATCCTTAATAACCCCTAAAGGAGAGGGGAATTGCTAGCTTGTTATAGTTAGACGAAGTCCTGAATTAACAACAAAATAAGAGGATTCCAATCATGGCTACTAATAAAATAGGACTAGGAACCAAAAACTAGACGAAATTGTAGGTATAAAATAAATTGCCCAATGTTTCCAAATTAGTCCAGCGTCAGACCAACCGTGATCACTGAGATCTATTATCCATTTTCTATGTCAATGTGTCTTTACGTGTGGAAAGGCGATTGCTTGCTTATGGCGATACCATGTTAGCTATCCCCTTCCACGATAGAGATAGCGAGACCGGAATTCTTTATCATGGGATTGGGCGATTGGATCAGTAATGGTCCTTTCCCACTGCTAAGGGAGAGCAAGAAAGAAAATCAAATGATTCTTTTTTAACTCGCTCCCTCAGTACATGAAATTTTAATGAATTTAAAATAAATTGTATTGAGAAGTAATCTGTATGGAACTCTCGACGCATCTATTTGCGTCAGGGGTCCTAGATACGTAACTGCTCAAGATATCATCTCACCACCCCCCATGTCTTTAGTACTTCAGGACAGCAAGTCAAGAGGGCTAATCAAGTACTTGGTGTGGAGCAGGAGAACCACTAGTTATTTATAAGAACTCAGTATTAATGATATTGGTGCTTTAGCGGTTCAGTTGGAGCTCAAACCTTGACTACGTCCATCCTTAACTTTAAGTCTCATTCCCTCTCCAAGCAACCTTACTTAACGGTTTAGTATCAGATTTATAGTCCTTCCGTACCGTCCCTGTAAGCGCTGTGCCCCTTACTCTAACGAATCAATCATCAAAGTGAGAAAACCGGCAGTCTATGGGATTGAATAAACCCTCCTCTATCTGTTGTGGGTCGAGGGCTCCTTCTTCTTCCTCTTCTTCAAACTCCGATTCGTATTTTTCATATAGAAATCTCTGATCAACGATAGAACAAGACCCATTTTGCATACACATAATTTATACAGAACCTCCAAGCTCCTGGCTCTATTTGCGACATAAGGCTCGCTTTGACCGTTAGGAGTAGGTAACCCGTTCCTTGTATTTTTTTCTAGTGCATTCTTTCTCACGCGTACACGGATCAAAGAATAGCGTATATGATAGTAGTCTCAACCGCGTTGACCCGCACCTCGCGTGGCGGTTAGATGAGCACTCCGACAAAGCTGATAGCGGAGCTCCACTTGGGCTAGACTTTGGTTGGGCAATGGTAAGCTGATTTGCTTCTGGGATGTTGTTTGGCCGTGCCACTCTCCTCAGAGATGCATGCCATAATTCTTATCAATTCACTTTGAGATCATGAGAACAAAGTGATAGACTCTTATATGTTTTGGCCACGTCCATTTCAGCTCTGAAGAGGAAGGTTTGGATTTTTCAATCTTATGTCGTGAGGGATGTGACCTATGTTAGGTCCATAAGATACCACCGTTTTTTGTGTTCTATGATTAACTTCCGAATAATGAGTAGGTAGTTCGATCCTTTTTATTCTTCTCTTCTTAGGTTGGGGAGTAGGTCCGGGTGGGGAAGTTATAGACACCTTTCCATACTTTGTATCTGGAGTACTTCACTGAATTTCCTCCGCAGTCCTAGGCTTTGGTGGTATTTATCATGCACTTATCGGACCTGAGACTCTTGAAGAATCCTTTCCATTCTTCGGTTATGTATGGAAAGATAGAAATAAAATGAGCACAAGTTTGGGTACTCACTTAATCTTTCCCGATTGGCTTGGTAAAAAGTTGGCTGAGAAAAGAAAGTAAAAAGGGTTATTAGTCGACTACCTGGCTAACCGTCCTCTTTCCAACCAGTCGAGTGTCAAAGCTCGTTCATTCCTCTCCAGCGTCTTCCACCCGTAAGAACTCAGTAATGTGCGTTTTCGTTTTAAAACCCTCTTTTGCAATCAGTTTTGCTACAGCACCTGCTACTCTAGCTAATTTTCCACCCTTTCCAAGTGTTATTTCTTTGTTATGTATGGCCGTGCCTAAGGGCATATCAGTTGAAGTAGATTCTTCTTTTTGAAGAAAAAGAAACATGAAGCCCATCTCCTTCTCAGTCGACACTCACATCGATCGCCTCAACCTAGTCGGTTGAGTTACTCAAGTTCCTCAGCTTCGTGTTCACTTCTTTTTTGCCAGGTTTCATTCAATTTGTTGTGGATTGGATGATGGAAAAAAAGCCTTTTCTGCCACCCTTTTTTATCCGCAAGAAGAAGGGTCGTGTGAAATCCCCACTCACACACCAAGGGAGAGATTACAGCTGACACACGGAAAACAGTTCTTCCCATAAGAGTCTACGCCCAGCTGGAGAGGTGAGGGCACCTCGATTCAGAAAGATGAAGGGAAAGAGGTGACTAATTCCCCATATCATTGGGGCGGAAAACGAATCGACATCTAAGCTTAAGCGGAAATCAAATTTAAGAGTGAGGGAAAAGGGGGGAAGCTACTAAATTGAAGGCTTCGCTCGCTCGCACAATTCGCTCTAACGCTCATTTAGTAGACTGCGAGTGGAGTGCATAAGCCCCCATAAGCGTGTAAGGTAAGGACGAGGCCTTACTACAAGAGCTCGTAAGTCAAGGAACGAGCCTTGTCGTAGAAGCTTCGCTTCCTCGACTTGCTTGCTTCTGGTGAAGCTTCTAGTCTGTGGGCATTCAGGTATGGTAGGAATACCTCTTTAGTTGCCGCCCCCTACATAGGAGTGATAGTGAAGCCAAGCCGTAAAAAGGCGAGCAGCCCTTATAGCAATAGCAAACGGCCTACTTATAGAGCTCTTTTTCTTATTTAGGCGCTACTGAACTAAATTGACTACAAAAGTACCAAAGACAACGCGTTAGCAAAGCTAGATTCTCGTAGCGAGGTGTCAACATTCAACCATCGGCGTCTTGGGAATCGGCAATAGCTAAGCATTGTGGCCATCACAGTTCAAGCTACGTATGGCTGGCGTACAACCTTCGGGCTTCTTAGCCAAAAGGAAAACACAAAAAAGGTTGCAATGCGTCAGGGTGCCTGGTTTGGTACCTTTCGTCCAATCTTAGACAAAGAGCAAGGAGGATATGAAGCACAGCAGGGTAGACCATGGCTCCAAGGCTCCAACCAGGGTGGTTCATGACTGGGCTAATAAAAAACAGTCTCATCTGAAGCAGGGAAACGCGCGATGGAACGTTCCAAGGAAAGGGCTTGGCTTTGTTTCACAGAAAAAGGACTAAGGAAATTTCGTTTCCGTGCATTGGAAAGACTAGACCCTACTACAGTACAGAGAATTAGGGAAGCGACTAGTCGCTTCTGGTGAAGCTTCTAGAAGGCCACATTTCCCTATCATAGAGCATGACATCGGTACAACAATTGATCAACTATACTATTCGTAGACAGACATTTATCTCTGGGAAAGAAGTGTGTGTGATCCACCGATTTTGCCATAGTAGGGTGGAATCTGGCTTTATTGCCTTTCCTAGATTAGTCAAAGGTGCAGCCCGACCCGAAAAGCCGCGTATGAAGCTACGAGAGTCTTCTAAGCAAGTGCGATTCCCGAAAGCCTAGAAGGAAGAAATTTTGATCATTCGCTTACATAGGATAAGTCTCTGATCCGGTTCTCACACTCCAACTCCCGGGGTTTTTCTATGGCGTGCCGGGCTAAGTTCTATTCCATAGGAAGGTCCTCATCTTGGCATCTTGTCCTCGCTGTCACCCAACTTGGAGTTAGCAGAGAGCCTCTAACCAGCAAGATGAATAGATCGATCTACATACGGATGGCTTAACCACGGAACGTACTTTTTTATTCGAACTAAAAAATAAAAAAAAGATTATTACTTCCTTCCTCCAGTTCGAGCTCACAGCCCGATCCTTCGCCATAGGATTTTTCCTACTCTGTATGAATCGCTTCTGTGGCGCCCCTTACCTCCACCGAAAACTAAAGCTGTCTACAGAGCCGGGCTCAGCGAATCAAGTAATGAAGACTTTATCTCAAGCTTTTAAAAAAATGAAGCAAATCTCCCATCCCTATCTCCCGCGTAGCCCCTGTCAGGCGAGTAACTTTCCCCTCAGCACGTTGGGTCCTCCTCGCGCCGCTGCCGCTGTTTCTAGGACTGACCGACGCCTCACCAGCACATCAAATTGTTGGAATGCGGCAGCCTGATCAGAAGCAGAACCGATCGAGGAACAGGGAGATAAAGATCGAGGTTTTGAAGAGAAAGAAGAAGAGATGGCCGGCGATCGATTGGGCATGGGCTCTTGTTCCTGAGCAAGAAGATAGGGACTCATTCGCCGCCGATCTCCAATTTATCCCTCTGCCAACCAACCTGTCTTAGGCCAATCCCAACATCTATAGTTTAGGGATTTTCACCACCTGACTGATAAGGAAATGGGAACAAAGGCCCAGATGCAATAAGCATTCCTCATAGAATTAGTAGGCGATTACGGAGAAGTTTACTTGATCAATGGGAAAGGATGTTCAAGCTCAACCAACGTACGATCCACTTTGTTACGTAGCCATGTGAAATAGTTGCAGTTTCCATTATTAGAAAATTTAAATACCACGATATAGTGGATCTACATTATGACAAGATTGTTTATTTACAATCGAAGTGATCTTCCGGTCAACTGTCCACCCAGTCAAGTACAAAAAACCCAGTGGAATCACGCAATGCATGCAGCCGGTGTGCTTCCTGCCCACGAGGAAAGAAAGAAGAGCGACAAGGTTCAGTTCTGATTTTACTGTTTGCAGCATGGGAGCTGATTACCCAAAAAATCCCTGGGAACAATAAGAAAAAAAAGATATATCTGTTACAAAAATGATAGGGGGCTGTATTGGCGAGATCCAACGGCGAACAGGTGCCCAAAAAAAACACCGCCTGGAAGTCCGAGGACCTTTAGTACCGTACCCTACCCCCGAACCAGCAGCTTTTGTGCCAAGCAAGACCGCCCTTGTCCCTTTCCTTTCTCCATTCAGCCTCCTTCTTTGGTTTGTTCCATTCCAATAGAGTCTAAGGCAAAGCGTCAGTGGTTCATTTGCTCACGTTACCTACTTGACGGAAGGAACGAACTTCGCTTCGTTCCAGGTTGATGGATGAAGAAGGGGTGTGGGGAAGGGCAGCAGATGACAGCATGGCACAACTAGAGTCGACTCTGAGGATGCCGAACACATGCCAACAGGTCGTCGTGCAGATTTGGAAGAAGTTGATTGCAGAGTCTGTTTTGTCCACTCTCTCTATCCCCCTCTATCAAAATGAGAAAAAAGGAAGGTGAGCTTGCTTCTTATTCTCGTGTTTGATCTCTTCCATCTCTGCCCCGCTTCCATGATATTCGAAAACTAGCTCCTATAGAGATGAATGTGCAGCTTTTTCAATAGCTGCTTCTTCTGTCAATCAATCCCATTCCCATTCTATGCCATCTGGGGAGGAAGGAATTGCTGCTTTAAAAAGCCCTTTTCAAAGAACCGATTCGATTCTTCTTCAATTCCAAAACAAGACCGGTTAGTGATGAAAGAGTGGTTAACAGAACAATTGAATTGTGATGGCCACAATGCTTAGCTATTGCCGATTCCCAAGACGCCAATGGTTGAATGTTGACACCTTTAGGGGATAAAAGACATAGCTTCTACTTACTCTGTTAGCTTTGATTAAATAGTACTAGTCCCTGCATGTTGAAGAGTGCATGCTGCTAATTAGTAGTAAGAGTAAGTTTAAATTACTCTGTTAGCTTTGATTAAATAGTACTAGTCCCAGCATGTTGAAGAGTGCATGCTGCTAATGAGCAGCGAAGCTGACAACGCAACGGGTTAGCGAAGCTAGATTCTCATAGCGAGGTGCTTCGAGTTAGTGAAGTGCTGTAGTAGCGCCGAAGCCGTGCTATAATGCTGAGCCTAGGACGCTCCGCCTAATCTATAGAAGCAGTCAACTGAGTTCTGAACGAATTAGCTCATTGGTAATGGCTCAATCTATAGATAGAAAGCCTTATGATGGGAAGAAAGAATTCATTCACACTAACCAACTAGCAACAACCACGGCTAGCAACAGCGGCAATAGCAACAATCGTTAAACAATCACTGCTAGCTGCCACGGCTAGCAACAATCCGCGTTAAACCACTTTTCTGCCTTTTCTCTCATTTCGTTTGGGCCATGGCAGCCAGTGCTCCTCCATTTGACTTTGAAGAAAAACAAACACGAAGCCCGTCTCCTTCTCAGTCGACACTCGTCTTCTTCTTTATTCTTAAAAAAGAGAACCCCCCCCAAAGACCAAACCAAAGAGTCGGGCGGAAAAAGGGGGAGTCTACGCTTATCACATAGATTAGGAACGAGAAAGGCACTAAAAATACGGGGATCACGGTGATGACTCGCTAGTTGACGGTACAGAACAGCAGCACAGAGACATGGCCCCAACGTACTACACCTCCAGGGAAGGAAAAGGAAGTGAATCCAGCTTCAAAACGCCTGACGTGAATTGGGCTCCTGCGCGCACAATGCGTGTGTTAGGCGCCGGAAGCAATGCATGGCCTAAGGGAATAGGAAGGATAGGATGTAAGGAAAACAACTCCACGACCGCTGGTAGATAGTACTTCAGTCGGTGGCACCACAAGGAGGTAAGCGCTTACTAGAGGCGATCGAAAGTGAGGACAAAGCTTTTCTACCCAGCCAACAGAACTGCTTAACATGGAGTCCTTACTTATTTGTTGTCGAGGACACTTCTTGTAAGAGGGGAATCTATCGCCGTTAGCATAGAGGGGGATCTTTCACCCAAATAGGATGGCCTTCCTGGGACAGGAGGCGAGAGTATGTTCACATTTCTCAAGTTGCGTTTGATGGAGTCGAAAGCTTTCTAGCAATCGTCGTCCCCGAGTCCACGCCACTACTAGCGCACAAGCCTACTAGCGCACAATCAAAATTCCCTTATGAGTGGCACTCTCAGATATGACAAGATACACTTGACGACATTCTTGTGTTCTTCTCTAGCATCTGGCATGTCAATGCATATGCATGATCCGGTCTTGTATGTGCTAAGGACATCAACCTCCCCATAAGTCTCCAGTATATTACCTTATCCACAAGCACTTGATTAAGTCTAGCACAAAATTTGATGCCATCTTCCATTGGTTCGTCAACCGGTTAACATCCGGTCATTCTTATTTCTTGTAATAAATCTAAGACAAACTTTCCTTGGTATAAGAAGAGTCCTTTATTTCATCGAGAAACATCGATCCCATTAAAATATTTCAACGAGCTCAGATCTTTCATCTCAAATTCTTTAGAGAGATAATCTCGTAGTGCTTGTCTTTCCTCTGGATCATCTCGTGTAGCCACCATGTCATCCATGTATTTTTATAAACAAGGTGTAATATCAATAACTTTGATGGTTGTCAAACACTTTCATTGACTTTGTGAACCTTCTTAACCATGTTCTAGGGTATTTTTTAACCCACATAGTGGCCTTTTTCATTCACACATATTGATTGTCCTTTGAAGACACCATGCATCTCGACGACAGTTCCATATATAACTTTTCAAATAACTCGACATGTAGAAAGACATTCTTGACATCATATTGATGTAATGACTAGTCTATGTTTTGCAGTCAAGAACAATAAAACATGAAATACGTTGATCTTAGCTACAAGTGCAAACGTTTCAGTGTAGTCAACCCTATAGATCTGATTGTATCCTTTTGCCACCAATCTTACCTTAAATCTTTCGATACTACAATCAGCTTTGTACTTTAACACGTAGATCCAATGACATCTGATTAGTTTCTTCCATGGTGGACCGTCTACAAGATCCTATATTTCATTCTTTTGCAATAATTTCATCTCTTCATTCATTGTTGGTTTCCACCTTGGATCAGCTAAGGCTTCCTTCACACTGTTAGGAATAGTAACATATGATAATTGATTCACAAATAACGTATTGCATTCAGAAAAGTGATGGTAAGATAGTTGCTCATAGGAAATCTAACTTTGCTAGTCAATTCAGGTTCATATGTGGGTTTAGGAATACCTTTATTATGATGAACGGTAACTGTCTTGTAAGCTAGTTAGGTTATAGGTTAAGAACATCCTCAACATATGACAATTGGTTACGTATATTAGAGAGGGAGTCTCCATATATAGATGGTGTCAACTCAATGATACTATTTAAAGTTCCAGTGGGTCATTAGCACTTTCTTCTCTAGTTGTAATACTTACATCCAACTCGGGTTATCCATGATGTACTATTTCAAACCGTTCAAATTCCTTTGATATGTGCTCACCATAATATAAACTTTGAATTTCCAGACAACAACATTGTTCCCTAGTTGTTATACTTACATGCAATTTAGGTTTTTCTTGATGTACTATTTCCAGCTGTTCAGATTGCCCAGACATATGCTGATCATAATCGAGAGTCTGAATTTCCTGATGATACATCCCATGAAGTTAGACTGTGGACAAGAATACATGATGTCTTCGTGAAACACCACAACCATTGTAACAAGCATATTGTAATTTGTGGAATAACACAGGTAACCTTCTGATGTACTGCATGTCCACCAAAAACACATCAAAGTGCTCGAGGAGCGAGTTTGGTTTTTTGATGTTTGTGGCGATGCACACCACCAATATACGAGGAGGAAGTTTTGGAAAAACTGGTGACACTTTTGCACTTACGAAAGTTTTAAGAGAAGTCTGAAAGCTGACAGAGCTAGAATGGAAATAGGTTGATGCGTTAAATATGATTGCTTCTCCCCACTAAGAAGTCGAAATGTTTGCAGTTATCAGGGAAGCTTCGTAACTTCTAATAAGTGTCGATTTTTTCTTTCAGCAACTCCATTTCATTGTGATACTGGAGGAAGTGGTTTGCTGAATAAGGCCATGTGCTTCTAGATACTTGTCAAGATTAGAACTTGTCTCTTAAAAAAAAAGATTAGAACTTCGGTATTCGTCATCATTATCACTTCGCAAAACTCAAATCTTGGTATTGAGTTGTGTTTCAATCATGATTTCTTAAATAATTTATCTGGTTTATATTTACTTTTCATTATGAATAACCAGGTCATTCATAACAATTAGCCAACAATATTTGGCACAACTTGATGGTATCCTTTGACTAGATGTCTAAGTAATATAAATTTCCTTGCTAAATACCATAACCAATCGTCTGTCTTGTTTGGATATCCATAAAAACACGACAATCAGGCCAAAAATAACTACACAAGATAAGGTTGTCATTCTTTGAGAAACAAATAATAGATTGTTATCTAAACAATGATCAACCACAACTGAATCTAAGTGTGAGACATCGGTGGTTGTGTTACCATTGGCAGTGGACACATATTTGTTTGTGGATGCTCTGAGTGAAAGCACTTGTTAGAATTAATATTCTGTGATCTATAGCATGAGAATAAATTATGCAAGTACTTTTAATAATAAGTGCAAAAATATTAGAATACTTACCTTTGTGTTCTGTTGTGGTGATCAATGCCAAGGCCCCCTCATTCTCCCCTGATGTAGTGTCAGCAATAGCTGCAGTAGAAGCCTTGTTGGTTTCCTTTTTCATTGATCAAATCTGGCGACCTCTAGATACCCTACAAGTTCAAAACAATTCTCTTGTGGGTGGCCAGTTTTGTGGCAGCGGCTACACTTGAGAGATGATTTCTCACTGGAATTGGTCTTGGCCTTTAATTGATTCTGCCAATCTTGGGATGGTCATGGGTGGCTACCATTGTTGTGGAATCTGATGTGGCAAATTCCCCATGTAAAGCCTCTTGACGAATTGCTTCACGTCCGATCAAGGCATAAAAGTTGGTGTGTGTGTGTGTCTATGTGTGAGCATTGGGGTGTGTGTGTGTGCACGTGTGTGTTTGAGAGTGGGTTTTTGCATGGCTGTGTAAGTGTTGGGGTGTGTGTGTGTGCTAGCGTTGGTCAATGTGTGAGAAAGATAGTGAGTGTGTGCGTGTTAGCGTTGGTGTGTGTGTTCGAGCGTTGGAGTGTGTGTGTGCAAGCGTAGTGTATGTATGTGTTCACGAGTGTTGGAGTGTGTGTGAGTGCAAGCGTTGGTGTGTGTGTGTGTGTTTGTGTGTGGGTTAATGTTTGTGGGTGGGTTTGTATGTTTGTGTTTATATGTGCATGCGTTGATGTGAGTTTGTGCGAGTGTTGGTGTGTGTGTGCGAGTATGTGCAACTGTTGGAGTGTGTGTGTGTTCGAGCATTGGTGTATGTCTATTTGCGAGCGTTGGAGTGTGTCTATGAGCATTGCAGTGCGTGTGTTTGTGTGTGGGTTTGTTTGTGTGAGCTTGTGTGAGCGTCGATGTGTGAGCGTCGGTGTGTGTGTGTGTGTCCATGCATTGGTGTATGGTGTGTGGGTGTGTGTGTGTGTGTGAGTGTGAGTGTTGGTCTGTGAGTGAAATTTGGTGAGTGTTTGTAAGTACGAGCATTGGTGTGTGTGTGTGTGTGTGCATGCAAGCGTTGGTGTGTGTTTATGTATGCGAGCGTTGGTGTGTCTTAGTGTGTTTGAGTGTTGGTTTTTGTCTGTGTGGGAGCGTTGGTTTTCGTGTGTGTGCGAGCGTTGGTGAGTGTGTGTGTGTGTGAGCGTTCGTGTGTGTGTGTGTGAGCGTTCGTGTGTGTGTGTGTGAGCGTTCGTGTGTGTGTGTGTGTGAGCGTTCGTGTGTACGTGTATGCTCGAGCGTTTTTGTGTGTTTCTAAGTGTGAGAAATTAAGTGTGTGTGTTTGTGTGTGTGAGCGTTTGGTGTGTGTTTGTGTGTGTGAGCGTTTGGTGTGTGATTGTGCGGGGAGCGTTGGTGTGTGATTGTGCGGGGAGTGTTGGTGTGGGTTTGAGTGGGGGACCGTTTGTGTGAGATTGTGTGTGATTGTTGGTGTGTGTTTGTGTGTTCAAGTGTTGGTGTGTTTCTATGTCTGAGCGTTGGTGTGTTTGTCGGTACGAGCGTTCATGCGTATTTACGTGTGCGAGCGTTGGAGTGTGTGTGTGTGTGTACAAACTTTGGAGTGTGAGTGTGCCAATGTTGGAGTGTGTGTACTAGAATTGGACTGTGTGTACGAGCGTTAGAGTGTGTGTGCGAGCGTTGGAGTGAGTGTGTGAGTGTGCGAGCGTTGGTGTGGGTATTTGCGAGCGTTGGTGTGTGTGTTTACTAGTGTTGGTGTGCGTGTTTGCCAGCGTTCGTGTCTGTGAGTGTTTGAGAGCGTTCATGTGTGTGCGTAATTGTGAGCATTAGTGTGTGTGTGTGTATGCGAGAGTTGGTGTGTATCAGTGAATGTTTGTGTCTGGGTTTGTGTGTTTGTGCGTGTGTGTTTGTGTGTGGGAGCCTTGGTGTGTTATTGTGTGTGTGATCATTGATGTGTTCTTGTGAGTGCGACCATTTGTGTGCGCGAGAGTTGGTGCGTGTTTGTGTGCGCGAGCGTTGGTGTGTGTTTGTGTGTGCGAGAGTTGGTGTGTGTTTGTGTGTGAGAGCATTGGTGTCTGTTTGTATGTACGAGCGTCAGTGTGTATTTGTACTAGAATAGGAGTGTGTGTGCCAGTGTCAGAGAGTGTGTCCACGAGAATTGGTGTGTATGAGTGTTGGAGTGTGTGTGTGTGTGTGTGTGTGTGCGAGTGTTGGTGTGTGTGTGTGTGTGTGTGTGTGTGCGAGCGTTGGTGTGTGTGTGTGTGTGTGTGTAAGCGAGCATAGGTGTATGTGTTTGCAAGGGTTCGTGTGTGTGTGTA
Organism: Aristolochia contorta; assembly: GCA_022405105.1. Classification (NCBI taxonomy): domain Eukaryota; kingdom Viridiplantae; phylum Streptophyta; class Magnoliopsida; order Piperales; family Aristolochiaceae; genus Aristolochia; species Aristolochia contorta. The sequence goes on from CM039667.1 coordinate 18,299,164, forward strand.
AGCGAGCATAGGTGTATGTGTTTGCAAGGGTTCGTGTGTGTGTGTAAGCGAGCATAGGTGTGTGTATGCAAGCGTCCGTTTCTGTGTGTTTGCCAGCGTTTGTGTCTGTGTGTGTGTGTGTTTGAGAGCGTTCGTGCATGTGTGAGTATTTGTGAGCATTGGTGTGTGTGTGTGTGTGTTTGAGAGTGTTGGTGTATGTTTGTTTTTTAGCATTGGTGTGTCTGTGGCTGCTAGCGTTGGTGTTTTTGCGAGCATTTGTGTTTGTTTGTGTTTGTGAGAGTTGGATTGTGTGTGTGAGTGTGAGTGTGTGTGTTTGGGAGCGTTGGGGTGTGTGTGTTTGTTTGGGAGCGTTGGTGTGTGTGTTAGCAGCGCGTTGTGCTGCAGTGTTTGCAGCTGTGTGTGTGTTTCATGCGCGTTGTGTGTGTGTCTGTGTTTTCAAGCATTGGTTTGTGTGTGTAAGTATTTGCGAGCGTTGGTGTGTGTATTTTAGATCGTTGGTGTGAGTGTTTGCGGAGCGTTGGTCTGTGTGTTTGTGATCGTGGCAGTGTGTGTGTTTTCAAGCGTTGGTGTGTGTGTGTGTGTTGTGGGTGAGTGTCTGTGTGAGCTATGGTGTGTGTGTGCGTACGAGCGTTGGTGTGTACGCTTGCGAGTGTTGGTGTGTGTGGGGGTTTTTTATAGCGGTAGTGTATGTGCGTGTGTTTGCAAGCATTGGTGTGTGTGTCTGTGTATGTACGAGCATTGGTGTGTGTGTGTGTGAGAGCATTGGGGTATGCCTTTGTGTGTGTTCGTGAGTTGGTTTGCGTGTGTGTATTTGTGTGTGGGACCGTCGGTTTGTGTGTGTGTGTGTGTGCGTGTGCGAGTGTTGGTCTGTGTGAGTGAAGGGGTGTGTGTGAGTGAAGGGGTGTGTGTGAGTGTGTGTACGAGTGTTGGTGTGTGTATGTGTGCGTGTCGGAGTGTATGTCTGTGACCAAGCGTTGTTGTGTGTATTTGCATGTCAGTTTGTGTTTGCGTGTGGGTTTGTGTGTGTTTGTGTTTATGTGTGCAAGCGTTGGTGTGTTTGTGCTAGTGTTGGTGTGTGTGTGTTTGAGCCAGTGTTGGTGTGTGTGTGTGTGTGTAGGTATGTGTATCTGTGCAGGCAATGGTGTTTGTGTGTTTGCGAGTGTTGGTGTGTGTGTGTGTACGTGTGTGTGTGTGTGTGTGCAAGCGTTGGTGTATGTGTTTGCGAGCGTTGGTTTGTGTGTGTATTTGAGAGTGTTGGTGTGTGTGTGTGTGCGTGCGGGTGTGTGTACACGTGTGTGTCTGTATTTGCAAGCGTTGCTCTGTGTGTGTGTGTGTGTGTGTGTTTGTAAACGTTGTTGTGTGTGTGTGTGTGCTTCCAAGTATTGGCTTGTGTGTGTTTGCAATCGTTGTTTCGTGTGTTTGCGAGCGTTGGTCTGTGCATTTGCGATTGTAGTGGTGTATGTGTGTTTGCGAGCGTTGGTCTGTGTGTTTGCGATTATGGTGGTGTGTGTGTTTGCGAGCGTTGCTATGTGTGTTTGCATGTGCGAGTGTTTGCAAGTGTTAGTGTGTGTGCGTGTGCGTGCGAGTGTAGGGAGTGTGTTTGCAAGCGTTAGTGTGTGTGTGTGTGCAAGCGTAATGTTTGCGAACGTTGGTGTGTGCGTGCATGTGTTTGGTGTGTGTATTTGTGAGCATTGGTGTAAGTGAGTAAAAGTTGGTGAGTATGTGTATGTGCGAGCGTGGGAAAGTGTGTACACGAGCGTGGGAAAGTGTGTGTACACGAGCGTTGGGGTGTGTGTGTATGAATGTTTGAGTGTGTGTTTGTGTGTGGATTTTTGTGTGTGTGTATGTGTATGTGTGTTTGTGGGAGCGTTGGTTTGTGTGTGTGTGTAAGCGTTGGTGTGTGTGTGCGTGTTCCACTGTTTGTCAGTGTGACCGAAAGTTAGTGTGTGTGTGTGTGTGTATGTTCAAGCGTTGGTGTGTTTCTGTGTTCTAGTGTTGGAGTCTGTGTTTTTGGGGAAGCGTTTTTGTGTGTGTTTTTGGGTAAGCGTTGTTGTGTGTGTTTGTGTGGAAGCGTTATTGTGTGTGTTTGTGTATGTTTGTGTGTGTGAGAGTTGGTGTGTGATTGTGTATGTGATTGTTGAGAATGTGCGCGACTATTGGTGTGTGTGTGTGTGTGTGCAAGCGTTGGTCTGTGTGTGTGCAAGCGTTGGTCTGTGTGTGTGCAAGCATTGGTCTGTGTGTGTGCAAGCATTGGTCTGTGTGTGTGCAAGCATTGGTCTCTGTGTGTGCAAGCATTGGTGTGTTTGTCGGTGCGAGCCTTCATGCGTGTTTGTTTGTCCGAACTTTGGAGGGTGTGTGCCAATGTTGGAGTGTGTGTATGAACGTTGGAGTGTGTGAACGAGCGTTGGAGTGAGTGTGTGAACGAGCGTTGGTGTGAGTGTGTGAACGAGCGTTGGAGTGAGTGTGTGAACGAGCATTGGTGTCAGTGTGTGTAAGATTGTGTGTGCGAGCGAAGTGGTGTGTGTTCGTGAGTGTTGGTGTGTGTGTTTGCGAGTGTTTGTGTCTCTGTGTTTGAAAGCGTTCATGTGTGCGTGTGTGTGTGTAATTGGGAGCATTGGTGTGCGTGTGTGTGAGCGGTTGGTGTGTGTGTACGAGCGTTGGAGTGTGTGAGTTTGTGTCTAGGTTTGTGTGTGTTTGTGTCTGGGTTTGTGTGTTTGTGTCTGGGTTTGTGTGTGTGAGCGTGTTTGTGTATACGGGCCGTGGTGTGTTATTGTGTTTGCGAGCGTTGGTGTGAGATTGTGTGTGCGACCGTTGGTGTGTGATTTTGTGTGCGATCATTGGTCTGTGTTTGTGTGTGCGACCGTCAATGTGTGTTTGTGTGTGCGTGTATTGGTGTGTGTTTTTGTGTGCGAGTGTTGGTGTGTGCAAGCGTGTGCGTGTTTGTGAGTGCAAGCGATCCAGTGTGCGTTTGTGCTAGCGTTGGAGTGTATGTGCCAGAATGGGAGTGTGTGAACGGGAATCGTAGTGTGTACGAGTGTTGGAGTGTGTATGAGAGCGTTGGAGTGTGTGTGTGTGTGTGTGTGTGTGCGAGTGTTGGTGCGTGTGTGTGTGCGCGAGCGATGGGGTGTGTCTGTTTGCGAGTGTTGGTGTGTGTCTGTTTGCAAGCGTTTAAATGTGCGTGTATGCGGGTATGTGCGTGTGAGTGTTTGTCTGCGGGAGTTGGTGTGTGCGTGTGTGCATGTGTGTGCATGAGTGTGTATGTGGGCGCTTGTGTGTGAATGTGGGCGCTTGTGTGTGAGGGCATTGATGTGTGTGTGCGGGCGTTGGAGTGTGTGTGCGGGTGTTGGAGTGTGTGTGCGGGCGTTGGAGTGTGTCTGCAGACATTGGAGTGTGTGTGCCAGCGTTGGAGTGTGTGTGTGTGTGTGTGTCGGCGTTGGAGTGTGTGTCAGTGTTGGAGTGTGTGTGTGTGTGTGTGTGTGTGTGTGTCAGTGTTGGAGTGTGTGTGTGTGTGTGTGTGTGTCTGTGTCTGTGTCTGTGTGCGCTGGTGGTGGTGTGTGTGCGGGCGGTGGTGTGCGGGCGGTGGTGTGCGTGCGAGCGGTGGTGTGCGTGCGGGCAGTGGTGCGTGTGCAAGAGTTGGTGTCTGTGCGGGCAGTGGTGTGTGTATGTGTGTACGCGTGTGTGCGCACGCGAGCGTTGGTGTGTGTGTTTGCTAGCATTGGCCTGTATGTGTGTGTTGGTGTGTGCGAGTGGTGGTGTAGTGGTGTGGTCGAGTGCTGTTGTTTTCAAACGTTGGTGTGCGAGTGTTGGTGTGTGCGAGTGTTGGTGTGTGCGAGCGTTGGTGTGTGCGAGCGTTGGTGTGTGCGAGTGTTGGTGCGTGTGGGCGAGCGTTGGGGTGTTTGGGCGAGCATTGTAGTATAAAATATAAAAGCTGAAAAGGAATAGGACAGGAACTACCTCAGGTAACTGCTCCTATTGATGGTCTTTATGCGCTTCAGTCTGCCAAGATAAGAAAGACCTTGTTGTTGAACTCCCCTCCTACGGCTGCAAAACAAGAATGTGTGATTGAGTGACTGAGTGAGCGAGAGAGTTAAAAAGAAAGTGAGTGAGTGAGTGAGTGAAAAAGAAAGTGAGTGAGCGAGTTAAAAAGAAAGTGAGTGAGTGAGTGAGTTAAAAAGAAAGTGAGTGAGTGAGTGAGTTAAATGTGAGTGAATGAGTGAGTGAATAAGTGAGTTAAATGTGAGTGACTGAGTAACTGAGTGACTGAGTGAGTGAGTGAGTGAATGAGTGAGTGAGTGAGTGAGTTAAAAGTGAGTGACTGAGTGAATGAGTTAAAAAGAATGTGAGTGAGCAAGTTAAAAAGAATGCGAGTCAGTGAGTTATAAAGAATGTGAGTGAGCGAGTTAAAAAGAAGAGTAGTGATTCGGGCACAGCCGTTGTGTCCAAGTCGGGCACAACGGCTCTCACAAAGAATTAAAGTAATATATTTCACGAATTTCGTGAAATATATTATTTTAATTATTTGTGAGAGCGTTAACAGCCCAACTCAACTACATCGGCTATGCCCGTATCATTATTCTAAAAAGAATGTGAGTGAATGAGTTAAAACGGTTGTGAGTGAGCGAGTTAAAAAGAATGTGAGTGAGTGAGTTAAAAAGAATGTGAGTGAGTTAAAAAGAATGTGAGTGAGTTAAAAAAAAATGTGAGTGAGTGAGTGAGTTAAAAAGAATGTGAGCGAGTGAGTTACTAAAATTAAAAACAAAAATTTACCTTTCTTCTTATCTTCAAACTTGAAGCTTGAGTCCTTCTTCTCAGGTCTCTTCACAAACCTCTTTTTCTTTTCTTCATCCTTGTGGTCTTTCGTGCTATAGGAGTTTTTAGAAACCACCTCCTTGGTCTTCCGTTCATACTCCGTAAGCCTCTCCGCCGTGGACAAAGCTGAGGCCAAAGTCTTGACTTCCCGCCTCCTTAGTTCTTGCTCCGCCCAAGGTTTTAAACCAGCAAGGAAAGAGAAAAATTTGTCCTGATCGGACATATTAGAAATGCATAACATTAGAGAAGTAAACTTTTATGCGTACTCTCTAATTGTGCCCTCTTGTTTCAAAGCTCTCAACTCCTTTCGAGCTTGATATTCCACATCTTCGGGGAAGAATTGAGCCTTCAATTCTTTCTTGAAATTTTCCCATGTATTTATGGTAGAGGTGCCTAATTCCACATCTGTTTCTCTTCTCCTCCACCATAGAAGTGCATCCTCAACAAGGAACATAGAAACAATACTAACCTTTTGCGCCTCGTTGAGATTAGCATTGAAAAAGTACTTTTCTACTTGGTAAAGAAAGTTGTCAATGACTTTAGGATCTCTTACCCCATTGAAAGGTTTTGGTTCCGGCACTTTGATCTTGTTTGTTGCTCCATTCATGTTTGCACCTCCATTTGCTATAACATGCTCCAACAAAGCAAGTCTAGTCCGAAGTTCATCCATCTCGTTCTTCACATCGTCCTTCACCTCCTCAAGGTTTCCTTGGAAAACCGCCATAGCACTATAGACATTCTCCTCCAACGAATGAACCACTTCTGGGCTTCCATTTCCAGAACTAAGGTTCTCACGAACTTGTTCTTCCAATTCGGGATAACAAGCCTCCACCTTCTCGATCCTATCCTCAATTGAAGAAAAACGAAGCTCAGATTTAGACATTCGTTCCTTACCTTTGAATTGAACTTCCGCCTCCGAAGTTGCCATAGGATTGCTTCCGCTCGATACCAGTTGTCACGCCGCTAGAGTATGCGAAGCACAATCTTGCTCCTTAGTGGCGTGCGGCCCTAGCCTCCAAGCCCGTCTGGATGCTAGTCAGCCTCTTGGAAGAAGTTTAGCACAAGAACACTCTTGTTCTTGGTGCTACAACTCTCTCAAAACTCAAGCACAAGGGAGACACCGAATTTGGGAGGAAAGAACTCTTCTATTGAATGAATGAATGAGTTACAAGCCTTTGTACATGGCTATTTATAGATTACAAAACCTCCCATGGTTGGTGACACCTATCAAGCACTTCTCTAAGTGCTTGCCAACCAATGCCAACTAATGCCAACCCATAGATTCCCACTAACTCTATGAGTTGTTGCCAACTAGCAAGCACTCCCTCCTTGTGCTTGCCAACTCTTAGCCAACTCATGTATGCCACCTCATTTGCCTAGTCACGAGCCACCTCACATGCCACGTCATACACGTGCCATGTCATCCGCCTCGTCATCGGTTGATAGTTGGTCTTGTGCCTTTTTGTCGGTTGGTTGTCCATGTGCATTAATGTGCGCGTCCGCCCTTGTTGCATGTCCGTGTTCCATGCATATCGCACATTTTGGTATAGGGAAGTCGCGCCTCGTTTCACCATGTCTCAAAGCCATAAAAAAACCAAGATATAAAAGACTGACCAAAAATACATTTCAATAGCATACTAAGCCAAGGCCTTCTTGGATCAGAACATATAATCAGTGTGAAATAGATCAGTATAACCATATACAGAGAATAGTAAAATTTGACGAGAAGGCAAAGGATAAAATACAATGCAAGATCGGGTTCAGGAATAACAACTCTATCATCCCTTTTTTTATTTGACTGTTGACACCGTTCTTAGATGGCACTTGACCCAAGAACTCACAGTATAAGGTGAATTGAGTTTGTACATCTACTTTTCTAATTTCTTTCAGCAAATTTAGCTCCTCAATCTCCAACCAATGCATGAACAACACACCTTGCCCATAATCATAGTAACAAGAAGCCGAAGTGCTTTGAGGAGGGTTGCATCGACAAAATCAGCCAATTTCCAGCTCTTAAACTTCACTTCATAAGCAATTAATTGTTGGGTTAAACATTTGCAGTCCTACTGTCCAGAGTGGCCTGCAATAGCTTTCAACATCACAGACTTATAACGCAAAGCAAGAAAAAGAGCAGATAAACTTGCCAGACGAAAACATATACAAGTAATCCCAAGGCTGCCGCTGCTGACATTCTATATGATTGCTCAAGTGAAGCTGCTAGGGGGTGAAAACATTTCCAACATTGTGTAGTGGACTACCAATAGGATGCTGAAAAACAAGATCATATGAACGCTAAGGAGAGTATCATGTGACACAAAAGAAAAAGTATTGTTCAAAGTATTCATATAAAAATTCTCTCCAATATGAAAAAAAGAAAAAAAAAGGAAGAAAAAGAAGAAGATTGTCTACTGTACCTGTGTTAAGGAACCCAAGGCCCCTCTAAAATCTTGATGCGATAGTCATTTATTGCTCCTGCTAGCAATAAACACTCTTTGTTGAACCATAGTCTAGGGCTTGTCTGCCCATGAACAGACTTGAGGAATAGAATTAAAAAATGTGTGCCTTCAAATGTTGTCTCAACTCTCCCGGCAATACATGCATACTCCATGAATGTAGCCAAACGTAATTCCCTTCTTTAATATCAAAAAGCCCTTCATCAAAGAGGGTTGTCAAACGCTGTCTAAAGACTTTATCTCAAAATGCTCTTTCTCAAAAGAGAGCCTAAGTTTTTCATAAAATACTCTTTCAAAGAGTTATCCAAAGAGCCAAGTACCAATATAGATGAAGCCAAGAGCTGAAGAAGGCTGAAACGAAGAGTTGGAAGAGGGCTGAAGCGAAGAGTTGGAGGGGCTGAAGAGAAGAGTCGGACGAGGGGTGAAGCGAAGAGTCGGACGAGGGGTGAAGCGAAGAGTCGGACGAGGGGTGAAGCGAAGAGTCGGACGAGGGGTGAAGCGAAGAGTCGGACGAGGGGTGAAGCGAAGAGTCGGACGAGGGGTGAAGCGAAGAGTCGGAAGAGAGATGAAGCAAAGAGTCAGAAGAGGGTTGAAACAAAGAGTCTGAAGAGGGCTGAAGTGAAGAGTTGGAAGAGGGCTGAAGCAAAGAGTTGGAAGAGCGATGAAGCAAAAAGTTGGATGGCAAAGAAGCGAAGAGTCGGCGGAGGGCGAAGAAGCGAAGAGTCGGCGGAGGGGGAAGAAGCAAAGAGTCGGCGGAGGGGGAAGAAGCGAAGAGTCGGCGGAGGTCGAAGAAGCGAAGAGTCGGCGGAGGCCGAAGAAGCGAAGAGTCGGTGGAGGGCGAAGAAGCGAAGAGTCGGCAGAGGCCGAAGAAGCGAAGAGTCGGTGGAGGGCGAAGAAGCGAAGAGTCGGCGGATGGTGAAGAAGCGAAGGTTGGAAGAGGGTGGAGAAGCGAAGAGTCGGAGGAGAGCACAAGTTCGGAGGAGGGCGAAGGGTCAGAGGAGGGCGAATGGTTGGAGGAGGGTGATATTCTTTTTCTCTGTGTTGTCTGTTGGATCGATGCCCTAGAACACTCTTTTGCCAAGTTTTAAACTCTAATGTCAATAAGAACTGGAGCTTGGGCAAGCAACAAGGAATTTGGCTCCACCAATGTCCACTGCATCATCTTCTATTCTCCCAACCTATGAAGCAGATAGTCGGATTAACAATATTGACAGTCGCACTCAGCTGTAAATGTGTTTTCTGTACAAGGGCACTCAGCTACCCTTGCTTTGAGATCTTTTGTTATTGCACTCATCGTTGTGACACAATCTATCACCTAGTCATGCTCCACATCTTTTGTTATTGCACTCGTCATTGCGACACAATCTATCCCCTGGTCATGCTCCATATATTTTATGACACACCTTTGCAATATGGTATAGAAAAATCAATTTCTTAAGAAAATGTGAGTCTTAATGAATTATTGGAACATTTATGATGATCTCCATTTGGTACTTTGCTGGAGCAAGGGAAATGAAGAAGCCTGTGGGGATTCAAAGTTAATGAGAGAGTATAATTTTGAAGCTGGGATCAATTTATTTAATTGTTTACTGGATGCATTTGGGAGAGCAAAACTTGGCAAAGAAGGTTAGGCTTTGTTTGAGATATTAAAAGATCACTTCCAACCAGATTTGGGAACTTATTCTGTCCTTTCTGGCTAGTGACAGGTGAAAAATTACGTGGAAGCAGGTAAAGTTTGGAATGAGCATGACAAGGGTTTGAGACTTGATATTCATGGGAAGGGCTGTTCACTGTTCAAAGGCAACCAGAAGCAATCAAGCTTGTTTTAAAAGCCGAAGGCCCAGGTCCATATGTTTGAAGTCACACCATTTAGAAATAAGATTTGTGCAAAAGAAGGAAGATGGAACCTATCTCTTAGTTATTCAAACGAATTGCTCGATTGTGGTTGTGCTAGATGATGCTGTCAAGATCTATAAGAAGATAATTCAGAATGGTTTGAACGGTCTGATTCATTCATGCGATATTTCAAACTGACACTAAAATCTACAACTTTCATGTTTAGAGTTCATAATTAAGACAATCTATGGAACCTAATCTAGCACTTACAGAAACAGGAAGTGAACCACTCAAGAATCCAACTCGATATCGACAATTAATTGGTAAATTTATCTCTCTCACCATCAGTCGACCAGACATCACATATTTTGTAAATACTCTCAGTCAATTCATGCAAGAACCCAAGATGCATTCTCTCAAAACTGCACTTTGACTACTCCAATATCTTAAGGTTGCACCAGGGCAAGGATTATTCTTGTCATCAAATAGTTCTCTTCGTATAATTGGTTATTGTGATGTTCATTGGGCAAGATGCTCAAGTACAAGGAGATCTATTACAAGTTACAGTAAATTTACTGTGTCATGGAAGATCAAAAAGCAAGTCACAATTTCAAGGTCATCGGTAGAAGCAGAATATAAATCGATGGCTGCAGCTGCTTGTGAAGTTTCTTGGCTGAAGTATTTATTAAAAGATTTATAGGTGATACATAATGAACCAGCAACAATGTTTTGTGTCAACCAGGCTGCCTTGCACATTGCAGCAAATCCGGTGTATCATGAGCGTACAAAGAATTGAAAAAGGAGACGTAAAGACCGCCTATGTCAAAACAGGAAACTAGATCGCCGATATGATAACAAAGCCATTACGGTCACCAGCATTTCGTATGCACCTCAGCAAGTCGAGTGTTATCGACATCCACACTCCAATGTGAGGAGTGTTAAAGGAAAAAGGCATTCTTGTTAAAGGAAAGAGGCATTCTAAAGGAGGCAAAGTTAATGTGATTGTAAGATTTTTGTATAGAAGAGAGTTATAAGATCTGAGATTCCTAGAATATTTTATTGATTTGATTCTTTTGTATATAAAAACACAAGTGTATAGATGTTCAACACACAATAAACAGGACTATTACATCAAGTTCTTTCTCTCCCTTAGAGAGACAAGAGTTGAGTTGAGAGAGAGAGAGAGAGTTGAGTTTTGAGAGAGAGAGAGAGAGAGAGGAGTTGAGTTGAGAGAGAGAGAGAGAGGAGTTGAGTTGAGAGAGAGAGGAGTTGAGTTTTGAGAGAGAGAGACAGAGACAGAGACAGAGAGCAAATAAGAGAGAGAGAGAGCACTGAAGAGAGAGAGAGAGAGAGAGCAAATAAGAGAGAGAGAGAGAGAGATCAGAGAGAGAGAGCAAATAAGAGAGTGAGAGAGAGATCAGAGAGAGAGAGAGAGCAAATAAGAGAGTGAGAGAGAGATCAGAGAGCAAATGAGGGAGGAGGGGGGAGGGGGTGGGACCACCACCATGGACGGCCTCAGCCCTGGATCTTCATGTACTCAGCACAGCGCCACACGCACCATCTTCCGCACCTCCTCGCTTCCCACTCACTCCATCTTCGCGTCTGCGAGCTTTAAGTAATGCTTCTCCCCGTTCATCTCCAGTGCTCACAAAGGGAAATACCACCGTACTCCATACGCATAGCATTTTTCTAAAGACTATGTCATAGATCCATGGTTTTTCAATTTTTACTACAAAATATAGCAGGACCCACGTGCTGTCGTGGATATAATATAAGTCCACGATGTCCAATGGTTATTGTAAAGTGTAAAGACTTGCTGAAGCTTGTTTGTGGCTTTGTGCAATTATGGTAGCTAGTTTTTATTTGTTGGCTTAGTAAGAGGAATGAATGAGTACTATATTACCTATTTCATACTTTTTTATATTCCACTGTGATTTCTTACATACCCACTGTTTTTCCTTTCACGTCCTCTTCTTGTTCTCGTATTCACACCTTAGTAAGATAATGAGTCCTTGTGGACACATGCCTTGATATGGTCAAAGGTGAATGTAGGTATTTGGGAAGAAATGTTCACACATGGCTACAAAAAGCCAAAGTCAAACTATCTGACTACTTATTGATGTTTATTTTTAGTCAATAAAAGAAGAAAAATGATATCAGTGTTGCCATATTTTACTATTGGCAGTCTTAGTAAGAGATAAGTAAGATCTATCTTCCTCTTCTTTGGGGAACCCTAAACGCTAAACCTTATTTATCATTTTCTGAAATATATGAGTATTTTAGAAAATAAATTTTTTATTTTTTTGTATTTATGTATCATCATATTTTTAAAAATCGCAAAAATATTATTCTTCTAAAAAAGAATTTTAATAACTAATGAAAATAATAATATTACTATGGGGGTATTTATCCTATTGATATCTTATGGATAATTTTTTTTTTATTTTGACGATGTATCTTATCGCTAACATATCTATATAAGTATTTTTTGAAAAAAGAAAACACTTTAAATTTAATCCTTTTTTGATATTTTATTACACTATTGTCATCATTAAGAATCTCAAGATCTAAATCCAATGATGAAATACATAGTCGCCTATTTGATGAAAATATAGTCGCCTATAAGTAATTTCTTGTGACTATGGATCATTCTCTCTATTACAAGTACAATATTATCCCATACCTCATCAACTTTGGCTATACTTCAATCCAACCTTGGAAAATGATCACATGTTATGATATAGAACCAATTTTAAGGTTTTTTCATTTTTACTAATTTTCAATAACAGGAAGAAAATAAAAATATTGTTTTCTTTTTTACATTGGTATGTCATTCTATTTCACTGTCAATAGCAAACTGATCACAAAATGTGGCCCCTACATATGCAATATAATACAATACCTTAAAACTACCAACCTCGGCTGGACTTCGATCCTAACCTGGAAGGATAATTAAGTGATTCCAAGACCTCAAAAACATTCTGCTAAAACTAACCTTTTTTGACTTTTTTTACGACAAAAATTGCATAAATATAACGCAAACACCTTCCCAAAGGGACTAGGTAAATGAATACAAAGCTGGGCCATGATTGATCAGGATGTTGCAATGGAGCAGTGTTCAAATGGAGACCTTTCATATCATGTCAACACCATGAAGTTTCAGCTATAACCACTACGACATCCATTTCTGTGTACCAACTGAAAGAGATGCAGAAATGATCCAAAACGAGACAAATACCAGTTTTCATCAAAGTCTAAGACAAAGCGTCCTAGGGTGAAAGCCTTCAAGAGGGTAACATAGTTCTAGAGAGTAGCATCACTTCCTCTTGGCCTCTATGAATAGGACATGGCAGTTGACTCGAGGATCGTATTTTCGAAACTCCAGCTTCTCCGTAATCTTACGGGGATTCTTGCGTTTCACGTAGGTAAAACCAGTCCGAGAGGCCGAAACTAGTCGAATGAATATGGAGCCTGCTTTCTTTGCCCTTCCCATCTCCGCAGCACTCCCTACCAATCAACCTAGAAAAGAAAATAAGTAGAGACGGGGGAGAGCCTGCTTTCTAGTCCAACATATTTTGGAAAACAAAAATTTTCAATAGAGAGAAAAATATCAAGCCGCCACATTAAAAATCAATAAACCGCATAATGACTACTTTTAAATGGAAGACATGTAAACTGAGCCGTGTGTTTACAGCTTATAAGAAAAAGAAAAACCATCTTGCAAGGAAATTGCTCCACATTTTTTTAGAAGAGCATATTCACTAATAGTGAGGGAGTTTGCAACTAAAAGGCAATAAGAGGGGAAAAAAAAAGACAACATATAACAAAACTGTAGGAGAATAAAACATTAATCCAACAATCATTTGGAATAATGAAGTCCAAAGAGGGGGGAGAGCCTGCTTTCTAGTCAAACATATTTTGGAAAACAAAAATTTTCAATAGAGAGAAAAATATCAAGCCGCCACATTAAAAATCAATAAACCGCATAATGGCTACTTTTAAATTGAAGACATGTAAACTGAGCAGCGTGTTTACAGCTTACAAGAAAAAGAAAAACCATCTTGCAAGGAAATTGCTCCACATTTTTTTAGAAGAGCATATTCACTAATAATGAGGGGGTTTGCAACTAAAAGGCAATAAGAGGGGGAAAAAAAGACAACATATAACAAAACTGTAGTAGAATAAAACATTAATCCAACAATCATTCGGAATAATGAAGTCCAAATAGACGTTGACATTTCTATAATAGAACAGAAATCAGAAGAAAAAACAACATAGACAGGTTTGTTTTATCCTTGAACAAAAAACAACGGAAATAAAAACAAAGAAAACAGAAGCAACAGCTGAAAGGAGGCAACGAGGGATGTGGAGTTGCCATCCAATGAAATTCACAACAAAGCATAAACCCTTCATAAAAAAACGGTAAAAAGGCTACCATATGCAGAGACCAGTGGGATTGGAGTTCTGAAAGTTGCATGGAATTTGTATCCATGAATCTTAGAGGATTTTATTGGGTCCAGTGGATTTAAAAAATCAGATATTAGTGTATAAATTATATCTAAGAATTGAGTTCATGAGGGGTATATTTGGATACATTTTTTTTTTGAAAGTTGAGGTTTTATTTCATTTAAGAATTACATCCCAAAATGGGTTACATCAATTTCCTAAGGAGTCCAAACAGTTAGCACTTGCTCATGGACACCCTTTTTAGCTAACTCATCTGCTCTACCATTGGCAGATCTAATTACATGACTCCAAATTACAACAAAAGATTCAAGATCATTTATCTCATTAAAAGTGGAAATATGTCTCCACGAAGGTTTAGAAGCTCTCTTGCACCATGAAATGATGGTCTTCGAGTCGCCCTCCACTTGAAGGGGACCTGAAAGCCCTAAATCTTTATAACATCTCAGACCATGAAGGAGGCTGACTGCTTCAGCGGTAGTAGAGTCTGAAATACCAATCGGTGCTGTGTAAGTGAGTAGTACTTCTCCTCTATGGTCCCTAATGAGTCCTCCTGCTAGATTTTGTGGGATTACATAATTGACACCGAACATACCAAGGAAGAAACTCCAAACTTTCCAGCTATACTCACAAGTGAATGAGAAGGTGATCAGTGGTCTGGCTCAGCCCCACATAGTGGGCAACGTCGATGGGATCTGAATTTCTCTCGTAATAGGTCCCCGGTGGGAATTTTGTTTCAAGGCAGCACCACATAAAAAAGGCCATTTTCCTAGGGCATGAGAGTGTCCAGGCAGCAGCTGCCACATGTGTAGCTCTTACCCTTCTATACCCGGAGCTTGTTGTATAGCAACCTTTTGAGTGGGGTTTCCAAATGAGTTCATCTTCATTGTGTCTATTTAAGTATACTTTACTCAGTGCAGCTAGTAACTCTGAGATTTCAAGTGATTCAGCATCAATTAAGGTTCTTCTAAAACATAGATCCCAGTTAATATTCCCCAGCTGGCCATTTGGAGCAATATCAGATATGAGGCAATTTTGGTCTAATCGCACAATTTAGACCTAAACTCATTTCAAGTAAAGATCTGAAATCAAAACTACCATTTTCCATTATTTATATTAGCCTATATTATGTTTTTAAGAATAATAGATAGACTTCCCCAACCCACGTTCAGTTTACAAACTAACACGAACAATGTCAAAGAATATATAAAGGGCAAAGTTAATGTACACCATAATAATGGAAAATAAAGATGCAAAATGCCAAAGCCACTTAGCAAGGGACTACTAAAATATTCACTGACTAGCCAAAGGACAGACATACAATTGAGACCCCCTGAGCTCAGCCAAAGAATTCAACTTACAAGGGGAAGATCCGTTCTAGCCCAGCCTATCACTAATTAGGAGTCGCCTTCAATTTCCGCTGCTTGCCAGTTTGTCACCCAAGGACTTCAGCTTCCAATGGGTAGAACCTTCTCCTTGGCCAAGCCTATCACTAATAGGAAGTCCCTTTCTATCTCCACTGCTCCTTTGAAGTGCTAGCTGAAAAGCCTGATCCCAATTAGCAAGGCTCTATAGTCTACTTCTTTGGGCCCAAAAAAGTCCACAAGGCCATAGAAAGCTATAAGGACTTCCCTTGAGGACCCACCAAAGAGAAGCTAAGGGGTTCCCACCACTCTAGCCAGATTGCGGCTCCCAACCGAGGACCATAAAAGTAAAGCTCAAGGAAGGGGGGTCTTCCATTCTTCCATGACAACAGGCTCGGGGACACTGAATCAGCTAATTTTTTGCCAAAATATTCAGATTACAGAAGCTAGAGAGGGGGGAGAGCCCAGCCCATGAATACTCTGGATCCAAGATAGGGTTCAGCTATTGCTTGCTCCAACACACTCTCAAACCAAAGTGGCTGTGTTTTCACCCCAATAAAGTAGTCCCTCCCTCCCTCCCTCCCTCGTTGGCAGATCTAGGAGCCTTCAACCATGCAATGCGCCAGCTCATAAAAATAGAGAAGATCTCATTGGAGGTGGGCTTCAGCCTCCATGGAGGAGACACAGAATGCTAGCCCAGCCAATGACACCTTCTACCATGAGAAGCCCAGCCAACATTTTGAGAATTCCAACCCCTTAGAGGAGAATTTAGCTAACCCAAGCTTTCTCTAATGACACATCCTACTCTAGTTGGGCTCCGGCTGCCAAGGGATGAGCCATCAAAGTTGCTAAGTGCCTGGAGCTTCTATTCAATAATCACCATGAATGCTAAATGAATGTAATTATGAAGCACACAACATGCACAAGAAATGTCACTTCTATCTGGCAATAGGCATTTACAAATCTACTTCTCTGCATACTTAAAACACGCCATACAGACAAAAGGCAATGACAGAATTATTCTGAGGGGAAGTTTCTTATTGTCAAATCCATTTGAATGGTATTCCCCTCTTAAATCAAGGTATCAGAATCCAGAAATAGTACACAAGCATCCACCAAAAAACATGCAATTACAGTAATTTGCATCAGTCAAAGAACAAGCCAAAGGAGAATAACCAAATAAACATCATTGTATGACAAATATCATAAAGGAAGCTCAATTGCAAGAATTCCAAAAAACAAATCGATAGAAAAAGCCTTTATGATATTTGTGATGCCAGAAACATTTAAATTTGCATGTAAAATACCCAGTAAAAATACTGAAAATAGAGAAGAGAGAATGAGGGGGAGAGAGGGGTTCATTTGAGTCTCTAGATCAGGGGAGAAAGTTGAACCATAATCATGCTTACATCATTGATGTATAAAATTACCTGATTGGCCAGAAATGTTCTTATTCACATAACAGTACATAACTCATCTCCTGGAGCTCAAAATCATGCCAAACCAGAAATATAACAACAGTACCACTCTCCTAACACGGTGAGCTTACCGCACACCTCCCGATATATTATAAATTTATCAAAATACCCCTGATTCATCATCTTTTTAACGTGCCCTTTCAAGAAAAACTCTATATTAGAACGAAAATTTTAAAACAAACATCATATCTGGCAAAAAAACAATGGGCTGTGTTTCGCAGCATAGAAAGTGAGAAAAAAAAAAAAAGGAAGAGACAGAGCAGAAAATATATGTTTGTTTAATTTCTCTTATTGAGGTGACTCGGAAAATAAAAGTTAAAATAGAAGAGAAACATATTGAAATGACAACAGAATCAGATTGTACAAATGCTACAGAGCATTCCCCTGTTCTCATTAATGCAAGATATGAACCAACTTTTTATGTCAAGGTGCATCTTGGAATAAGATAGAGACACAGATGGTCCAGAGAGGCCGCTCACATAATCACATCAGAAGGAAGAGTGGCAAAGAAAGTAGCTCCCATTTTTTTTTTCTGGCTAGGACTAATTTAAAGAGCTTCACAAGCTTTTTGGCACCAACAACATCCAAAATCTGATCAAAAGGTTTAGAAAAGAGGAAGACAATGGATATACAAGTGAGAGAGATAATCGCAACCCTTGAATGAGAGTCAAACCAGGGGAATGGATGCTTACTCAAAGCTGCAGGGGCAAATATAAGAGACTGAAGCTCCAATACAGGAGGCACTGACACCAGATTTATCATCCCAGAACTTTGCCGCGGAACTACAGCACAGCAAGTACAGCATCTGCAGCGTTAGGGAACTCCTAAACGCAGTGCTTATAGCGAACACCTTGATACCCATCACTAGATACCCTTCCCTTGGGATCATGATAAAAGCAAAAAGAACAGTATCTCAACAGTACTAGCACGGTAACGTCGTCGATTTTATCTTGAAAGATTCCGTGGGAGTTTCTCAAACTAAAGTTGCCAGAAGGAGAGTCATACAGAACTAAAAAAGATAATTTATAACCGCGAATCTGAATCGAAAAAAAAGGAAGATAAAGAAGAAGAAAAAAAAAGAAAAAAAAAAACCTCACTGGATGGTCGGAACTCGATACAATACTAAAACTGGCCTGAGGTCGCCGAGGACGTATCGTCGCCCTGCTTACTAGCCAAACGGTGGGAGCAAAAAATGGAAGAAAGAGGGGTGGGACAAAAGGGGAAGTCAATACAATACTAAAAGTGGCACGAGGTTGCCAAGGCAGGATCGTCGCCCTGCTTAGTAGCCAGACGGCGGGAGCAAAAAACAGAAGAAAGAGGGACGGGACAAAAGGGGAAGTAAAAATTACCTGAACAAAGATAACAGGAATCCAGCCACGGGCAGCCACTAGTCGCCGCTGTTGGCCACCTGATTCGCCGGAACTGTGTCCAAGGTGAAGGAAGAGGACGACAGGTAACGCGACATATAGAAGGGGAAAGAGTAATGCCTCTAAGACGTAGAATGTTGGAGTACGATGTTATAATTTTATATGTTATATTCAATATCAAATGATTAACTGTATATATAATGTAACCAAAAGGAGATGATCTGGTCCATCCATGGCCTGGTGCATGGACTAAGCTAGCAAATTAAATTAGATGGATATACATAAAGAACAGTACAGAAGAATACATAAAAAATCCTCAGTAATTAATGTTTCATGTGCTTGGTAACAAAGCGGTGCAAGGCCTGGTAACAAAGAGATTAGTGGACCCATTATTAGTCATGAATTTGAACTTTCTCCCAACAACACACCATGGATTAACTTTAACTAAAGCCAACTAGAATCATATTGAAATAAAAAAATTTTTTGACCAAAAAAAAAAAAAACAGAGGCGTTCCCAACCTAAAAAAATCCGGCATTGGATAAACGACGACTCCACGAACACAAGCAAAAAAACCCAAGTTTCGTTAAAAAGAAGGCACCAAAGCACAACTAAAAAATCCCACAACTTTAAATAGATAATTACTTTGAAATACCGACACCAACACTAAAAAGAAAATCAAGTTACTACGAATTCCCCGAAGAATTCGTTACCCGAAGATCATCTCTGCTACCCGAAGATCATCTTGGCAAAATGAAACGACAAGCTAAACACCAAAACCCTTCATAACATCCAACATAAGATCAAAAAGGGGAAAAAATAGGCAATTGTGGTAAAACCTTGGCGGCATTGAATATCTCCTCAGATTTCTGAACCGTGAATTTCATCTCGTCAACAGAAAGCGTCATCCTCACTTTAGAGCAGACCCGGCGACGAGAAGACGAAGAAGAAGGATCCGTCGAACGCGCCAGAGACACCTTCGATCCCCATGAGAGGCCGACCCCTGAGACCGCAGTCATGGCTTCCCCTCCGCTACTGGCTCGCCACAGAAGATAAGAAAATCGGATTGCGGGCGTCGGTCTGGAAGTCCGAATGAGACCGCATAGAAAGTGTCCAAAGGTGGCAGGCTGTCTGACGACATCTAAGTGGGTCCCCTATGATCTTTTAATCTCTACCACTGAAAAGAAACAATAGCGATCTAATACCGTTGGAAAAAGAGTGTCAAATGTTTTAGATAATTCTCATTTCTGATGATGACTTACCAAAGTTGACTGAGCTGGATTCACTGGCGGCTGGGCTGGGCTTTAAAAAGAAAAGTGTAGTGTTTGTGTTCGTAGCCAGATTCAAGTTCTTTTTTGTGGCCCAATCTTTGTTCGTGGCCAGAACACTATCCGGGACCTGATCCATGTGCGAGGTCCGATCCATATTTGAAACTCGATGTATAAAAATGCGATCCCGATCCATTTTTAAGACCAAATCCATGATTGAGAAAGCCAATCCAAGTTTGTGCCCAAAGAATAGATCCATATCATTGGCCCGATCAAAGTTGGATTGCGAATCAGGCCCGATCCATGATAATACAAGGCTCGAGCTAGCTCCAAATTAGAGAACTGATCTATATATATATATATATATATGGCCGCTCAAAACAGAGTCACCTGTTTCTCCCAGAATAGCATGAATAGTATCTCAGAACTCTTGCTTGGGGCCAACTGTGATCCTCAGAAGTACAAGAATGTTATATCAGTACGATCCATCAGACCCCAAATCTCTTTGTCACATTTGATGGTTCACACCACGCAGTCAGAATCTCAAAAGGCTGCTCTCAGATTAGAGTAAAAGTGAGCTTCCGGAGTTAATTTGTCAGTGTTGGGTTATTCTCGAAGGCCATTTTGGTATGTTACTATGATATGAAAACAATTGTTTTTCCAAGGACGAAAAGAACCAGCGACTGCTCGATGAAGAAGATGGTGTTGATGAAAGCACGATCAACTGTCCATCCAAAGATAGTAAGACCTCCAGGATTGGACTGCAGATACATAATTAGGTAGCAAAAAGCACTTGTCAGAAAATTGTGTACATCAATTAGTGAAACAAAATGCATGTAAAATATCTAACAATAACTGTTAATAGGGGGCTGCCATCAAAATTTGACAGCAGTAAGAGCCTCTGCCCATTCTATTGGTGGAATGATTGGTTTTTCGTATATTTGGAAAGAGTTTAGAGCCTTAACATGTGACACTGAACAATTGGAGTGATTAGCACATTTAACACTAAATTGATAGGCAATGTACTTTTCACTCATTAGTTATGTTTGAACATACAGAAACAGGATTAAAAATACTCATATAAAATATGTTGGCCAGTTTATATAGAGAAATCTGCCCAAAAGGCGGAACCAAAGCAAAAAAGCACAGCACAGATTGTTGAAAAACGTAAAGAAAAAGTACAGGAAAAAAAACATAATAACATAATTAATTTGGGAGTTTTTCAGTCAATTATCATTCAGTTCTCCAACACAATTAAATTCAAATAGAAATGAGAATGTTCTATATTCTCCAGCAGAACCCTAAAACTTGAAATAACTGGATCTATGTTTCTCAAAATACAAGATTATGCTTTTTTTGTTTAAACTGTTTACGTATTAAGGTAATGTTTTTAGTTTCATTATTGCTCTCATCAGACTTCAGAAATATAGAGGTTAAGAAAGGACCAAGTATACAACCAATCTCACCAATCAAATAGGCATATAAATCAAAATTCATTTTCCACAAAAAAGCATTGAAAAGGCTTAATCTAGCTAATCCAATTGAAAATTAATTAATTTTGATGTTAATGTTTTCAACCAAATTGAGATGACCA